>CAHIKZ030001335.1:6062500-6280000 GCA_903632075.3 Acanthosepion pharaonis
TAACTGCAGAGTAAATAACGAATGCCCCTTAAATGGATATTGCTTGCCAAACAATGTAATATACCAGGCTACTGTAAAATCAGCAGATAACGATGAAAAATATACATAGGACTAACTGAAGGGCCCTGGAAAGAGAGAAACTATACACACAAAACGCGAACAGCACAATGCTTTCTAAACATATCTGGCAAATTAAAAACGAAAACTAAATTACACCAAAAATATCATGGAAAAAAGAATCAACCGAAACTAAACTTTGTCCGCAGGAATAAAAAGCTATAATCACCTTCCCAGATCAACACAAATTATATAAATAAAAGATCAGAACTTATTTAAAAAATGGTACGAAAACAAATTGTTACTACGTTACATAAAAATCAAAAACCCAAAACGAATACTTTGTAAAATACTTCTACGAGATATGCAAATGTTGAAATAAGATACAAATATGATAATTAGTCCCCTAGAAAATTAAATAGAACAAAAATCTGAACACATAGATAAACAAATTAAGTAAATAATAAACAAATTAATAAACTACCAGTGTACGGATAAACTCAAGTAAACATAATAATAATAATAATAATAATAATAATAATCAACAGGAGATAATTATTCAGTAATAAGTAAATTAATAATAAGTAACGAGGAAAATGACTAAGCTATATTATGAAATAGCTACAAATAACCACATTCAAATTCACAATGATTCCTACTCAATGACTTAATGACCGTTAAGATAATAAAATAGACCTTAATATCCATAATTCAAAACTGACAAGCATATATAAATAGTCACACCAATACAAAAACACACATGATCTAAAGATTGCGTTCAATCATGAAACAGACTCTCGGTGTCTACTTATTTATATTTACTAGATACAGTCTGAAGAGGATGTTTGAAACAGGAAATTGCCAATGGTTATGAAGTGTCGATTCCTATGTACAACCTGTATATATATTAACAAACGTTCTCTTCCCAATACAGAGCGCTCTTCCTCCCATAAATATAATAAAATATGAACACAATATATATATATATATATATATATATTGAACAATAAGAAAATAAAAAATTAAAATCTTCAGACACACTGGGTTGTAGATTAATATTCTTTCGTTTTTTTATTATTATTCCATTTAGATTCCTCGACTAGTTTCGACCGAAATGGCCATCATCGGGAGGAGAAATATTTTCTTGCTGGTAGTAGTGAATAATATATATATATATATATATTCACCGCAGTGAATATATATATATATATATATATATATATAGCAAGCTAGAATATATATATATATATATATATATATATATATATATATATATATATATATATATATATATATATATATATATATATATATATATATATATATATATATATATATATATATATATATATATATATATATATATATATATATATATGGTAATGGTTAACAAGCTTGTCTTGCCAGAAGAATTACGACTGAGCAGTGAGTTCGATCCTCAATGGGTGCTCCATACTTTCTGCCTTGTGCCACATCTAAGCATCGCTTAGAAAATCACTATATATATGTATTTAGGTGCATAGTTATACGAAAAAATGCAAAATGAAATGTATAGATTTGTCCGCTAATCGATATATAGAAATAAGCTGAAATATATTTCGAGTGACTGAGACAAAAATATGAATAGACAGCTGTCGACATTGAAAGGCCCGTGCGCGCGCACACACTCTCACACAAACACAAAAATAAACTCAGAGAAAGCAACAGAAAGGCTAAGATAGGAAGTAGGGAACATAGATTTTTAGCACCAGACCGAGACAGATGTGAGCAGAATGCAATAAAAAGATGTGAACAGAAATTGACAGATGTGAACAGAAATCGGTAGCTATGAATCGATTGAGAAACATGGGAACGTTCTAAGATATACAACGGAAATAGATATACAATCTAAAATTATTTTTCAAATCTTCTAATATTTAAAGACGTAACACTTGTGTTTATTGGAAAATCAAATTATGTCTGCAATGAAAAAAAAAGTTTGATATTTCGTTATAGTCAATGATACAAGTCTGGTAATATCTCTTTATCTCACTATCCTAGTTTTTTTACAAATATATGTATATATCTAAGTCTATTAATATCTATCTATCTATCTATCTATCTATCTATCTATCTATCTATCTATCTATCACAGTCTTTTCATTATCTATCTATCTATCTATCTATCTATCTATCTATCTATCTATCTATCTATCACAGTCTGTTTATTATCTATCTATCTATCTATCTATCTATCTATCTATCTGGATGAATCATTATGTATGATCACAAAGTGCATTGATAAGGTAGATTATGTTAGAAACTAATTCCAAACACAGCCTCTAAATTTCCACTTCTTCCATTGGTCCTGGCGTTCATCAGATGTAAAACCCGTTAGGAATCTGATATATTCCCAGCAAAACCTAAATGACCGAACATTCAATATCAGACAGTCCTAAAACGGGCCAACATAAATAGACCCGCATATCTATAAATGTTTGGCAAATTAGTTTTGAAACTGCTTTGAAAATGATTTATTCCAAAAAAGAATAAATGCATACAAAATTATCAATAACAATTAACAAATAAAATTAACAGATCATAATTAATAAGTATGAATATTTCTACTGTAATCTACATTGAAATCACTTGGTACTGGTAATGGTTATATTAAATGTTTCTTTATATGGAAAAATTCGACCTTCGTTGACCGAGAAGCGATTGCTGTTTTCAGTTAATATTTATTAAATCTTTGAAATTAATACAGGTTTCTTAAGTCCATTTATCGCGCTTTTCAATATTGATGACAGTTTCCTTCCTAATCATTTGTTTTAAGTAGAAGGTTAATATCTTGATTATGCCATTATTTTCTTTTCCAGTTAGAGGTGCTATCCATTTTTGTTGATTCCGGTGTTGAAAAGCCCCAAGTGGTGTGGTATCTATTATTTAGTACTGTTCTTTTTTTGAAATTCTAGTTTCAAAGAAGGATGTCCATCTCTACGACAGACATGGTTAGTTGACCGTATTGCTCAGTTATTTTAGCCCTTCTAGGGCCATTGTAGATCTCTGATAAGTTTTAGCTTAATATGTACTAGAGGAATGTATGAAGGAAATGACGAGCGATTATCTATCTATCTATCTATCTATCTATCTATCTATCTATCTATCTCAGTTTGTATGTATGTATATATCTATATCAGTTTATATGTATGTATGTATCTATAAATTCCATTCTGTTCATATCTATCTATCTATCTATCTATCTATCTATCACAGTCTGTTCATTATCTATCTATCTATCTATCTATCTATCTATCTATCTATCTATCTATCTATCTATCACAGTCTGTCTGTTATCTATCTATCTATCTATCTATCTATCTCAGTTTGTATGTATGTATATATCTATCTCAGTTTATATGTATGTATGTATCTATAAATTCCATTCTGTTCATATCTATCTATCTATCTATCTATCTATCTATCTATCTATCTATCTATCTCAGTTTATATGTATGTATGTATCTATAAACTCCATTCTGTTCATGTATCTATCTATCTATCTATCATCTATCTATCTATCTATCTATCTCAGTTTATATGTATGTATGTATCTATAAATTCCATTCTATTCATATCTATCTATCTATCTATCTATCTATCTATCTATCTATCTATCTCAGTTTATATGTATGTATGTATCTATAAATTCCATTCTGTTCATATCTATCTATCTATCTATCTATCTATCTATCTATCTATCTATCTATCTCAGTTTATATGTATGTATGTATCTATAAATTCCATTCTGTTCATATCTATCTATCTATCTATCTATCTATCTATCTATCTATCTCAGTTTATATGTATGTATGTATCTATAAATTCCATTCTGTTCATATCTATCTATCTATCTATCTATCTATCTATCTATCTATCTCAGTTTATGTATGTATGTATCTATAAATTCCATTCTGTTCATATATCTATCTATCTATCTATCTATCTATCTATCTATCTATCTATCTATCTATCTATCTATCTAAGTCTGTCCATATCTATCTATCTATCTATCTATCTATCTATCTATCTATCTATCTATCTATCTATCTATCACAGTCTGTTCATTATCTATCTATCTATCTATCTATCTATCTATCTATTTTGTTCTCAATTTTGTTCCAGCAGGGATTGAAATAAATGCTACCGCCCAACTTCATTTTCCTGATTGTCAGCTTGTATTCTTATTCTGAAGCATGGTAAACATTCTGTTGAACAAATTAGAGCTTTTGGCGCAAACCTTCCTTATCCGCCCGTCCATGCTTATAACAAACCGTATTTTAGATCTCATCTTCTTCTCAGATGCCGTGACGAAGAAACCGAAATTTACCATAATCTGCGTAATTCCCATAAAAGCTTTCTGAACCTCATATATATATATATATATATATATATATATAATGTGCATATGTATGTATATATATATATATATATATGTATACTTATATGTGTGTACATATATATATATATATATATATATATATATATATATATATATATATATATATATATATATATGTGTGTGTGTGTGTGTATGTGTATATATATATATATATAATCTTTACGTGAGATACAATCAGGTATACTGGATGCGATAATATTTGTAAATATCTGAGGATTTTTTTTCCTTCATATCTTAACGCTTTCCGAATGGCTTTTGACAAATAAAAGGTGATTTTTTTCTTCTTTTTACTGCGCTTATCTCTGGTTTGTACGGCTTAAAATGTTAATGTGAATCAATTGTTTCTTTTTTTTTTCTCCCTCCTCTCTCTGTTTCTCGACTGTACTTACGCACGCATGCAAACGCATGCACACATTTGCACAAACACACATCCCTATGTGTAAAGGGAAAATTATTGTATTCGGTCTCAGGGCGAAATAAATTGTTTTTATCGGTTGTGTAGAAAGATCTTAACTACATTTCGCCAAGGCTGATATTTGTGAAAGTGTGTATAAAGAATGTTTGAAAGTTGAATGCTTCATGGAATACGAAAGGGCATTTGTTACATTGGATAATAAGTTTAAATAATGGGCGTCAAGGAAGTGAACGTGAAGACTTCGTTCTGAAGAAAAAGGCATTGTGGGATTGGATCAGCGACTGATGAATGAATAGTAGCTACTTGAAGGAATGGATTACGACAAGGATGATGAAATGCATTCAGACTTGATAGATCAATGCATCGATGATATTGCTGATAAGGGGAGGCTTGTTAGTACAGAAGAGAAATGAGCGTTAGTGATTGGGTAGGGAGAGAGAGAGAGAGAGAGAGAGGAGGGTGAAAGAGGGAAAGAGAGAGAAGGAGAGAGTGGGAGAGAGCGAAAGAAAGTGTGGGAGAGAGAGAGTGAGAGAGTGGGAAAGAGAGAGAAAAACAGAGAGAGAGAAACAGAGAAAGAGAAAGAGAGTGTGAGAGGGATAGAGAGAGAGAGAGGAGGGTGAAAGAGGGAAAGAGAGAGAAGGAGAGAGGAGAGGAGAGAGAGCGGGAAAGAGAGAGGGAGAGAGGAGGAGAGAGAGGAAAGAGAGAGAAACAGAGAGGAAGAGAAATAGAGTGTGAGAGTGTGAGAGGGATAGAGAGAGAGAGAGGAGGGTGAAAGAGGGAAAGAGAGAGAAGGAGAGAGTGGGAGAGAGCGAAAGAGAGAGTGGGGGAGAGTGAGTGAGAGAGAGGGAAAGAGAGAGAGAAACAGAGAGGAAGAGAGAGAAAGAGAAAGAGAGAGTGTGAGAGGGATAGAGAGAGAGAGAGAGGAGGTGAAAGAGGGAAAGAGAAAAGGAGAGAGGAGGAGAGAGAGAAAGAGAGAGTGGGGGAGAGAGAGAGTGAGAGAGAGAGGGAACAGAGAGAAACAGAGATGAAGAGAGAGAAAGAGAGAGTGTGAGAGGGATAGAGTGAGAGAGAGAAAAGACAAAAAAAGATGAAGTGAAAAAGTAAACGAAACAAAGGGGGTAGAATCGAGCTTTCTTTCTCTTTTCTCTCTTTCTTACTCCTTCAATCAGTCCATCCCCCCTCTCTCTCTCTCTCGCACATGCACATAAACACGCACACTCTCGCACACATACACGAGTTGGGTTAGTAGGTTTATTGCCCATCACCCCAGCTGAATGTTGATCTTTTATATACTTATATTCACTCAATACAAAGCCCGAGAGCCATTCAAGGTAGAAGGTTGGTGTGTGATGTTGTATGAACGTAAGAAAGGTCAAGAAGTGAAGCGTTCTGCAGGAAAGATAATGGTTAACCCTAGACTTGAAGAGGTCAAGATTTTAGTGATTGGAAAAACATCCCGCCGAGAGTCTGTCCCATAATACCGCAGTTCTTGAGAAGAACCTGACCGAGTGGCACTTACTCCTTACTAATAGAATACGAAGGGAATGGGGATGATTCACGCTTGTGTACGTGGCATGGCAGGTCCCAGTTGTAAAGGTCAAGGATATTGGGACTGAGTAATGTTGGTCTGCAGAATACATGCCATGGAAATACCGAGAGGCTCGCAAAGTTTCATTGTGGGAATAGAGGTTGTAAAGTGGAAGATAATTCATCACCCACAAGGCCGCGAAGACGTTTATTTGAACCGATGAGATGCAATCAATTCCAGGAGTTGGCTAGATTCCATGTACTCGATTGTCTGCCCCCAATTCAGTTAAACATGAATGGTTCAAGGCGTAAACTTCAATATATTCTCTTCAGACGCATCCAACAAATGTATCTTATTTTGGGGCAGTCTTGGAGCGTTGCTGGAGAGATATATCAGCGCAATGACTCCAGCACCTCGGAGATCCCATACCATTCGCTTAGTTACCGTTATTCAGACGCTGGTAAGAGTGACAGATTTTTAGGTAGACATCTCTACCTTTATGGCAATTTTAATTTCGTTTATTTTTTTCTGCTTTCTGTTCCTCTTCATTATTTTCAGTCATTTTCTTTCTATTTTTAAAACTATAATGCCCAAGAGACACTCAAGATAGAGGGTTACTGTGTGATGTCTTATGAGTATTAGGAAAGGCTAAAGGTGATCAAGATTGTAGCGATCGAGAAAGCATCCAGTCGAGTGTCTGGTCTACAAACCAGCAATTCTTGGGAAGATGTCGAATATAACTTAATTCTTACTAATGAAAAAAAAAAGGGAATGGAGATGATTCACGCTTGTGTACGTGGCATGGCAGGTCCCAGTTGTAAAGGCCAGGGACGGTGGGACTGAGGAATGTTGGTCAGTAGAACACATGCCGTGGAAGTAGCGATTAGAGCAGCGAGTGACTCGCAACTTTTCATTTGTGGGAAAAGAATTTGTAGTATAGAAAATAACGTATCGCTCACTCATAGATGCTTTTTTTTAAAACTCAGGCAACTCCAGGCCAGACATGGCAGCAATACTCTGATTGGTCTGATCTGGCTCTTGTAAGCATAAAATATAGCAGAGGGTGGGTTCAGATACTTTTTGAAACGGTACAATGAACCGATCATTTTTTCGGCACCTTTAGCAATAGATCATATATATGAGTTCTACTTGAGGTCTGGAGCGAGCTTGAATCCCAATGGACATTTGAGGCAAGCTGGCTCATCGAGATAAGATTGATTGATTCTCTTTTTACAGCTTAACAATCTTTCCTTGGGAGAATGCCCATCCATCATGATAGGTGAAAGTCCGGTGCTTGTTCGGTGGTGATAGAAAGTTACAATTTTGTTTTTTGACGTATTGAATGTTACAAGCCAGTCCTTCCCCACCTTGGGCTAGGTCAAAGTTGAGATGAGCTTCAGAGATATGTAATTAATATTCACAACTGAATTAAGTGCCCTGAGAAGAAAGAGATTCTATTGAAAAATAAATATTCATTGTATAAAATAAGTATTTTGTTATCATTAAGCTACGGATTTATGTAGACAAACGCAATAGAATTGGATACTTACAATTTTCGAAATTTTTTTTTTTAAATAGAAATAGACAATACCTACATAAATTGAGGCGAACAAAGCAAATCCTTAGTTTATTATATATCTAAGACATAAGTAATTTTTTATTCCATACACATCTAGATCTCACCCATTCGCTATTAAAATAGTTAAATGCATCCGCCACTTCTACTCCAACAGTTTCTTTTCTCGCACTTCCTGACTGTGGAACTCCTTTTCGGTTACTTGCTTCTCTGATAAATACAATTTTCAAAAATTTAAATGCAATGGTAATTGTCATCTTCTTTCGACCTGTATCATGTTCATCTTTTTACCTTTCCTCAAGCCTCCCTATACTCATTTTTTTCTCATTTTCACTACCTCCCCCCCTCACCCCAGTGGCATTCCCACCTTGTTTGGGGAGAAATGATTAAAACCAAAATTATATGCAAAATAAACATATAAATGACATGCTGGAGGTTTGAACACATTCTGAGTTTGTTAAAAAAAGAGGATAACATTTACAGTTTGGAATTGAATTATATTTCAATTATTAATTTGCAAGTTTCTTCTGATCTCCAGATTACACAAGGCCGAAAGATCGACAAATTAAAAGTTTGGTGAGTACTTTGAACGAACATTGCATTTCTGTCCGGCATATGCAAAGGCTTTCACAACGACGAAGGCAAAGGGGTTTTCTCAAGAGTTTTGGCCAGTGATAACTGACTTGATCATAATCAAGAATGAATATGAAAAAAATCCCCTATGAACTTAATATTCTCATCAGTACGAGAAAATTTATCACTGGAAGATGGAAGCAATATAAGCTGACAACAATTGTTCCTCGTAAGTTAAATAAAAAGGCAGCGACATCAAAATGACGGAAAGAAACTCGAAACCCACTCAACACTTGGTGAGAACTTCAGAAGAACCTGAAGACAGTCGGGACAGAAGTGATATCAAGATGCAATTAGTCAGACACTCGACTTTATAGGACTGCAGTTTTGCTTTCTTAGAAAAAAACAACTCTTCGGAAGGTCAGTTAAGTAAAATATCGTTTATTCTCTGCTCATAATTATCTCGAGTGGCCTTCTTTGTTCGAGAACAAAATAGGGTTTGACGAGATAAAAAACAATCGAACTCTTCGGTGGTGAAAAAATTGCACTTAGTATAACCCCCAGCATCAATATCTATCTATCTATCTATCTATCTATCTATCTATCTATCTATCTATCTATCTATCTATCTATCTATCTATCGTTGTTCCAACAAAGAGAGGTGTTAAAAATGTGAGCAAATCCGAAATAGCACCGAACTTGATATTATAAAGAGTGAGGAAGACGATGAATAAAATGTAGGGTGTAATTAAAAAAAAATGATATAAAAAAAATAGAGGACGTACGAAGATTAGTAGAAGCGAAGATATGGAAAAGAAAGAATGAGAAGAAACGGATAAGAAAGAAAGAAAGAAAGAAAGAAAGAAAGACATAAAGAAAGACAGAAAGAAAGAAAGAAAGACAGAAAGAAAGAAAGAAAGAAAGAAAGAAAGAAAGAAAGAAAGAAAGAAAAACTGGCAAAAACTGGCAAAAAACTAAAAAGTGCATGTAAGTACAATTTGAAAGGGAAACGATGTGTACAACAGAGAAGAAAGAAAAGAAAGAGATACAGAGCTGGAATTGAGAAACCAGAGAAAGAGAGAGAGAGAAAAATGGAGAGAGAGAGATGGAGAGAGAAAGAAAGAGAGCGAGAGAGAGGAAGAAAAATAAAGAAAGAAAGGGAGAGAGAGAGAGGGAGAGAGAAAGAAAGAGAGAGAGAGAGGAAGAAAAAAGAAAGAAAGGGAGAGAAAGAGATAGAGATGGAGAGAGAAAGAAAGAGAGAGCGTGAGAGAGGAAGAAAAAAGAGAAAGAGAGAGAGGAATGGAGAGAGAGATGGAGAGAGAAAGAAAGAGAGAGAGCGAGAGAGAGGAAGAAAAAAGAGAAAGAAAGGGAGAGAAAGAGAGAGAGATGGAGAGCGAAAGAAAGAGAGAGAGCGAGAGAGAGAGGAAGGAAAAAGAGAAAGAAAGGGAGAGAAAGAGAGAGAGATAGAGAGAGAAAGAAAGAGAGAGCGAGAGGAAGAAAAAAGAGAAAGAAAGGGAGAGAAAGAGAGAGAGAGTATCGAAATTAGGTTAAATGAGATAAAGAGAGTCTAAAAGTAAGAATGAAAAAAATCTTATGAAAGATGTTGTGTTTTGAGTGTTGTTTTTCTTAAGTCGATGTTGCGTTGATGGCAATGAAGTTCTTTGTTAAGTACGGAAAGGCATTCTTTCTTTGTAAACTACTGCACTCCAAAACAATATATCTTCCGTCGTGCCGAAGCTGTTAGCCATAAAAGAAGACGATTCTAAACAAGAAAAATTCCATGTAAATAAAACTCTTTCTCCGCGAAAGGCCAAAATCACACAGTTTTATTTCGGAATTATGTTGTCTTCTTATAGCAGAATTCTACAATCAGAACACGAAACACTTCAGACAACATGTTTGTTTCCTCTAGGGTGTTCCATAATTTACGATTGTAGAACATTGCATGTGATTGTAAATTTTTAGGAGAAAATATATTCCTCATCGGAGCAAAAGGAATCATAAAAATTGGCAAACAGAAATAGAAGGATAGGGAAAAAAAAAAGTAAAGTCAAGAAAATAGGAAAGAGAAAGATTAAAAGAAAATAGAGAGAGAGGAAAGAGAAAAGTGAAGATTTGTTGAAAGATGGACTGTTGAAAGATAAGTAGGAAAGACAAGTAGGGAAAAAATTAAAAAGTATAGTCTAACGAGAAGGGGGAGAGAGAGAGAGAGAGAGAGAAAGAGAGAGAGAAACAAAAAGAGATAGAGAGGGAGAGACAAAAGGAGAGGGAGAAGCAAAAAGAGAGGGAGAGACAAAAAGTGAGAGAGAGAGAGAGAGAGGGAGATATAAAAAGAGAGGGAGACAAAAAGAGAGAGGGAAGGAGATATAAAGAGAGAGAGAGAGAGAGAGAGGGAAGACAAAGAGAGAGAGGGAGAGACAAAAATAGAGAGAGAGGGAGAGACAAAAATAGAGAGAGAGGGAGAGACAAAAAGAGAGGGAGAGGCAAAAAGAGAGAGAAGAGGGAGATATAAAAAGAGAAAGAGACAAAACGAGAGAGATGCGAGAAGAGATAAAAAGAGAGAGAGACAAAAAGAGAAAGGGAGGGTGAGACAAAGAGAGAGAGAGGGGGAAATACAAGAGAGAGAGAGAGAGAGGGAGAGATAAAAAGAGCTAGAGAGACAAAAAGAGAGAGAGAGGGAGAGACAAAAAGAGAGTGAGAGACAAAGACAGAGAGAGAGGAGGGAGATATAAAGAGAGAGAGAGAGACAAAAAGAGAGAGAGACAAAAAGAGAGAGGAGGGAGAGACAAAGAATGAGAGAGGGGGGAAGACAAAGAGAGAGATAAAGAGAGAGAGAGAGAGAGGGCGAGACAAAAAGAGAGAGACGGAGAGACAAAAAGAGAGAGACAAAAAGAGAGAGAGAGTGGGAGTTTATAGAAAGAATGAATAAAAAAGAAACAGAAAAAGAGAAAAGTTACGAAAAAGACAGAGTAAAAGATATTAGAGATTAGAAAGAGAAAAGGAGATAGGATGAATACACAATACAAAAATGGAGAAGAAAAAGTCACGAGAAAGAATGACCGGCTGTACGGCTGCTTGATAAGTCTAACCTTATTTGATGCATGGTCAGAATTTACTTCACTTGCAAGACTGATCTTTAAAAAATAGATAAATAACTATTAAAAGGGATCATAAAGGCGCCTCATCTTTTGTGTGTGTGTGGGGGTGGGAATGCTTAATGAGCTTGGCTGGTAAAGCATTTGCGTCACCTCTGGAAGGTAGGGTCAATCGGCAGTTCCTTAGTAGGGATCCCAACGACGCATCACAGACTTAACGACAAACAATTATCTTCAGGTTTCTATTTACTCGCTTTATTAAAGACGAGGTGCATAGAATCATTTGTTGGGGGGGAGCGAGAGGGAGAATTTGACGGAGATAATGGATGTCAGCAAGTCGCCCAGTTACCCATCTTCTTCTTGCTGAAACGACTGAAAGCATCTGATTCTTCGATAGGACGACCATCAGAAACTCCGCTCTCGTAAAAGTACTGCTTTCGCGCGCTTTTCAGTCTTATGTTAAAAACAAAGACAATCCATCGCTGTCAGTTTTCCACATCCAAGGGGTTCAAACCACCCAACGCTAGGTTCGGGTTGTCAAAGTCCTGATCAGTCCGTTAGGGGCGTGCCAATTTTGTCTAGCTTATTCCCTGACGTAAATTTAAACTTCACTTGCCTTGTATCCAATTGAAACTGAACAAGAACATTTTATAAATTAACTTTAGTTAACGACTGTCGGACACTTGGTAGGAATTGAACTCACTAAACTAACGTCTGTATGAATTGAACTCACTAAACTAACGTCTATAAAGCGAGCTCATTAACCATAGCACTATAGAAAATATTTACGAGCTTTTTTATAGGATTAAACAATACTTGCGAACAAACCAACTCAAAATAGTTCTGAAGCGATTTAATGAGATAACGTTAGACAATACGCAACCGGTTTCTCTGTTTTGAACTGCATTGTAGACCGTTGCTTGTGACACAACAAACAGGTAGACATCGCCATATAGCCCTGCAATGTTAGGTGGATATTGCAACAATTGTTAACAGTACTATTTACTGATGGTTTCCAAATCATCCACCGTCATGGCTATGACGATAAACTACATCCGCGTCCTGGGTATGACGATAAAGTACATCCGAGTCCTGGGTAAGACGATAAAGTCATCCGCGTCCTGGGTAAGACGATAAAGTACCTCTTCGCCCTGGGTATGACGATAAACTACATCTGCGTCCTGGGTATGACGATAAAGTACATCCGAGTGCTGGGTAAGACGATAAACTACCGTCCAACAGTAAGGCCTCTGATCAGGGGGTTTTGAGGAGCATGGAACCACCTCTTAATTGCTGGTGTTCCCAGGTCCACCCTGACCCGGAGTGGTAGCACCTGTTAGGGTCACAGCTATGGGCAAATAGTTAACCCCAAAACTGCGGTCAAAACACTATGAAAGTGTAAAAATAGGAATTTTATACCAGAAAAACTTTGAAAAAAAAAAGAAGATATTACCAGCAATACATTTTTGAAGAAAAATATTACCAAAAATACATTTTTGAAAAAAAAATATTACCAGCAATAAGAATTTTGTCGACATTGAGGTTGATAAACCGTAAAACAAACCAAGCTAAGTCATTCGGTACCAAAACAATAGTCGACAACGGATATAGAGACGGTCACGTTAACGTTATGCTGCATTTAACATGATTCCATAACATCAAACTGGAGATGTCGGCATAAATGTATTCTTCTTGTTCTTCTTCTTCTTCTTCTTCTTCTTCTTCTTCTTCTTCTTCTTCTTTATTATTATTATTATTATTATTATTATTATTTTCTTTGATTTCTGTTGTATAAAGATTTCCTTCCGGATCCCAACCAGAGATCTAAAGTCAGAAATAGCTTCATGACATTTTCTACTGACCATATTTGCAAAAAAAAAAAAAAATAAATAAATAAAAAAAAAGAATAAATAAAAAAAAAATATCGTTTTACATAAATAAAGCTATTTGTAATGTGTGAGCTGTTCTTGTGCGTACATTTTTTTGTTGATTTCATTAAGGCGTGGTCTACGAGGAATCTCTTCAATGAGTTCATCGGAACCTCTTCCAATCAATCCGTGGCCTCCGACCTTAACTGGAATTATTAATGTCCTCATGTGCCACATTTCTTAAGTTTTCACTTCAAGATACATGTATTTTGATAGTTTTATTTTTAAGACCTTCAAAGATAATTGCAGAAACTTATGCTTTTGGCATATCTTCCAGTGCACATATCTTGCTATCTTGTTAATTCTCTGGGTATATTCATTTTTTGCTAGTTTGTCGATTCCGAACTCCATCTATTCGCTTTTTTTGACAATGGCAATTAGTTTTTTTCTGCTGGTTGTCATCCTTGGCAAACGTTTTAAGGTCATGAATATAGATTTGGTGATTCAGTTTGCCATTCTGTGACTTGCATCCGTAGCTACTGTCGGTCAGTAGGTAGTTGAGTGGCGCTAATGCAAAACAGAAGAGTAGTGGTGACAATAAATCTCCTTGGAGGTTACTGCTTTTGATGTTGATTGGTCTCGATGTTAATGATCTGTTTGCATGCTTTAAGTTTAGTGTAGTCTTCCAGTTTTTAATGCTCTCTGTTTTTATTATTATTTCTATTTTCTTTGATTTCTGGCGTTTACACATTTCTTTCCGGATCCCGCCCAGTGACCTAAGGTTTGAGATGGCACTTTCCACTGACGACCAAACAAATATTGTTATTTAAGACCACAAACAAAAAAGTGCCTCCTTATTAAAATGGCAGTCCCTGCAGACTGCAATGTATCTTTGAAGATATTCAAAACGCTGTCAAAATACAAGGACCTTGAAATAAAAATCTCAAATATGTGGCACATGGGAACATCAACAATCCCTGTTGTAGTTGGAGCCCTAGAAATGGTTGGAAAAGATTCTACTAGACTAGTCGAAGCGATTCCTGGAAGTCCATGCCTCAAAGAGATAAAAAATTGCTCTGACAAGTACAGCCCACACTTTACGAAGGGTTTTATCTATGTAAATTTATTATTATTATTATTATTATTATTATTATTCCTTTGGTTTCTGATGTATATTCATTTCTTTCCTCAGGTCAGAAATAGCATCATGACATTATCCATTGAGCAGGTTTGATCTCTGTAACCAGGTTCGGGTGGTGTTTATACCAATTTCTTGCACTTTCCTTTCCGTAAGCCTTGCAGATTTTCCAGTGCAGATATGAACCCACTCTATCCTTCTGCGCTTTATATTCAGTGGGTGCCAATGCCGTGCAACCTTATACATGATGGTCAATTGTTTCTGGATATTTATCACAGAATCTGCATTTTGGACAAACACAATATTTCAGTATGTGTACTTGGTAATTTCCAGTTAGCAAATTAGTTCCTCTGAAGTAAGAATTAAACTTGTATTATTATTATTATTATTATTATTATTATTATTGTTGTTTTGTTCCATTTTTATAATCCCAAGTAATCCTATTTCATCCTTGGCTTCTTTATTCTTGTTTTCTTTGAAATAAATTCTTTCAGGTTTTGAACTCGTTTTTCCATTCATTTGCTCTATTCATTATTATAAGCATTATTTTTAGAGTGTGTTTTAGTCGCTATCCCCGATTTCTTATATTCTTAAACAGTGAAATAAAAAAAAATAAAATTGAAAATTGACTACATAAAATCTAGGTGTGGTCAATTGGCGCCAACAACGTACTTATGAGTTGTTCTATACATATATTGGTCAATATGTCGTGAGTTTTTATTAGCGAATAAGACTTTTCACAAGCTAAATATATTTTCAGTTATTGAATGTTTATAAAAGAACAATTCCAACATTGAAGTATATTTTGATTCGTTTATGATGTTTTTTTTTATTTACTTATTTAAGGTTAACACTTTTAATATCTCGAGTCTACCCGCTCTATTTCGTTGTCTGTATCGCGCATATTGACAAGGTTACGCCAGCCGTTAATAAATCCTGGAAAGTCTTCTGATCATCTTACATGATTAGAAACAGACGACAATAGATCGCTATTTTGAGAGATACGAACAGATAAATAAATTTATATATAGATTATATTATTATAATATATATATATATATATATATATATATATATATATATATATATATATATATATATATATATATATATAGTTTATGTAAACTTAGGTAATCTGTATCATCCTATTAATGAGTAATTGTAGACCTCGTTTGAGGAGGATGATATCCAGAAAGCTCAATGTAAAATTCAGAGCAGATATGTTTGAATAAAAACAGACCACGTTAAGATTCCATGTAATAAGCTATTTCACCATAACCCCACATTTAACAGGGTTCTGGATCCTCAGACTTTACTTCCAAAAGCTGAAATGAAAAATGAAAAAGAAATTCACACGTAAAATTTTTTGACGGACCTCATCAAGTATACGTAAAATTAACGAAGTGAGGAAGTGAGGTGGGAGAGAGGATATGAGTGTGTCATATGTATCATTTCAATTTCTATTTTTAACCCCAGTGTGTCGGCTAGATGTTGCTCAAATTTAACGCGTCTCGTCTCTAGATATAAGACCGACATTAAAGGAAGAAGCTACATCAACCTCAATCAATTACACGACAGGTTTCATTCAAATTCTTAGACGCTGTTAATTCGCGTTACTTTAACGTGCATATTTGGGAGGTTAAGGTTTGATAAATATCTAAATGTCTAAACAATCTACGAAGAAATCAATTTGAAATTCGGTGGAGTTTTGGGTATTTTCTATGAAATAGTCGATTGGAAAAATTCATAGACAGTACATTGAAAGAGTAATCTATATATATATATATATATATATATATATATATATATATATATATATATATATATATATATATATATATATATATATAATAAAACTTTATATATAATGTTGACAGAATTTAATATAAATAATTTATTTCAACAAATCAAATTTAATAGCTTTTCTATTCCAGTAAAATCGTTATTATGGATGAATTTTTCTTTCAAACCTTATTAAGAATACATTGTTTTTGTTTGTCGAACTATCACTTGTAACACCTTGGGACAACGTAATATTTCATGTTGTTGTTGTTGTTGTTATTATTACTATTATTATTATTATTATTAAGACGTAGAGAAGAGCGTGATTTCAGAAAAGAAAAAGAAAAGACAGTGTTTGACAATGTTCAACAATATTTCGACAGTATGTCTGAAATAAATTGCCAACGAAATAGCTGAAAATGAAGATTGCCATAATTTTAACCCAGACCAAAACACCGAAAAACATAATCAAAATTCTAAGAGAATCCCATTAGTCATCAACTGGCGCCGAAATTTTCCTGGAATTTCGAAAAAAAAAAACAAAAAAAAAAAACAAACCTCCAAACTACACAACAGCTATGAACACATTTCGCAAAAATAACTGCGTTTTAAAGAGATTTCTCCCAACCAGCCGATCATTTCTTTCAAACGAAATAAAAGCACCAGACAAATTTTAACAATGCAAGTGTTCACACTCAAAACTCCATTGGAGTTTCGGATCGTTGTATTCCCGAAAATGCTCATAGATGGGGAAAACTCTGTTCGTTGTACAACGACATGAATCACGTCAAATCTATCACAAATTCAAAGAGAAACATCACGATTTCTTCAGAAAGTGGTAATTGTACTGATTCCCATTTAATATACGCCGTCAAGTGTACCAAACATGACTTGATTTATGTGGGTTGCACAAAAGAAAATTAGAATAAAAGATTCAATGGCTACAGGTATGATGCCAGACGCAACAATGTGACATCAACGCAATTTGTGGAACATTTTATTGAAAAACGACTGTAATTTCGACAAACAGTTTAAGGTGAATATTCTGAAAAACATATTCAGAATCTACCAACCTTTCGATCCTTAAAACGTATGATGATAATTACGTATGCAAGCTACTAACTCCCTACCCCGGAGAAATGAACAAATGACAGAAGAGTTTTATAGAATTTATACTAAGTCATTTGATTGATCTTAGTAACTGATCAACTAACGGAATATTCCAATATGAGCACGATTACCATCATATTACGAACGTTTCAATTGCATGCCATTCACGCTGGTTGCGTTTCATTCATTTTGACGCATTGATTATCAGTACAGCCGTTAGTCTCAAGACAAGTGACGTTTGTACAAAGAGTTGTAATTTTTGTAGATTTTTTACATTTAACATTTTTATACTTGTATACAATTTTTAACCATAAATGGAAGTAGAGAGACATACTATCGAAATATTGTTGAAAACTGTTTGTTTACATTACGAATAACTTTATTTACGTAAAATGTGTGTTATCTTACGTTTTTTTTTGTTTTTTTTTTTGTAAAATGATCAGTGGAAAATGTCATGAAGCCATTTCTGACCTCAGGTCTCTGATTGGGACCAAGAAGGAAATGGCTAAACAACAAAAAATCCAAGGAACTACTACTATTACTACTAATACTAATAATAATAATTATTATTATTAAAACGTATGAGGATAGTTACATATGCAACTTCTTAACTTCCCGCCCCCGCGGAACGAACAAGAGAGTTTCATATGATTTATGCTAAGCCATTTGATTAATTCCTCTTCGTAACTAATCAACAAACGGAAAATTCCAAGATGAGCATGATTACTATCATATTACGAACGTTTCAGTTGCATGTCATTCACGCTGGCTGCGTTTCATTCGTTTTGACACGTTGATTACCAGTACAGCTGTTTGTCTCAAGACAAGCGACGTTGATACAAAGATTTATCATTTTTGTAGTTTTTTTTATATTGTGTATTTGTAGACAATTTTTAAGCCAGACTTGAAGAATGCAGATATACCATCGAAATATTGTTTAACAAAATCAAATATTATTTTTTTCTTTTCTTAAATCGCGTTCTTCTGTAAGTGTTGAAAGATATTACGTCAATCATTTTGCTTCTTCTTCTTCTAATTATTATTATTGTATAAAAGAGCAGCATGCTACGTGATGATGGCGTAAAATATAAGCAACCCAATATTTCCACCATGACACGCGTTCTGATAAGAGTATATGTGCATAATATGATGGCAAGTTTGAATAAAACACCGAATGACTTTAAAGGTGGGACACAGTTAGAAATACCTTCAGGTTCGCTCAATTTACAATAGAAGGTGTTCCTAAGAAGCTAATCGTGACCTCACTTTACATAACTACCTCACCATTCGACCCTCAGCCATGATGCTCCCTCACTATACCCGCTCAAGAACAACGCGTCAGTCTCTGGTGAGGTAGGTTCATTAGTTTATTTTGTTTTACGACATATCAACATCAATGGATTATTTAATAGCGGCAAAAAAAAAAAAAAAAAATGGATAGGTTCGCATAATGAGGATATGTATTCTTTGCAAGAAATCAGTTTGTAGATCAGGTTTCATTGACGTATTTTTGTAAAGAGTTTTTTTTTCTCGAGAGTCAAAAGTATTGCTGGTTATATTTTTTCCAAAAAATCTATTGCTGGTATTTTTACTATTAAAACCTATTTTTATATTTTCATAATATTTTAAGCCTAGTTTGAGGGGTAACTATTTGGGACCCTAACAGGTGCTGCTACCTCGGGTCAGGGTGGACCTTGGAACAGCAGGAATTAAGAAGTGGTTCTACGCTCCTCAAAACATCCCGATCAGAGGCATTGTTACCTGATGTAATTTATTGTCACAGGTATGGGGATATGCAAAATTGGCTAAGGCAATCAAATCACTTAACTGGGATATTTACTGGAGTCAATCTTAATTCACTAAGTCAAAATATGTACATGTTAGCACCTCTAATCATTTAAGTTCAAAAGCCATGATAATTAAGCCTGCTAACTTATAAGACCATTCATTCATTCATTCATTCATTTGTTTTGATTTCTCTTGTATACTCATTTTCTTTCAGGTCTCAACCAGAGACCTAAGGCCAGAAATGGCATCATGACATTTGCCACTGAATATACTTGTTAAAAAACAATAAAAATAAAACAATCTAAGAACACACTCATTTTACATGGATAAAGCCTAACGCAAGGTACGAGCTGTATTTGTGAATACAGTTTTTTGCATTTCTTCAAGGCTTGGGCTATTAGAGATTCTCTTCAATGAGTCTATGAGAACCTTTTCCAATCATACCCAGGGGCCCTATCCACAACTGGAATTACTGATATCTTCATGTGCCTCATTTTTGAGATTATAGGTTTTTTGAAGATCTTCAAAGATACATTATAATCTGCAAGAACATTTTTTTTAATCAATTAACCCCAAGCAAGGTGATAACGGCCCTAAGACGCAAGTGGCTGCTGGAAGTGAAAGACAGAAAATTATTTAGAAGTAACCGTAAAAATCAATAATAGCATAAATTTCAGAGTTAAGCTGAGACGTTAAAAGTATAGAGTTGAATTAGAATTTAGAAGGAATGGCAAACGTAATTCTAGGTAGGAAACAAGGGATAAACCTCTACCTTTGTGCAATTGTCAGTAAGAAAGCCCATTTTGTTGTTTTGATTATTATTGTTTTTGTTGTTTCTGCTGTCTCTTCTCTTTGCTTTGTGTAGTACGAGTCCCCACAAGTCTAGAAGAAATAATATTTTTGCATCAGAAGATGCAAAAAGATGAGGCCCTATGCAAGAAGAGAGAAAAAAATAATGCGTCTTGGGGAATTTCGACTTAATAGAGTCCATTAGTAGTAGTAGTAGTAGTAGTAGTAATAATAATAACAACAACAACACTCGATCATCTTGTATCTGGTTGCACGGTATTGGCGCCTACTGAATATAAAACCCGGCATGAGAGAGTGGGTCAATATCTGCACTGGAAAATCTGTAACTTCTACGGGAAGGAAACTGAAAGAAAGTGGTAGGAATACAATCCAGACCCGGTTATGGAGATAGGACATGTTACAATTTTATGGGATTACACAATACACACTGACAGAACAATCAAAGATAACCGCCCAGACATTGTTATTATAGATCGCACAAAAAAACCCTTCTTATTGATATGGCAGTCCCTGCAGACTGCTATGTATCTTTGAAGATCTTCAAATAGATATCAAAATACAAGGACCTTGAAATCGAAATCTCAAAAATGTGGCACATGGGAACATCAACAATCCTTGTTGTAGTTGGAGCACTTGGATTGGTTGGAAAAGATTCCAGTAGACTAATTGAAGGGATTCCTGGAAACCCATGCTTAAAGAAATACAAAAAAAATGTTCTCATGAGTACAGCCTTACGAAAGGCTTTGTCTATATAAAATAAGTTTTTTTTTTTTCCAGTGGAAAATATCATGATGCCATTTCTAACCTTAGGACCCGAAAAGAAATGAGTACACATCAGAAATCAAAGTAAATAAAATAATAGTTATAATAATGATAATATTAGTAATAATAACAATAATAGAAATAATATCAGTAGTAATACTACTAATAACAGTAGTAATAATAATAATTTTAATATTAATTATTATTATTGTCATAGTAGTAGTAGAAGTAATGATAATAGTAGTACTAAAAAAATGAAATAAAGCTTAATTGCCAAAAGTCAGCAGGGCGTTTTACGAGAAAGGGAAGTAATTGTATTAACCTCTCCAAATCTAGGGGTCAGCTGTTATCTATCCTACATATCCTCAGAATATGCACTGCTTCCTACCTCCTTGTACGCCCTTGCAACAACCTCATCCCGTAACTCTCTACCAGGAGTGGCTCTTGGGCTGAACAATAATATGAAACAAACATAGTGGAGGACAAGTTAATGATCAAAAAAGAATAGAATCCAGAGATAGTTGCCTTTCCTGATTGCAGTGAGCTTAACCTCTCCAAGTCTAGGGGTCAGCTGTTATGTATCTTGCATATCCTCATAATATGCACTGCTTACTCCCTACTTGTACGCCCTTGCAACAACCACATCACGTAACCCTCTACCAGGAGTGGCTCTTGGGCTTTGTATTGGGTAGACAATGATATGAAAAATGTTTAATTTTCAGGGTTCAAGCAAACACACACACACTGGTCGTTTAAATGCACTGGTGTGCAGAAAAGTTCCCACTCTACCAAGAATTTATTTGAAAACTTCTGTCTGTTCCTTTGTACAGAATTTGGAAAGTGAGACTGGCCGAGAACTTTTCAGCATCCCCTTAATTTAGATATAACTGTATCTTTTCTGCTTTGGTCAATAGGATATATACGGTTTTCTTTTTTTTTTTTTTTGTCAAGGTTGGTGACTAGATTTAAATGCATAAAACTGGTTCTGTCATATCTGGGTGGGAGCTGCCAAGACCTCACTCTCCAGGCTCAAAAGCGAATTATTTTCCACCCTTCAACCCCCTCTCCCACAGGCGGAATGTGGCAAGCCTTTCGCTGCTCTACCGTAGTAAATTGCTCACTACATTCCCTGGTCCCGCTAAGGCAAACCCTCACGGCAAGAATACGCCATGCCACCCACATTCCCTCTGTATCCTATCGGTGAGGAGGAAGTCCCACTCGAGCAGCTTCTTCTCCTGAACCACCGTTCCGTGGAATCGACTCCTAACAGGATGTTTCCCAGATCACTACAATCTTAACCTATTCAAGGCTATGGTTAATCGATATCTCGATCACCTATACACACAAATTGCCTCCAACGTAACCCCCTACCTAGAGTGGCCCCGGGCCTTGTAAAAGGTGACTCTTACTGTATAAATCAAATATTTAGGCATGTTGGCCAACGCCTTTTATATCTGATTATTCTGACTGGGCTAATTGACATGCCCACGCATGCACCTGGCCCTCACTTCGCTTACAAGTGTCTGGAAGCGAATCGCTTCCCATATCTACTTCATTAATGCCCAGCAGACGTTCGATCTATTTTCATTGTGGCTACAAAAGGTCAGCTGTGTTCAGACTTGTATAAGCAAATTAGAACAGCTAATATGTTGAAACTGATTGCATCAACTAAGAATATCTTTTCCTTACAAAAATGTTGACATGTTTTGGATGGTAATTATTTCAAGACAGCATATATCGCGAACAAGACACATACAGAAAACTGTAAGAGGACATTTTTTTTTATATTCAGTTATAGTGATTTTTAAAATAATAACATTTTAATTAAGAAATGTTTATGACCAATGTATAGCAGTGGGTTCTACGTGAACAGAAGCAAGACCATATTACAAGATTAGTAAAAATCCTTACCTATATATTTATCTACGAATATTTTGTACAGGTAAAATAGCTCTTAATTCATGTTTCCGTTGTGTAAAATAATTAACGATCCATATTTTCCAGTGGTGAAATACTTCCTAATTCATATCTCGTACTTGTAAAAGACTTCTCGATCCACTATCTCAAATTTGCAGACTATCTCTAGAATCATATTTCGTTCTTGAAAACATTTATCGATCGATATTTGATTTTGTAACCTCACCCAAATACATAGAATCAATTCCCCAAAAACTCAAATTAGAAGGTTACTTTTAAATCGGGCGGAACTGTTGATTTGTAATAATATCTTTGTTTCCTTAACAGCTTATCCTCTTTTCAAGTGAAGTGATGTGGCTTCCCATAAATATATGATAATCATTTCTAAAGTCGGCAATAATTTTGTTCGGATGAAGCGGTTTTTTTATCATGTTAACTTTACATAGAATATTGCTATGTGAGGATAACGGTGGGAGGATGCATATTTTCTTTGACAATTTCTCGGACATTCAGGCCGGTAAATGTTGTTAATACTGTTTATTATAAACAGAGCATTTACTTAAATATTTGTATCTACAAAAAAGAATGTATAAACATAAAAATGTCTTAATATATATATATATATATATATTGTTTGTGGTCCTTAAATAATTCAGTTAGTTCCTTTCTCATTCGTTTCACTTATCTTGGTCTCAGTTTACGGTGTAGGATTATCCCGTAGTCTCTGTATATTCCGTCGTTTTTTTATGTCAGAGATTAATCTGAGTCACCATAGTAAGAGTATCCCTACGAGTTCGCATACTTCCATGCTTTTGCATATCCATGGAAGCACATGATTCACCGGAAATTCTTTAAAGACCACAAGCTAAATATTTCCATCAATACTAACGCTAAAGTGATCAATTTTCTAGATGTTACATTAGACCTGAGTAAGGGCCTATATATACCCTACACTAAGGATTCATACAACCATAGGTACGTCGAGAGAAAATCCAACATCATAAAAGGATCTTTGACAACATACACAAATTAGTACAATTTAGGTTACCCATCAAGTCCTGTAACAAAGAAATATTTAACGATAATAAAACTCATTATGCTAAAACATTAGAAAAAGCAACAACAAAGTGAACTTAGAGTATGTAGAAACCAACAACAATAATGATAAAAGTTATCTAAAACATCGCAAACGTATCATCATATGGTTCGACTCACCTTACACGGTGACGTTAAATATTACTTTGGATCCACCGAGAACAGCTGGAAATCATGTTTTTACCACCACAAAATGACATTGAACAATATCAAATACAAAAACTGCACAACACTTTCAAAGTATGTTAGGCAATTAAAAAACAACCATAAGAATCCAACCATTAACTGGGAGATAATCGCGAAAGCTAATCTATATTATGGAAATGGAGACAGATGTAGATTATGTCTTGTAGAAAAAATTGTTATCTTAAAATACTTAAATAACTCTAACCTACTGAACAAAGAAGTGAATTGATATTTACATGTACACACAAAAAGTAAACTTCTGCTCAAATATATTGAGTCCGATTAAAAGAGATTTTAAAATAGTTTTCATGAATATTAATATAATAGGCAGCAACCATTAATATGTATAGTACCTCTCGATAATAGGAAGTTTTTTATCACTGCTTCCTCAAAAGAGCACAACAGAATTCATCCTCTCGACTACCCTTCCTTAAAAAACTTAATAATGTAAAACAGGCACTAATTAACTATGGATTCCGTAATCATCTTATAGACCACCAAATTAGACTATTTCTCCCCAAAGTAAATAACAACGATAGTGAACATACAGTAAAAAATTACATAAATATTTTCTACAAAAGCCAAATGCACATTAACTACAAAACAAGATGAATCTTCATTTAGAAATATTATAATAAAATACACTACCCCAATTGACCCGAATAAAAAAAATCAAATTATCTACTAAATTTAAAACAGCTAACCTTATCCTCAAAAAATAACAACATACCAACAAAGGCAAAAGTGCAACAAATGAACATTATCTATGAGTTCAAATACCCTTTAAGGAACTGTGTTCCTTATCAAACCGTGTTCATAAATAATTACATTGGTCACACAACTACATGCCTATCCATGCGCCTTACGTTATCTGACCACAGCTCTATTAGAAGACATTTAAACACGCATACAAACTTACCAGACTCCATCTGAAACATACTAGTAGAAAATACAAACATAATAACCTCATCCACATGTAAAAAAAAGATTAAAAATAATGGAAGCCTTAATAATAAAAAAGGAAAGACCAACACTTAATATTAACTACGAACACGGCCATAATGTGTTGTGTTCAGAAAATAAAACATCTCTATAACACTAAAAACATACACACAAAGCACACACCCAATTAAATTGAGAAAAATAAAATCATGCTTGATAATGGCTAAAGTCTAGCCGAAAGCGGCGCTCGGAATTATAGAACATTTATACACTTTCTGTACACTCTGTTTCCCAAAAAGTAAACATTTGTTCGAACGCAAGAAAAATTAAATAAAGAGCTTAATCTTAGTAGTCTGCCACTTTTAATGAAACATGCATAAATGAAGGATTGCTGTCATGATACACAATATATATATATATATTAAATAACTATTGCTCTCCTTTTGGTATTGAGCCCTCTTTTAAATTGATGTTAATATTATATATTCATATTCATTTTTCATTACTATATTATATATATTATATATATATATATATATATATATATATATATATGGAGCCCCATTTCAGAATTGTAAAAAACATGTTAATAGATTTAAGTACTATCACAGTAATTGAAAACTCATTTTTTTGTAAAAAGCCAGCTCACAGAAAATAAATCAATTTTTACATTGACGGGCTCCAATTATTTGAATTTTTGTCTTCATATATATTAACCAACCAGCGATGTCGCATGTGACGCCCGGTATTCTTTTAATTGGCAGACGATACAATATCTAAGAAACGGTATTTTGAAGGCTCATCTTTAGAATAGGATCAACAGTATTTTTCTTCCTTAAAAGGAATATTTGAAAATATTTATTAGCCAATTAGTTGCGAATAAAAAAAAAATAGATTCACACGGAGTCTACTAGATTATTATAAATATGATCAAATTTGTAATATTCATTCGAATATACAACACAAAAAATACGGCCTAGCTATGGTTTGTTTACATGATGCAACACTTTCTTGCTGTCACGCGACTGACTACTGGAATTCCTACACATAGTGCAAACGATGTAAACTTGTGTCATATACATCCCCACACATATAGACGCATTTTCCGTTTATCCTATACTAATGCATTTCATTTAGTTGTACTGTAAAAAATGATGCACAAAATATTTTGTGTGAAGTTGTTCGCAAAGTATTTTTGTAATCCATTTCTTTAACTATGAAAGAAAAAAAATAATATTCCAATAAATAAAAATTAGTAAAATTTGCAGATCCGTGTCTGAAGATTATTAATTCTTCGTTTATGTACGCATATTTTGCTACAAATAATTGGTGACTGCCGACGAAGAACAATATAAAAATTATTTCTGACCCATCGTCATAAAATATTTTACAATGTAAACATACAAATCCGATCATCTACGAACAAAGGATCGGTGACCTATCCCTTGCACTTACAAATGATTGTTCACCAAATATTGTAAATTGGCCGACATTTCAAAAACAATTCAAATAATTGTGAAAAACTGGCTACATTCCGAACGTATGACCATAGAGACTTTTATCTAGCAAGTCGATTATTCAAGCCAGAAAACAAATTGAGTCTGATGGCTGCTCCAGATTACAAAATACAAACTTTCTCTCTCTCTTTCCCTCTCTCCATAATTTTTAGGAGGATTTCAGATAATTATAATTAAGTAATTCATCGAGTCTAGAAGAAATCTCAACTGAATGCAGAAAGCACTGGACGGCCGTTTCGTCCTATATTTGGAACTCATCAACAGTGCATCCTCCTAATTTCTATCATTTGTATATCCTTGCTTGAACCGGCTTCTAATGCTCTGGATGGAACGGTTTGGGGATAGTAGTCGTGGCTCGTGGGGGCACAGTCCTATGGGTAAAAGAGATATTTGGATGAGTTCCACCACAGAATATATGATCGAGCGGCGCTATATCGAGATTGATTCGCTAACTCTTCGTCACCGAGGCCCGTTTCTTGCAGTTGGTATGACGTTGGCCTGATAACGTAACTGTCCGGGTTTCAATTCCCGGTAGTGATGAGCACTGCTGATGAGTCCCAAATATAGAATGAAACGGTCGTCCAGTGCTTTCTGCATTATGTTGAGGTTTCTCCTAGACTCGATGAATTGCTTAATTATAATTATCTCACCCCCACTAATTTATATCACAATTATATATATATATATATATATATATATATATATATATATATATATATATATATATATATAGTGGACCGTATCCGAGGATAATGGTCTACTGGGGTGGCTAGCTAATCCTCATTGCAGACGCCTGTGCAGGCACATTTGTGTTTGTTCAAAACCCACAAAGCTAACCTGTGGTTTATGCTGCAGCTATACTGAGCAGACCTTAGCTACAGTTTCTGGGAGAGAGCACGTTATCTAGCGTGATTATCAATGTGAACAGGGCCACCACGCTCAAAACCTCGGTCACGATGACGTATGACTTCTTGCTAACCCGGCCACCTTCTTTTGCCCAAGGGATCCGTCGACCCAATTTCAATCACAAGGCTTGGATCAACCTGTAGTATGTGTTTCAGGCACTTTCGAAACGTACCACACGCTGGGATTGCCGCCCCCAGACCGATAATATCAACAAGTTACCCTCCTGACAAATTGACCTGGTGAGAATGGTCAGAAAGTGAACGTTCTAATCGCTCAGCCACGTGCTATATATATATATATATATATATATATATATATATATATATATATATATATATATATATATATTCAAGCAGATATTGTTAAATATAACAAGCAACGAATGTCTATTATGTTTGATGATGATCCGTTCTATGCTTCGTATATGCCTTTAGTTTTGGGAGTATATATCCAAATGTTGTACAATTACTCTCTTTATTTTCTCCCAAAACTATAGCCACTATACGAAGCTTAGAACGACTCATGATCTAACATAATAGACATTCATTGTCTGTTATATTTAACAATATATTTAAATAATGTTCTCTGCCCAAATACACTTATATATATATATATATATATATATATATATATATATATATATATATAAAATCAAATTTGATACTATATTTTCATATACATATATTAAATTTTATTTTATTATATGTTTATATATATATATTATTAATATATATATATATATATATATATATATATATATATATATATATATATATATATATATATATAAGCTATTAACCATGATGCCAAAGCTATAGCGACTGAACTTAAAATAGACGATAGAATGCCTAAACTTTACAAACAACAGTCTTTCATCACGACTAAAGACCACAAGGAGATTTTCCTCAATAACCGACTGCTCCAATCCATCCAAAAATAACGTCGGTATTATCAAGAAAATCATTATGCAAAGAGCGTGCAATTTGATATCAACCAGTGGCGAAATACAGCTGAAGCTATCGAATGGTTCAGTAATGTAAATAAAAAGTAGAACGCGCATTTTCACATTTCGATATCTGCAACTTCTACCTATCCATCACGGAAGATCTATAGATGGCCGGTATTAATTTACCAAAAAACTGCTGCCATATCCCCAACCAAGAAGTAAATATCATAAGAAAAGCACAGAAACCGAATTTCTACCACAACGAAACTCTATGGACTAAGAAAGATAGCCAAGACTTCTGCGATTCCATATGATTCTGTGGAATCATATCAAATTGTCGGTATACTTTTAGGATAGCATGGGACTCAGATTTATCTCTGATGTAAAAAACAACGTTAGATAAAGAGATGAGAGGATAATTGCCCTTTGTAAATTGGGACCAAGACAAGCAGACCGAAGGAAAAAGGACCAAGCCAAATTATTTCAGGACCATAAACTAAACATTGCCACCAATACCAACGCTAAATTGATCAATTTCCTAGACGTTAAATTTGACCTGAGTAAGGGCAGGTACAAACCATGCACTAAAGATTTATACAAACACAGGTACGTTGACGGAAGATCCAACCCAATAAAATGATTCTTGACAATTTGCACAATTTGGTATGATATAGATTATCGACAAACTTCAGTAATAAAGAAATATTCAACGATAATAAAGCTAGAAACACCAAAGCGCTAGAAGACATCAACCATAAACTGAAATTGGAGTATGTAGAATGAAATAATAATAAAGATAAAAATAAGCTAAAACAACGCAAACGTAACATAATATTTCAACGCGCCATAACACAGTAAGTCAAACACCAATAGAGGTAGAATTCTCCTGAATTAAATTCACTTTTGTCATTCTTCTACACTAAAAATATTTTCAACAAAAATAACATTAAAATTAGCTATAGCTGAACAAAAACATAGGTAATTACATATCACAACATAAATTATTAAGCAAGCTCCTAAACAAAATACTAACAAATAATCCTTCTAAACGTCAATTCAACTGTAGTAAAGACATAACCTGCCCATTACATGGCCAGTGCATGGATGAAGGCATAATATACAGAGCTAGGATCAATTCAGACGTTAAATATTACTTTGGATCCACCGTGAACAGTTGGAAATCGCGTTTTTAGCACCAAAAATTGACACTGAGTAATATGAAATACATATACTGCACAACACTTTCAAACTATATTAGGCGATTAAAAAACAATTATTAGAATCCAACCATTAGCTGGGAGATAATCGCGAAAGCTAACGCATGCAATGGAAAGGGAGACAGTTGTAATTTGTGTTTGTTGGAGAAGCTTATTATATTAAAACACTTAAATAACCCTAACTTGCTGAATACGAGGTACGAATTGAATCCAAGGACCTGCTCAAACACCCCGATTAAAAGTGGTTACAAAATAGAATTTATGAATATTAAAATAATATGCAACAAATTTTAATATTCTTAGAACTCATAATTGATAACATTTCTTATATGTATATACGTACATACAATTCAATATTACTGGACTCAATTCATTTATGAAGTGTGTGTATGTATCATTTCACCGTTATAAGTACATTAGGTTTATATTCCCGATCTAGTATTTTTTGTTTGTACACTTATATTATATTTCCACCGTGTGTTCTAGTTTAAGTTAAAAAGAGAGAGATATTCCCTTTCATATATTGTTTACTTTTGAAACCAAATTTAAATTGCAAGAACTGCATGAAACTCCAAGTCGTGCTATCGACCTTGGATATTATGTATAATAATATACATAATATCAAATCTGGTAGTGATAAATCTATTCTACAGCAGGAGCTCTCAATACCGGGATACTCGAACCTAATGGCTAATATATACTTATAGCTCTGTTTCATAACACTGTATTTATAACACTTGAGAAAGAAATTTATTTATACGTACGTGCAAGTATATGTATGTGTATGTAGATTTCTTATCCTATCCATTCTTATATATATATATATATATATATATATATATATATATATATATATATATATAATTTAGAAAGTTCAAACACTAATATTCCATGTTTATAATTTATTATATTGGAATCGTAATCACGATCAATTCATCAGACCTACAAATTTAAAAAACGCTGGAAATTGAGTTCTACCTGGATTCTATCCTGTTGGGAATTTATATATATATATATATATATATATATATATATATATATATATATTGACCCCTAATATTATCAATATATATATATATATATATATATATAGGTTAGAGATGGATTATATATATATATATATATATATATATATATATATATATATATATATATATATATATATATATATATATACTCCTTTTCGTGTCTGAAGCTGGTACTCATAAATCTGTTTTACTGCAAGAGCTTTCAATACAGGCCTACTTGGCCTTAATGGTTAAAATTGACGCCCAAAATCGCTACGGGCATGGCGCTTATATTAAGGACAAGTTTTCCTGTGGTGGAGATATAAAAAAAAACAAGGAGCTTGATCTCCCGTATATGTGCTTCTGCGTAGCACTTATCCATAGTACCACTTCCATTTTCACTCTCTGTCGGCTTCAGGATGATGGAACTGTAATATCCGACCGAATACTTTAGGGGATTGATAATGGCCTCACTGAATTTCTCTCAGCTATTTTTCATATTTGTGTTGACTTCAGTATTCACTACACAGAGTGGTTTGCCTACTTGAATAAAAATGATGAAGAAGGCAGATATTGCAGAGACTTACGAATCATTGAAGAATCTACTTGCGTTCCTGATACGACAGGCCATCAGGCGAAATTTCTTGACGTCTTCCTCACATTCTGCCCTGAAAAATGCTTCGTTAAAGTTTTACCCCACTCTCCTGGGCACGTCAGACCTTTTGCTAGTCTGTTTCAAAACTGATGCCGAACCAGAGGCATTCCTTTTTGATTTGAGCGTAGGCGGTCATTCTGAAAATGACAGGCGAGATAGTTTAACTGAAAAACTGAGTAAAAGGTAACGCTACCTGGATTCCATCTGTAAACAGGTCGATGATTTGTGCAGGTCTGTTGTCATTTGATTTCTACTAGGGCATAAATGAGAAGAAAAATGAAAGTGAGGATTCCATGTGGGAGTAAAAGTGAAAATGTTTTAGACAAGTAGAAGGAAGAGTTTTGAAAAGATTTCACAAATATCATCCAGGAATTCTTTAAGCTTTTGTTAAAATTGAACAGAAAAGAGAGAGAAAAAAAGGAATAAAGCCACAAGAGAAAGAAAGAACTGGTGATATTGGAAGAAAGGGAAGATATTTCAAGATATTGAAGTATTCAATGTCCAAAATAAAATCTTGCCGATTGGAAAGTTTTATCTAATTACATTGAAAGTAACGAGATAATTTGAGATAAATTTCAAATTCCAGTACCAAAATGGAAACTCTGCAAGAACTGAAGATGAATGAGAAACAGCCGTTTCCATTAAAATAATGAAAGAAATTAAAGAAATTTAATCAATCTACTGAATATATTTCAAGTGTTTTACAAGTACAAAATAATAATGTTTATACAGATCAATGCTGACTAAGATACGACCCTCGAAGAAAGTCAACTGGAAATGACGTCCAAAAAATTCGAAAAAGAACTTACGAGATTGATAGGGTGATAAAAACAACTAAATACAAGGCCCGGGAGCCACTCGATGTAGAGGATTACAGCGGAAGAGGTACAGTTTATGCGGATAGGTGGGGAAGATAACGGTTAACTCTAGGCTTGAACAGGTTAAGATTGTAGTGATTGAGGAAGCATAATTTTGGGAGTCACTCGAGGTAGACGATTAGAGATTAAGAGGCACAATTTATAGGAATATGTGGGGAAGATAACGGTTAACCCTAGGCTTGAAAGGTTAAAGTTGTAGTGATCGGGAAAGCATTCTCTTGGGAGTCGGTTCTACAGAGCAGTGGTTCGCGGGAAGAAGCTGTTTGAGTGGAACTTACTTCTCACCAATGAAATACAGAAGAAATGAGGGTGGTTAGCTACAATTCGCGTAGCATGGCGAGTCCTAGCCATGAAGGTTAGGATTGGTGGAACTAAGTAATATGTTTCCATGGAAGTAGTGACAGAAAATTGAGAGGCTTGCGAGATCTCGTCTGTGAAAGAGAGGTTGCAGGATGGAAAATAATTTCTCACTTACAAGAACGCGGAGCCGTTTTGGGATTCTATAGAGGACTGTGAAGAAGATAGTGTAGCTCCTGGTCAAATATGACAGCATTACTCTACGTTAGGCCTTTTAGAGAATAGTAGGAGGAGTCAGGTACTTACAGGAGTTGGACAGGGAACCAACCATTTTTCTCGAGTCTTTAACGATAGCTATTATGTACAAGTTCCACTTGAGGTTTGGGTTTGAGTTTGAGGCCCAATAGTCGCTCAAGGTACTGGGCCTCCATGAGAGAACATCAATGAATCCTGATTAGTGGTAGTTCTGGGTTCGATCGTCGATGATGGAATGTATAAAGACTTCATATTGTCGACTTTTTCATATTATATAGTTTCTAATTGATAAGAGTAAGAACCAATATTTAGCTGTTAATTGAAGATCAAGAAATATTAAAAAAAGGAGGGAAATGATTATGATAAAAATGATTATTCATTTTAAAAACGCATAATAACCAGCACATTGAAAAATTCTGAACTGATTCGTGAATATAAAAGAATAATAATAATGACCCATTTCCTTGATCACTCCCCTTCTTCTCAGGACTGTAAAATATTAAACACAATTTTTGATAATATTAATATAGCTCTCTCTCTCTACATTCATCGGAGAACATCTTTTATGTTTTTGGAAATTTAATGTTCATCATATCAAGGGGCTTATGGATTCCAATATTACTTATGTTGCTAGTATTCAGGCTTTCAATTTTTCCATTGCTAAGTCTTTTAGTCAAATTGTGGATTCCCCTACTCGTTTCCCTAATAAATCTGTTCAATATCCTCCTTTACTTGATGTCTTCCTTACCTCCTCTCCCAGCTCTTATAGAGCATTGCAACTATGCCCTCTTGGCAATTCAGATCACACACTCATATCTGTTGATAATTATTTTGCGTCGTCCTATTACAAGGAAATCTGCTCTTCAAAAGATTTCTTTCTGCTACCAATGTATTGATTTGTATTCATTTTGTGACTTTATAGTTTCTTACCATATACAAATAGCTATCTACATTCATCTGTTTGATGATATCATGCCAAGTGGCTTAAGCATTATAATGTTACTGATGTTGCCAGCATTCAGGCTTTCAATTTTTCCATTGCTCAGCTACTCAGTCAAATAGTGGATTCCCTTATTTGTTTCCCTAATAAATGTGATCAACATTCTTCTTTACTTGATTTGTTCCTTACCTTCGACCCTATTTCTGTAAGATATCACTTTTTCTTTTATCGCTCTCCTTCTTCTCAGGACTGTAATATATTAAAAGAAATTTTTCCATTGCTCAGTCTCTCAGTCAAATAGTGGCTTTCCTTAATGAATTTGTCAACATTCTTCTTTACTTTATTTGTTCCTTACCTCATCTCCTTGATCTTGTCGAGCATCACAACTCTGTCCTCTTGATAAATTGGATCATGCCGTAGTATCTGTTGATATTTCTTTTGAGTAGTCTATTAGAAAGGAACCTCCTATTCACAAGTCATATTTCTGCTACCAGCGTACTTACTGGGATTCATTTCGTGCCTTTAATCGGGACGCCCCTTGGATTGTTATTCTTAACTTTCCTATTGAGAATTGTGTCACAGAGATTTCTTCTTGGGTTAAAACCGGCATTGATTCTTTTGTACCTTCTGGGAAATACCTGGTGAAACCACAATCTTTTCTTTGGTTTACACCGGCCTGTTCAGCCGCTGTAGCCCACCGGAATCACATTTTCTGGGTGTAGAAGCATGATAGTTCAGTTCACAACAGACCCATATTTGTCTCTGGTATAATTGTAAATATGTCCTCAAAGAGGTTCTTTGTTTGCCGATAGAATGAAGCCCAGTATAGCTTCTAACAAGTTTGGTTCACGTGACTAATGACTGCTCTGTAATAGTGTGTTAACAAAGAGTAAGTACTCTATTCTTCTACTCTTCACTCAATTTGAAGTGTTAACCTCCTGATAAAGCAAAATGCTTTGCTCGTAAATCCTCTTCAGATTCAACACTTGACTTATCTGGATTATTTTTGCCTGATTTTCTACTTAGAACTGAGTCTCTATTTAGTGATATGCAGAACTCCATCCACGATATCAGCTATCATCTATAATCTGAATCCCCACAATGTATGTGAATTTTATGGTATCCCTGCAATAGTCCTTAACAAATGTACTCCGAAATGACTCTTTATTTCTAAACGCTGCAATAAATGCCTTGCTGCTTCATGATTTCCTGTTTGTTAAAAATCCTCTTCTGCAGTTCCTGTTTTTAAGAACTTAGAAAAAGCGACTGATCCTTCTAACTATTGACCTATTAGCCTTCTTTCTCTTTTTTGACAAAGTACTAGGGGCCCTAATAATCTCCAAACTGGTGAATCATTTCACATCGTAGGGTCTTCTTTCAGATAAGCAATATAGCTTTCGATTCTCTAGGTCAGCTGCTGATGTGTTAACCATTATTACTAAAAGAGTCTATCAAGCTTTAGATAAGTATGGTGAACCTCAGGTTGTTGTTTAGGATTTTTTAAGCGTTTTACCCCAAGGAAGGCGGGAAGCCACCAGCACGCAAGGGGTTACAGAGAATTGGAGTGAGACCAAATAGGAGTGATAGAGGAAGGATGAAGAAAAGGATAGGGGATAGATCAAGGAATCTCGAGACGTCGGTTGACATTACATTTAAATAGTTGGAGATTGTGACTATCAGGGAAACAGGAAGAGGGGAGGGAGTTCCACAGGCGAGAGATGCGAGACATGAAGCTATTTGAGTAGAAGAGACGGCTACATTTAACAGTTTTGACAGTGAAAGGGTGTGAGCAAGATGCCAGCCTAGTAGAACGCTTAAATTCATGAAGTCTGGGAACCAGGGAAAGCAGCTCATCGGAGCAGTTACCATGAAAGTATTTGTAAAAAAGACAGTGGGAGGCGACGGCGTCTGTGAGAGAGCGACTGCAGACGAGATGTCAGATCAGGCTCGACAGCATTTTACTGGGTTCAGCTTACTGGTCTTCTTCACAAGTTGAAATATAGTATTTCTGGGAGAATTTTTGAACTGATTCAGCCTTTTTTTTTTATCAAATCGCGAAATTAATGTTATTTTGAATGGCCATTTTTCTAGATCATTTGATATTAATGCAGCTCTTCCACAGCTACTTTGAACCGATATTGTTCCTAATTTTCTTAAATGAACTTCCTGATGACATCAGTTCTAAATGCGGTATTTATGTCGATGACACAACTATTTACTCCCGTTTTAATAGTAGGTCTGATCGGTTCACTGATGTCAAACTGGCACCGGATCTCACAAATGACGTAGAATCTGTGGTTCGCTGGGACGAATAATGGCTAGTTAAACTGTTCTCTTGTATTTGTCTGAGAGAACCCTTTTTAACTTCTATCAGCATGGCTGATGCTAACCTCCAAAAGAGCGACCCATTGCACTTTGTCAGATTAATGTTTTCTACTGACATGAAGTGGAAAGATTATAGTGAATCAATTGTTAGGTTTGCTTCTAGGAATGTTGGTTCACTGTGTCGCGCTAGGCAATTTTCCGCGCCAGAATTTATATTACATATACTTCTACCATTCGTCCTTGAATTGAATATTGCTGTCATATATGGTCCTATGCTCCTGCTATATATTTAGATATTCTTGATCAAATCCATAAAGGAATCTGCCATATTACTGGTCCTGACCTGACCTCTCGGCTTCAGTCACTTTCCCACCGCCGTAACGTAGCTTCCCTGTGACTTTTTTTTTTTTATATAAATACGTTCATGGTAACTGTTTTGAAGTGCAGTACTAGATTGCCGGCAGGATCTCACCATTTTACAATTGAAATGTCTAGATGTAACCGTAAGTTCTTTGTTAACATTTTCTTCTGTCGCATTTCTTGCTTGTTGAGTTCCCATCCAAACTCTTGCTTTACAGTCAACCTTGATCTTCAAAAATTTAAGTGTAATATCAATCGTTATCTTCTGTCTTAATTTTTGTTCCATTATTATTCGTTGTGCTTAAAAAAACACAAACTCTCATATCTTCTAACATTCAGTAACACCTTGCGTCTTAGTGGCTTTATTGCCCTGCTTGGAGTGAAATGATTAAAATAATACATCGACGCAGTTGATATTAAAGAGTCATTATAATCTCCATGATCTTGTCAGTGGCTGCATAGTATGTGTTACAGCAGAATTACATACGATTTTCAATTTAGATTTGTCATTCGCTATCTTCTTAACCACTAGTCGGTCTTGCTATTTAACCCATAGCTGCGAAGAGGAGAGACGAGATGGATTCATGTAATGAACTCGGCTGAAATTCGAACTCGGTTCGGCAATTTTTCGTCCCGAAACGCTAACAATTAATCACCACACCCCTGCAAACAAGTGAATAACAAGAAGTAAATATTTTTAAGATTTCCAACATCAGGCACTTGTAATTGGAAGATACGATATTTTTGCATTAAATCAATATTTTTTAATCATTTCACTCCAAGCAAGGCGATAATGCCACTAAGACACGAGGGGGTTACTGGGAGTGTAAGAAAAGGAAAAGAACTTAGTGAGGAGAAAGGACAATAAAAGAACAGGTTTCAGGAGGACAGAAGATGGCGATAATGCCACTAAGGCGCAAGAGGTTACTGGGGTGAAAGAGAATGAGAAGTATTTAGGGAGGAGAAAGGACAATAAACAGAAGATGGCGATACTGTGACTAAGACGCAAGAGGTTACTGGAAGTGGAAGAGAACGAGACGACTTTAGTGAGGAGAAAGGACAATAAAAGAACAGGTTTCAAGAAGACAGAAGATGGTGATAATGCCACTAAAACACAAGAGGTTACTGGGGGTGAAAGGAAAGACTTGGTTTCCGGAAGAGAGACGATTTCGACTGACCTTGCATGTACAATTGAACAAGAAAAACATAAAGAATTACTTTAAGGATATCACTGAAAGAGATCTGAGAGATATTAAAAGTATAATGAGCAGGAAAAATGAATTGAGAGGCAAGAAAATATTTGAAGAAACTGGGGTAACGAATGTTTAAAGTTAATATTAACATATATGGAGCACAACATGTAAGTCCCGTAGACTCCCTGACGGGTATGTAGCCACATCACTCAAAACCCGCAGACTCTCTGAGGGGTAAGGGGTCAGAGCTCTGAAGTCCCGTAGACTCCCTGATGGGTATGTAGCCACATCTCTCAAAACCCGCAGACTCTCTGAGGGGTAAGGGATCAGAGCTCTCAAGTCCCGTAGACTCCCTGACGAGTATGGTGCGACAGCTTTTATGTTCCAAGGACTCCCCGGGGAATATCGGGTCACAGCTCTCATGTCCCGTATATTTCATGAGGAGTACAGGCCACAGCTCTCAAATCACGTAGACTCCCTGAGGGGTATGAGACCACAGCTCAAATCTAGTAGACTTTTTGAGTAGTATGGTGTCACGGTTCACAGGTCTTGTAGACTTCCTGAAGGGTATGGGTCCACAGCTCTTAAGTCCCGTAGACGCCTTGAGTAGTATGGGGCTACAGCTCTCAAGTTCTGTGTATTCCCTAATGTTTAAAGAGCCACAACTCTCAAATCCCGTAGATTCCCTGAAGAGTATGGTGCCACATCTCTTTATACGCTCGGCATTGCTGCTGTGATTTCAAAAGTAATTTGTAGTATTTTACGGGTCTGTCCTGTTATTTAACGCATAGCTGGGGGGGGGGGAGATAGGTTCATATCCTTCCCACTCGACTGGAGTTCGAAAACGGCTCTCTGATTTCTTATCCGAGTCACTATTCATTGTACCATCCGCACACCCCATCCTTATTTGTCCAGCATTTTATTTTTTTTGCTACCCTAGTTTGAAGAGTTTCCATGATATTTTCTCAACTGCGCCTCTTGTTCAAATCCTGTTATGAAGATTTGAATCCAGTCTTTAATGCTGTTTCGTGTTTTTTAATTTGCATTGTTTTTTGTTTTTTTTTGCATGTAGTCTTTTTTATGCCATTCTCGGGTAGAGAGCCATCTGCACAGTCGTTCATTTTTTGGTACTTCTGTATATTGATTTGAGTTTCTTTTTTCTCCAATCTTGGAAGTGTCTTGTGTACCACAATATTGACATTCCAGCTCTTATTTGATTTCTAATGTTGACTTTAGACTTTAATTTCTTATTTATCTTCTATTTTCTCCTGTTTTGTTGAACCGAACTGGAGTATGGTAAGGAATTTGTTGCGGTCTTTCCGGGGAATCCAACATGAAGATCGTGTTACAAAAATATTATCTAAGGGCTTCCTACTCAGAAGAAATATTTGGATAATATCCACCTGTCTATCTCTGTCTTTTAATATCTATCTATCTATCTATCTATCTATCTATCTAGCTATCTATCTATCTCAGTCTTTTCATATCTATGTATCTCAGTCTTTTTATATCTATGTATCTCAGTCTTTTCATATCTACTTCAGTCTTTTCATTATCTATCTATCTATCTATCTATCTATCTATCTATCTATCTATCTATCTATCTATCTATCTATCTCAGTCTTTTCATATCTATGTATCTCAGTCTTTTCATATCTACTTCATTCTTTTCATTATCTATCTATCTATCTATCTATCTATCTCAGTCTTTTCATATCTATGTATCTCAGTCTTTTCGTTATCTATCTATCTATCTATCTATCTATCTATCTATCTATCTATCTATCTATCTATCTCAGTCTTTTCATATCTATGTATCTCAGTCTTTTCATATCTACTTCAGTCTTTTCATTATCTATCTATCTATCTATCTATCTATCTATCTATCTATCTATCTATCTATCTCAGTCTTTTCATATCTATGTATCTCAGTCTTTTCATATCTACTTCAGTCTTTTCATTATCTATCTATCTATCTATCTATCTATCTATCTATCTATCTATCTATCTATCTATCTATCTATCTCAGTCTTTTCATATCTATGTATCTCAGTCTTTTCGTTATCTATCTATCTATCTATCTATCTATCTATCTATCTATCTATCTATCTATCTATCTATCTAAAGGGAATGAGAGAAATAGAAAGAAATATTTGAAAAGGTGAGAATAGTTCAGAGATAGAAAAACGAGAAAAGGAAAGAAAGTGAAGGAATGAGAGAAAAGCAGCGGAAGTCAGCGAGTCAGCGAGTCAGCTTTCTGACGAGCTTATGGGAATGGATGGTGAAACCTGAGCTGGGGGATGCCTGACAAAGTGTTAGTTGTGAAGGATCATGATCGCTCATGTCCTGACGAGATACAACACTTAGAAGAAGAAACATTAAAAATGAGAGAGACATATATATATATATATATATATATATATATATATATATATATATATATATATATATACAGAGAGAAAAAGAGAGAGTAAACAAAAAAGAGGAGAGCTGGCAAAAACAAAATATATATGCAAAAGAATGAATACAAAGAAAAGAAAAGGGAATTCTAAGAATAGAGGACGGTAAAGATGGTAAGTCTGGGAAAGAGTGAAAGACAGAAGATATAAGAAGGGAAGGGAAGAAAGCTGAACAGGAAGGAAACGAAAGAAATTAATTGAAATAAAAGCAAAGAAAAAAAAAGAAAAAAAGCGAGAAATGAAAAGAAAATAAGAGAGAAACAAAAAAAACTAAAGAGAGTGGACGAGAGGAAGATAAGAAAGAAAGAAAAAGACAAAAAGAAGGAAAGAAATATAAAATTGAATAAATGAAGGGAAGGAAAGACAGAACTATAACTAATAAGAGAGAGAAGGTGAGAGAGAGAAGGTGAGAGAGACAAGGTGAGAGAGAGAATTACAGAAAGAAAGGAAGGGAAAATAAAGGGAAAGAAAAAGGATGAAAGAAAGACAGGAAAAGTAGTGAAGGCGAAAAGAAGAAATAGACAAAGAGAAGCTAAGAGAGGAAGAGAAGAAAAAGTGAAGAAAATATTGAAAAGGGATTGAACGAGAGGAAAAAGAAATAAAAGAAACAAAGATAATGAAGAAGGAAAGAGAAAAAGAGAAAGAAAGATATAAAAATTAAAAATAGATTGAAAAGCGAAAGAGAAGGAAAAAGAAGGAGTAAGAGATTGGTAAAGAGAAAGAGAAGGAAAAAGAAGGAGTAAGAGATTGGTAAAGAGAAAGAGAAGGAAAAAGAAGGAGTAAGAGATTGGTAAAGAGAAAGAGAAGGAAAAAGAAGGAGTAAGAGATTGGTAAAGAGAAAGAGGAATTGCGTGAAAGAAAACAAAGAAGAAAAAGAAAGGCGTAAGAAGAGAAAATAAAGCGAGCAAAATAAGAACGGAGAGAAAAACATGAAAGAGAGAAAGAAGGAGAGTTGCAAAAAATGATTAAGAAGGATTAGGAAATAAATGAAAATGCATGAAAAGTGTTAGGTAGAAAGAGAAAGAAAGAGGGGTGAGAATAGGAAGAAGGATAAAATGAGAGGAGGAGAAGAAAAATATAGAAAAGAAGAAAGAAAGATTCAATCTGCAAAAAGGAGAGAAGAGTGAATGATAAAAACGGACAGAGATAAAGTGAATGGAAGAGAGGGTAAAGAAGGAAAAAGAGAGAAGATAGTGAGAAAAGGAAAGGAAAAGATTAAAAGAGACGAAGAGAAAACGAAAGAAAGTGAGAAACAGAAGAAAAAAGAGGTTAAAAGTGTGAAAGTAAGTGAAATGAAAATAAAAAAAAAGAGATAAATAGAAGAAAAAAAAGAGAAAGTGATGGAAATAGAAAGAGAAAAAATAATTGAAAGAATAAAAATGGAGACGAGTAAGAAAAACAGGTTATGGAAAAAAGAGATGCAGAGATAGAGAAAGAAAAACAGAAAGAGAATGAAAGAGAGGAAGCGAAAGAAAGAGTGACTGAAAGAGTCAAAAGAAACGAGGAAAGAGGAACGGACAAGATAAAGAGATAGATATATACAAAGGAAAGTGAGAAAGAGAAGGAAAGAGAGAAAGAGAAGGGAAGTGAGAAAGAGAAGGAAAGAGAGAAAGAGAAGGAAAGTGAGAAAGAGAAGGAAAGTGAGAAAGACAAGGAAAATGGGTGAAAGTACAAAAATGGGGAAAGAGAGAAAGATGAGAAATTATTAAAAAATGAAAAGAGAATGAAAGAGAACAAAAGAAGTTAAGTAAAAAAGAGAAGACAACAGCGAAAGAGAGAGAGAGAGAGAGAGAGAGAGAGAAAGTGAAGGAAAAAGTCGATGTGCAAAAAAGAGGGAAAAGAAAAAAAGATGGTAGATGAAAAGTTAAAGAGAACCTATAAAGAGAGACAAGGCGAAAAATGGAAATTTGAAATGAGAGAAAGTAAAACATATCTTGAAGAAACATCATCAAATCATTAACGAGAAAATATTTACAAAGTGAAAGCATTTCTCGCATCGGTTTAATCTAACGAGGATTTTAAATTCTTGTCCGGTTTTTCTTCTTGCAAATTTCAAATGAAACGAGCCGATCTTTCTCATATTCTGTGGCAAGATCTTTTCTTTTTAAAAGGAGTGACAAGATATTTCATTTGAAACAGAAAATGAAGAAGAAACAGGCAAATAAAAACATAACGACAAATGATTATATACGCATTCACACACGACTCTTGTGAATTCGAAATTTGAATAAACATGTTTTCCCATGACATACATCACAAAATTATGATATTTTTTCACTCTCGATTTTCGTTATAAATTATTGCAAATTGAATATTTTTTTCTCTTCTCTCTGTTTATCATTCGGTGAATACAGACAGAATTTTAGCAGGAATAGAAATATATTATTAATAAAGATTTATAGGTTTTTCTTGCTTTTTAAATACGTCATTTTTTTTTATTTCTAAATATTTTTCTTTAAATTATAAGAGATTCACCTATATTTTTTAGATCGGATATTTTCCTTAATATATTATTAATATATATATATATATATATATATATATATATATATATATATATATATATATATATTCTCTCTTTTTATCACTATGTATACATATTCCCGCTTTCTTTTTAAATTAATCTTTTCTCATAAAGAAAAGATGTTTTAAGTTACATAACGTATTAATATAAATTACAGGTTACATAGAAATATACTCAATAATTATGGGAAATAGAAGACATCATTTTCTCGTGAGAAGAAAAGCGGGGAATTTGCACCGAAAGTAGGATTAATTCGATACATAATTGATTAGGAGTTTTTTTGTTTTTTTTATAAAGTATTGATGCAAAACCCTTAAAATGTAAATATATCAAAACCACTTTCTTTTCTGATCAAATCTATCACGATTATTGAAGCTTATGTAATTTTCAATATATAGTATCTTTCAATGATTTTTTTTTTGTTAGTCCCTTTCAATGTTTTCGTGGTTATCGTGATCGGATTTGCTTGACCCATAACCAAGCTGAAGCTGCTCACTCTTCTCTTTCCAGACTTGACAGATTTCAAAATAAGCTAAGAGGCCTTGTGGGTGATTAGATGAATAATTTCCACCCTATATCTCATGATACTATTTCGGGATACTACAGGGGTCGAAACAAATAATAATAATAATAATAATAATAATAATAATACCACCAACAACATGAAATACAGATTCTGTGATAAATATCCAGAAACAATTGACCAGTAGAAAATAAAATAAAATATTCTCTTTTTTACAAAATGTGTAGTCTAACACAAAACACGTAGCCTAACACAAAACACGTAGTCTAACACAAAACACGTAGTCTAACACAAAAAAAAAAATGTGGCACGTGAGGGCGTCAATAATTCCAGGTGAGGTCGGAACCCTCGGATTGATTGGGGTTCAATAGATTTATTGAAGGGATACCTGGTAGACCACGCCTTAAAAATATAAAAGAATGTACTCACAAGTTCAGTTCACAGATTACAATGAACTTTATTTATTTATGTAAAATGTCTGATCTTATTGTTTTTTTTTATATAAAAAAAAATTAGTGGAAATAGTCATGAAGGCATTTCTGACTTTTGATCTTTGGATAGGACCCGGAAGAAAAGTGTATACAAGAGAAAACAAAGAAAATAATATAATAATAATAATAATAATAATAAGACATTGTTATTAAAAACCACAAACAAAAAAAGCACCTCCTTATTGATATGGCAGTCCTTGCAGACTGCAATGTATCTTTGAAGATATTCAAAAAGCTGTCAAAATACAAGGACCTTGAAATAGAAATCTCAAAAATGTGGCATATGGGAACATCAACAATCCCTGTTGTATTTGAAGCCCTAGGACTGGTTGGAAAAGATTCCAGTAGACTAATTGAAGGGATTCCTGGAAGTCCATGCCTTAAAGAGATACAAAAAATTGTTCTGACAAGTACAGCCCACATTTTAAGAAGGGCTTCATCTATGTAATTTTTTTTGTCAGTGGAAAGTGTCATGATGCCATTTCTAACCTTAGGCCCCTGGGCGGGACTGGGAAAGAAATGTCTAAACGCCAGAAATCAAAGAAAATAATAATAATAATAATAATAATAACAACAACAACATGAAATGCAGATTCTGTGATAAATATCCAGAAACAATTGACTGACTTGTATCAGGTTGCAAGGTGTTAGCACCCACTGAACATAAAACTCGGTATGATATATATATATATATATATATATATATATATATATATATATATATATATATATATATATATAATATCTGCATTGGAAAATATGCAACTTTTTACGGGGAGGAAACTGGTCTAAACATCACCCAGACCCGGTTATAGAGATAGGACCTGTTGCCATTTTATGGCACTTATAGACAGAACAATCAAAGCTAATCGCATTGATATCGTTTATCAAAAAGCACAAAAAGAGAATATCCTTTCATATTGACATGAGAGTCCCTGCAGCTTGACGATCATTAAAAAATATATCAAAATACAAGGATCATGAAATAAAGTATGGAAATCTCAAAGATGTGGCAAATGAGGACATCAATAATTCCAGTTGAAGTAGAAGACCTCGGATTGATTGGAAAAGGAAGCAATAGACTCATTGAAGGGATTCCTGGTAGACCACGCCCTAAAAAAATACAAAAATTGTACTCAGAAGTTCAGCTCACACGTTACGAAGAACTTTATGCAAAATGGCTGATCCTACTTTTTTTTACAAAAAAAATTAGTAGAAATAGAAATGAAATGGTCATCTGGAAAAATATAGAATCGTCATGAGAATGTAACTAATACATTTAATATCGAATCATTTATTCACTAAAGGCACATCAATCAAATGCGACGATGTTGGTAGTAAAAAAAACAAAACAAAAAACAATTCAAAATAAATGTCATAGACTATTTGTCCTTTTCATGTGACATATTAAAATTTCTGCATTTTTTTTTATAAGAAACAAAATATGACGACATTGAAAAAACAATGGAAAGAATAACAAATATTGCTGTGATGAAACCAAGATGATATATTGATAAAAAACGAGAGGTTTTAGCGGACAGATGCTTCCTGTTGTTGACATTAAATCTTTTATATTATGTTTGTTACTATCTCGTAATGTCAGTATTTTGCTTCTCATTCACTGCTCTAAATTGAAAGCCTTGTACCAGACTTGTATTAATATTTGTATTAAGAAAACAGTTGTTCGATAATATAACGAGTTTCCTTTCTTGAAAAAGGCATGGATCCATTTTTTTCTTTCAGCTGAGAGTTAAGTAGCAAAATAGAGTCGACCTTCTAGCCTTGATTGGTAGACAGTATATAGAACTGAGAACTCTAACTATCCAAGGAGGAGGCAACGGTAAATCATTCTACTGTCATTCTCAAGAATTTATGGCAATTCGAAGAAAAGGAATCTCTGGACCAAATACGTCGACATTGAAAAAACAATGAAAGGAATAACAAATATTTTTGTAGTGAAACTAAGATGTTATATTGATTAAAACCGAGAGGTCTTAGCGGGCAGATATAGTCATGCGTCATGTTGTTGATATTAAATCTTTGATACTATATTTGTCCTCCTCTCATATTGTTAGTATCTTGCTTTTATAGACCATTATCACTATAGTGAGTTTTGTTCTCACTCAGTGCTCTAAATTTGAAGCCTTGTACCGGACTTGCGTTAATATCTGTATTATGAAAACAACAGTAGTTCGATAATGTAATGGATTCTATTAATACTCTTGGGAAAGGCATGAAATCAAGTTCTTCTTCCTTCAGCTATGTTAAATAGCAGAGTAAACTGGACCTTCTAGCCTTAATTGGTAGCCAGTATAGATGGCGGACTACTTTGAATTCCAAAAAGAAGACTACAGGAAACCATTATTCTATCATTCTCAGGAGATTATGGCAATTCGAAGAAAAGCAATGTATGGAAATCCATTATCGCTTATATCCAGAAGTGTCATGACATTTAAAAAAGTGACTTTTAACCAGAGTGGCACCACAATACTGAGGTTTTGTACGTAGAAAATAAAATATTCTCTTTTTTACAGAATGCGTAGTCTAACACAAAACACGTAGTCTAACACGAAACACGTAGTCTAACACAAAAAAAAAATGTGGCACATGAGGGCATCAATAATTCCAGGTGAGGTCGGAACCCTCGGATTGATTGGGATTCAATAGATTTATTGAAGGGATACCTGGTAGACCACGCCTTAAAAATATAAAAGAATGTACTCACAAGTTCAGTTCACAGATTACAATGAACTTTATTTATTTATGCAAAATGTCTGATCTTATTGTTTTTTTATATATATAAAAAAAAGATTAGTGGAAATAGTCATGAAGGCATTTCTGACTTTTGATCTTTGGATGGGACCCGGAAGAAAAGTGTATACAAGAGAAAACAAAGAAAATAATAATAATAATAATAATAATAGTAATAGCAACAACAACAACAACAACGTGAAATGCAGATTCTGTGATAAATATCCAGAAACAATTGACCATCTTGTATCAGGTTGCATGGTGTTAGCACCCACTGAATATAAAATTCGGTATGATAGAGTGTGCCAATACCCACACTGGAAAGTATGCAACTTTCGCGGAAAAGAAACTGCAAGAAACTGTTATGAACATCATCCAGATCCGGTTACAAAGATAGGACCTGTAACAATTTTATGGGACTTTATAATACACACAGACAGAACAGACAAAGCTAATCGCCAGGCATAGTTACCCAAGACCACAGAAACACAATGTGCTTTCTTATTGACATGGCAGTCTCTACAGACAGTAATGTATCTTTGAAGATCTTCAAAATCTAAAAAATACAAGGATCTTAAAGTTGAAATCTAAAAAGTATCTGGCAATACTACTACAACTACTACTACTTCTACTACTACTACTACTAATAATAATATTAATGCCTTGATGATAGACGAGGTATTGCTCTCGAGGTTTATGGTTTTAACTGAATGAAGGTGTAAATATGCACATTTCTTGGTGAATTAAAATTAGCTACGGTAAATACCCCGTCCAGTACCACAAATTTGCCTGTCAATTGCCTGACTGTAACCCAGTTGAACATGTTCATTAGGAGTTGACGCATTCTGTATTTCTGTTTATGATTGGTAGTAGTAAGCGAATATCATGGCTGGACCTCAAGAGAGTTAATTATTTAGTTTGAAGGATGAGAGAGGAAAAGCAAGCTGGAAGACACATATAGATATATGTCAATGCCCTTAATCAGAAACCGTCTGACGACTTGAAGGTATTGCTAACTGGGTCCCATCTGCAAAGTTATATGTTGCATCCATCACAGCGAAATGTGCGCGATATGGTTTTGATGCAAGTAGGAGAAGACGCGTCTGCTAAGAATAGTTTTTCTCCTCGTCTTTTTATTATATATATATATATATATATATATATATATATATATATATAAAAGTGAACACTGAAGTCAGGCCTGACGATTGCGTCTAGCATGAAACAGCCTGTCGCCTCTAAGTGTTGACTTCAGTGTTCACTTTTATATTTACACACGCTTTATCTCTGATATTGAGCACTTTATCCCATAAATATAGCACACCTTAAGAGTATATTTCTTTCATATATATATATATATATATATATATATATATGCGTGTGTGTGTGATATAAATCAAGGCAAATGTAGGATTTATTTTGTTACGCGTGTTTATATAGAAAAGTGAGGACGTCATTGGTTTATCAAGGCTTTTAAATTTGCGAACGTTCATGAATATTCATTCTCAAATTTAAAAGCCCTTATAAACCAATGACATTCTTACTTCAGATAATAAGTTTTTCCTCTTCGACTTTTATTATTTTTGTTCCTTTACACATATACTCTATCTGAAAGTAATTTACACATGCATAGATAGATAGATAGACGTCGACTCAAAAATTTATTCGCTCTTTCAATGAAAATAAAAGCAGTGTTTATTGACTTATAAAGAAGATTAATGGTTTAAATTAAAAAATATTAATGTTTTTTGACTTACAAAGAAGGTTAATGGTTTAAATTAAATATTAATTGAAATGAGTAGAAATGCATGTTTTAAAAAATTCAAGAAGTCATAGAAAGTCAAAACGTGAGAACATTTTTGGAGGATAACATGTATATATTATGTTGAGCCATAAGTTCTCTTTCGAGGAACAAAATGAACGTAGTTTTTCTCCACTATGACAGGACAAGCCCAGAAATGTTAGAACTCGGTTGGTCTGTTCTTCCCCGTCCACCGTATTCAGTTGATCATTCTCCCTGCGATTAATAACTTTTTGGATCGATGCAAAATGACTGGATGTGGAGAATTTTCTCTAATGAAAAACAAGTTCAAGTGTTCGTCCAATATATTTTTCACATTAAAGAATGTGGATTTTACTCAAAAGGTATCGAATTGCAACCTAATAAGTGATTGAACCTCTCGTATATATATATATATATATATATATATATATATATATATATATAATTTGTTTAAAATTTATAACGTAAATATGTTATAAAATCACTATAAAAATAGCCATTTTATTTCAACACTTCTGGTGTCTTATCAAGTGATGGTGTTGAATGTATAACTATTATAACTTATATATTCAACACCATCACTTGGTAAGACACCAGAAGTGTTGAAATAAAATGGCTATTGTTGTAGTGATTTTATAACATATTTATGTTATAATTTTCAAATAAATAATTATATTTGCTTTGCTCCGTATTGAACACTCTTTTAAGAATAATATTTTTGGGTTATTGGAATCTATTCCGTCTACACCAACCCTATATATATATATATATATAAGATAGAATCCAGGTAGAATTCAATGTCCTGGACAGAGTAAGAAGATAATAAATTATAACCATGGAATATTAATGTTTGAGCCTCTTATATTATATATATATATATATATATATATATATATATATATATATCTGTGTGTGTGTGTATTAGTAAGTAAGTGTGTGTGTGATATAACTGTAACTATCAATCACAATCTTAACTAATCTTCATAGGAAATCAATATAAATGCAAACTTTGATATTTGAAAACTTGTTTTTGTCCGTTGACATTTTGGTATTGAAAAATTTAGTTTGTAGAGCCTCGATGAGATTTGACTATATTTATTCCCGTTTTCATATAAATTATTAGAATATATTGCCTGTCGGATACTTGGATGGACAGAGTAGATCGGTCATCGATTTTTGAAAATACAACCTCAAGTTAATTAATAAACCAAATAAGAACATCACTGATGAAAGATAAAATCGAAAAAAATAGAGAACCAATATTAGCATATTAATGGGAATTCCTTTACGATTACGACCAAATACATTTGTCGATTATAATCTAATTGTTTTTACCTTCTGTGTTCAACTATGACAGTGAAAGTTGCACAATATTGTCACTAATGAAGCCTTGAAGCAATCAAGATAGGGTTCGATTCTAAAAAGGGCCTATGAAAAACAAGAAAGTTGGAAAATTAAGAACCAGATAAAAGCCATTGTTAGCAATTGAAAAGAAAAAGCTGAAAGTTTGGGGATATTCAGTGAGGAAAAAAAAATCCATATTTAATATTTGTAAAATACTTCTTCATACATAATTCATTCTTGTAAAATATTTACTGATCTCTGATTCGTAATTGTAAAACACGTCGTGACCCATATGTCATACTTGACTTCTTGACTTGTATCGGTTTTCCCCCTGGTCGGGTTGAACCTGCTTCCTCCCGAGCAAGTACAGCATCACGGACCATCGCTGCCCTCGCTCGCCGATCCTGAGCCAGGTCACACGAAATGGCGAGCCAATCGCGATTCCATCGTCGAAGACCAACTACTTGTGGGCCCGATAGTACTGCTAGGTCATCCATGATTGTGCTAGCCCATGTCCTCAGCTGCCCACCGACACGTTTTCGCCAGCCAGGAAGAGAAGGAGGGAGAAGTACATCGCGGGTGAACTCTCCCTCCGGGCGTCGAGCTACGTGCCCGAACCATCGCAGACGACGCTGGAGCAGGACGGGTGGAAGAGGACGGGGACTCAGGCGACGACGTCATACTTATTCATTCCCGATCCCTATTTCATAGTTATAAAGTATTTCTTAATTCATATTTTTGAATTAATATTTCATAAACGTAAAATTATTCCGAATTCAGATTTCATTTTCATAAAACACTTCTCAAAATATATTTTATACTTGTAAAATAATTCTTGATCTAAATTTCGATATTGGAAAACACTTCTCGATTTACATTTCATACTTGTAAAATATTTCTCGATCCATATTGCGTTTTTGTAAAACACTGCTCAATCCATATTTGACACTTCTTAAATATTTCTCAATTCATATTTCGTTCTTATAAAACACTTCTCGATTCACATTTCATACTTGTAAAATACTTCTTAATCCATATAGCGTTCTTGTAAAATTCTTCCTGATCCATATTTAGTTTTTACGTTTCTCAATGCATATTTCATACTTGTAAAATACTTCCCGCATCACAAAATCCTCATCCCAACCGCAGTCAGATGACCATGCGGATGGATTTAGATCGATTTATAAAACACTTCTCGCTAAATATTTCATACTTGTAAAATACTTCTTGATCTAAATTTCGTTATTGTAAAACACTATTTCCAATTATTTTAAGATGAATTTATTGGATGCGGCGATATTTTTATTTCTTTTCTCTAACAATCGAGTTAATGTTCTCGGATTGTTGCTATTATAACAAAGTTTCGGCCGTTGTGCTCGCTTCAGACATCCCGATGAAGGTAACCTTCATGAAATTTCAAACTGAACTTTTCATTTAATCTACGGGTGAAAATTATGATTGTTTCACTGTCCACGCCAAGATCTAGCTGATGTTGTTCTCTTTCTTGTACGTTTTTCATTTATTGCTAGATCTCTTTCCTACTGAAGAATAACTTTGAGGATTAAAGCAATGTTTTGTAAATTTGCTGGTTTAGTCATTGTAAGATCAATCCCAGGGTCAGCGAATACAAATTCACTGGAATCAGGACGAACAATAATTGAGCAATACTAACAAGACATCTCTCGACTCCATGTTTCCATCGCAGATTTTTCTTGTTTTGATGTCGATGTCAAGGGATGTCTTTTTCTTTTTCTCCTGCTCATTTATACTAAGCCATGTCAAAGTGAAATGGTCATCTGGAAAAATATAGAATCGTCATGAGAATGTAACTAATACATTTAATATCGAATCATTTATTCACTAAAGGCACATCAATCAAATGCGACGATGTTGGTAGTAAAAAAAAAACAAAAACAAAAAACAATTCAAAATAAATGTCATAGACTATTTGTCCTTTTCATGTGACACAATGAAATTTCTGCATTTTTTTTTATAAGAAACAAAATATGACGACATTGAAAAAACAATGGAAAGAATAACAAATATTGCTGTGATGAAACCAAGATGATATATTGATAAAAAACGAGAGGTTTTAGCGGACAGATGCTTCCTGTTGTTGACATTAAATCTTTTATATTATGTTTGTTACTATCTCGTAATGTCAGTATTTTGCTTCTCATTCACTGCTCTAAATTGAAAGCCTTGTACCAGACTTGTATTAATATTTGTATTAAGAAAACAGTTGTTCGATAATATAACGAGTTCTGTTAATACTCTTGGAAAAGGCATGAATCCATTTTTCTTCATTCAACTATGAGTTAAATAACAGAATAGAGTCGACCTTCTAGCCTTGATTGGTAGACAGTATATAGGACTGAGTACTCTAACTATCCAAGGAGGAGGCAACAGGAAATCATTCTACTGTCATTCTCAAGAAATTATGGCAATTCGAAGAAAAGGAATCTCTGGACCAAATACGACGACATTGAAAAAACAATGAAAGGAATAACAAATATTTTTGTAGTGAAACTAAGATGTTATATTAATTAAAACCGAGAGGTTTTGGCGGGCAGATATAGTCATGCTTCCTGTTGTTGATATTAAATCTTTGATACTATATTTGTCCTCCTCTCATATTGTTAGTATTTTGCTTTTATAGACCATTATCACTATAGTGAGTTTTGTTCTCAGTGCTCTAAATTTGAAGCCTTGTACCGGACTTGCGTTAATATCTGTATTATGAAAACAACGGTAGTTCGATAATGTAATGGATTCTATTTAATACTCTTGGGAAAGGCATGAAAACAATTTCTTCCTTCAGCTATGAGTTAAATAGTAGGGTAGACTCGACCCTCTAGCCTTAATTGGCAGCCAGTATAGATGGCGGAATACTCTGAATTCCAAAGAGTCAATGGAAATTCGAAGAAAAGATAATACAGAAGTGTCATGACATCTAAAAAAGTGACTTTTAACCAGAGCAGCACCACAATACTGAGGTTTTGTACGTAGAAAATAAAATAAAATATTCTCTTTTTACAGAATGCGTAGTCTAACACAAAATGACAAACCGTACCGTAATGTTGAGAACATTGAAAGAAACGAACTGAGTTGAGGTGCTTTGAACTCCGTGGGCATGGGATTCAGAAAGTTATGAATCTGACATATTTTTTTAAAATCGCCCTAAGCAAGCCAGTACAACCACTAGGACGCAAAGGGCTACAGGATGTGGAGGAATTAGAAACAGAAATATTAATAATGAAGAGAAAGAGAAAAGAGCAATGAGGATGACAGAAGATAACGATTGACATTGAATTTAACTTTTTGCAGTTTAAAGTTGGTTGGAAGGCATGGGGACGGGAGGGTGTTTCACAAACGAGGTGCGCGAGATAAGAAACTGTGAGCATAGAATTTGCGGATACTACATCTAGCTAGCTCAACTCTAAACTGGTAAGATCAGGCTGCCAGTCTTATATTGCGTTTAACTTCATACAATGTAGGTACCATAACGTATAGCTCATCCGAACAATTACCATAAAAGTATTTATAAAAAAAGGCACAGAGAGGCAAACATAGTGATGGGCGAGTGTCTGAAACCGAGCCGCAAGATCAGGACCAATAATATTGCTGATTCTTCTTTGGATCTTATGAAGGAGTTCCAGGAAAATAGCAGAGTCACCGGACCATACGGTGCCACGCAAAAGTTTACAACACATTAAAAAATGTTCCTTTAGGTATTTCTAACACAAATTAATGAAGCTTTTACTGCTAATATTACATATGTTTAAGCCTTTAGTCAAACAACCAGACTTAAAAAAAATAATCAATAAAAATATCCCACGAAGAAAAACCAATATTTAATAACATAAAAGTTTACAATACATTTATTAAATCATTTATTAATATTTCGTAGCATAACCGTTATTGCTAATTACAGCATATAGGCATTTAGAGTATTCCCTTAAAAATTTCTTGCATGTTTCTTGGCCAATATTATTCTATTCTTCGCGAGAAAATTCCTTTTGTTCTTTCAGGTTTTCTGAGTTCCTTCTTTGAATTCTCAGTTTCAGTTCTCTCCATAAATATTCAATCGGATTGAGATCTGGAGATTGATTTCTCCATTTTAGAACGTCTATTCTATTTGAACTTAACCATGATTTTGTAAGATTTGCAGTATGTTTAGGATCTTTGTCTTGTTGAAAGACACACCCTGATTTCAAGCCCAGCAAATGTGCACCCTGATGTAAATTTCTCTTCAAAATATCCCAATCATATGCTTCATTTATCCCCTCTTCGATTATCTCAATGTTCCCTACACATTGGGCTCTAAAGCAACCACAGATCGTGATTGATCTGCCTCAAAATTTTAATGTTGGGATGGTATTCTTCAGCGAATATTCAGTACCCATTTTTCCAGATATTTGCCACAGCATTTCTGTCAAAAGTACAATTTTCGTTTTGTCTGACCAAAGTACATTTTCCCAAAATGCTTCAGGTTTGATACAATGCTCGTTTGCAAAATCCAGTCTATCAAGAACGTGTTTTCGCTTAAAAAAGTGTTTTTTTCTCCCTTGGAGTCCTCGAAAACATGTTATATTGACAAAGTGAACGAATAATTGTTCCGCATTTACTTTTACCTCACTTACTTCTTGTCCTCCCTGAAGTTCTTTAAGAATAACTTGAGGCTCGTTGCCAACTTTTCTCGCCAATAATCTTATCGTACGTTCCGTTAACTTTCTAGCTTTTTGTGGGGACGAATGGAATGACACGTCTTCCAGTGACGAACTCAATGGCACATTTAACTTATTAGATATCTTCTTATAACCAAGTCCATTTGTATGAAGGTCAACAATACTTTTACGGAGGTCTTGATCAATTATTTGGCTTTTCTTCATTTTGTCAATGTTTAAAGGATGGTTAACAGAAAAAGAATGACACAATATTTTTTATCACTCCTAAAAGTAACCATAAATTTAAACTGGAACGTTCTAAAACACAACTTCATCCTAATTTGGAACATTCTAATAAAATTTGAACACTTTTTATAAAAAGAAGCTGTTTTAAATAATAAAAAAAAGTGTTGTAAAGACCTTGCACTTATTTAGTACTCTATTACAGAGACGCCACTTGTAAGGAGAGCCAAAGTTTTTAGAGGCTACGCGGTACCTCATTCTCTCAGCAAACAGAGACTTAGCTTTTTCGAGAACTCGCTTACATTTATTGCGAGCAGTAGTAAATAGGCACCTATGAAAAGAGCAGTTTCGCTGGTATAGCCGGGAATAATGGTTCCCGTGGGCTATAGCGACCAAACTGCTAGTGTGAACCATGGAGGTTTCAACTGGTATTTCCGTAAAGGGATGAAAGCGGCCATGCCGGCTTTCACCAAAGAAGAAAACTCAGTGGCACAATTTTCACATGGGAGTGTGAAGATGTCAATCCAAGGAGCGTCATGAAGAAAATCCTGGAAATCAGCATGCTGGTAACGCAAAGAGGTTTTATGGATAGGGGGTCCTGTTTAATGGATGCCGAGTGGTCCGAATTACTAAAAAGGCAGTATTGTGAATCCTGACAAGAGCGGGGAGAGAGTTAAGAAATAGATCCAATAGAGAAGAAAGTTGCTCGGTTTGGCTCGGGAAACGGGCAGGGAAGTCCACGGTTTGGGTGAGGGATTTGGCAATGGAAAAAATTCGTGTCGTGGTGGGGATTAAAATCACTGAAGACGAAGATGTTCGCAGATTAATGGGGAAAACGTGCCTTTTCTATACTGTCAGCTATTACATCTAATATACTGCAGTTTTGGGAAGACGGGAAGCGATAAATGAAAAAGAGATATTAAAAGAGTTTAGTAGCGAAAGATGGAAGTATATGAAAGAGTAGTCAGCAGCCTCGAGAGACAGTTCTCTCTCTCTCTCTCTCTCGAGAGAGAGAGAGAGAGAGAATTGCTACTATCTGTCGCCAATGGCAATACAAACCAGAAAGTGCGTTGCTAGGAGCAGAGCATAGTGTTGGCCATGAGAAATACATGCAGGGACACGTACCATGCGCGACATGGCACTACAGGTACCCTGATATTGTGCGACTCACGACCAGGACAGCCTCTCTGAGCGCTAGCAAAGAGTTCGGGCTCCTACCGACCAGTCGAAAGCAGCAGCCATCAAACTGCCAACCCGGTACCCTCATAATGGAAAATCACAACCGTTAGTCTGATCACCAAAGAGTTAAGACACTTGTGGCTTTGGTAAGAGAAAGAAAGAAGGAGAACCAATCAACCATATTCTGAACAGGGAACAAGAGTTGAACCTCTATTCCTGTTCAATAAACAAGGAAGGATGGCATACAGGACAATAGGTAAGCCTATTTATTTCTATTAACCTGTATAATATTGTATAGTACAATTTCTGATGTCTACTACCAACTAAATAATCGAAACGTTAAAACTTAATTTTTCAGCACTTATAAATAACAGTGTGTAAGCAGACACACACACACAGACCCCACCATATATATATATATATATATATATATATATATATATATATATATATATATATATATATGCATACGTATCCAATGTGATGAGAACAAAAGTAATATATAGATTCCAACGTTCACAGCATTAATCCAAAAGAGGGCTCGATACCGATAGTACAGCGATAATTATTTATTTATTATAATTTTTTATCATATAGACAAACCCATTTTACTCACTACAAAAGATGCAACTTCAGCTAGTGCATTTCAACTGCACTTCGACGGGTGAGAATCGAATTCTCGCTCGACGAAGTGCAGTTGAAATGCACTGAAACAAAGTTGCATCTTTGTAGTGAGTAAAATGGTTTCGTCTATATGATAAAATTATAATAAATAATATATATATATATATATATATATATATATATATATATATTGTGCGTATTTAGGCAGCATATTTTCATTTATACACGTTTCATTAAATAATATAGACAAGTGTTGTCTATTTATCTTATGTAAAATTTTTTCGTATCTTCTGATAAGTTTGATAACATTATCATTAACCGAAAAAGAAATTCACAATATTTATCCATTATTTTTTTTAATATAATCTAAGCTTTCGGCTTACTCAAGCCATTATCAAAGATGTAATTACAAACATATCAAACAATATACGGACACGACAGTGATGATAGTCTGTCATTGTTTAGTTTACATAGTGGATCACTAAGCAACGATGAACACGCACACATAAGACGCTAGAAGCGAAAATCGCACCGCATCTCATGACGTCACACATGACTACACGAGAGTGAATTGGAGAATGAAATAAGGAAAGCTGTTGGTATAAACCAATGGCTTCTGTTACTAATTATAGAAATTATAGACATTTAAGAATATTTGTAGAGATGCCATAGTTGATTTTGTTTAGGTTGGGTTTTAACTGTTTGATGTATAATGCTTCAAGTATTTTTAGTTTTTGTCTATTGTTTTCATGTCGAAGTATAGCTGTGTTTTCGACAAGTATTTTACGGAATTGTATTGTGCGGGCAGGCATGTTGTTTTAAATGCCTAAAATGTTAGAGTTTTCATTAAAATGTAGTGTCAAGCGTCGTGAAAGCGAGTTTGTGGTGTGACCAACATAAATATTATTTAATTCGTTGGAGATACACTCTCCCAAAGGGCACTTGAATTTATAAACTATGTTGTTTTTTTGCAAATCGCTAACCGGGGGAGAAGAATCATTGCGAAGTATTAAGTTGGATATACTAGATTTAGTGTAGTATATGATTAATTTAATTTTTTTGCTAGGATCTGTAGTTGATATATTAGAATTTACTAAATTTTTTAGTATGTGTTCATCTTGTTTATAATTAGTATGCATTTGATTACGATATAGAAGATTAATATATTTGAGATCAGTAGAAGCAGTATTATGTACAATTTGCTTATTATTGAGATTTCTAAGAAAGCATCTTATTTGTTCATCAACTATATAGTTTGGAAAGCTATTATTAATAAGTGTCTGTTTTATATTCTTTAGTTCACTGTAAAAAAATCTGTTTGGTGGATGAATTAGTTTCTGCACGATGTATTAGATTCTTTATAATTGCTATTTTGTAGTAATATGGGCATTCGCTCTTGTAGTTAAGTGTACATGAATTTATGCTTGTAGGTTTTTGTATGGCGAAATAGTAAATTTGTTATTATTTGTGTTTATCAATATGTCAAGGAAGGGGATTTTATTATTAGTATTGAGTTCATATGTGAATTTAAGGACAGAATTATTTTGGAACCGTTTTTGAAGTTGAATTATTTCATCTGTATATTTAACTAACATAAGAATATCATCAACGTATCTTAGGTAGATTGATGGTTTTTAAAATCTGTAAATAACTTATTTTCGAGGTTCGACATGTAGAAATTGCTAAATGTCGGGCCCAATACTGAACCCATGGAGACACCATCACGTTGTATATATATATTGTTATTATGATCGAAGAAAGGGACTTCAGTAGTACAAGTTAATAGTAGTTTTCTTAATATATTAGGATTAATTTTAAGTGGGGGTAAAGATGAGCTACTGTATATATTTCTTATGATTATGTCAATAGTTTCACTAACAGGGACATTGGTAAATAAGTTTTCAACATCAAGTGAAGCCATGATTTCATTGTCAGGTTTTTTCACTTTTAGGATTTGGATTACTTCTAATGTTGACTTAACACTATATTTACTAGGAAGATAGGGAGTAATAAGTTGGTTGATGTATTTTGTTAGATGATATACAGGAGTTGGAATTTGCGATATGATAGGACGGAGAGGATAGTTAGGTTTATGTGTTTTTTATAGTGCCATATATGTAGCCAGGTCTATAATCACCAAACAATTTTAGGAGTTTTAAAGAGTTCTGTTCAGCATTATTAGCATTAATAAGTTTATTAAGCTTTGATTTTAGTTGGTTGGTCGGGTTCTTGTTAAGTTTTTTTAAACTTTATGTGATCATGGAGTATGTGGTCTAGTTTTTGTTGTAATCCAATTTGTTTAGGATGACAAAAATGTTGGTCTTATCAGCTTTTTTTACAATAATGTCAGGGTGGTTTGTGTAGTTCTTGTGCGGCAATTTTCAGTTGTTTAGAAAGAATTTTTGAGGAGTTTCTGCTTTTATCATGTCGATCTTTCAGTTGCCAGCATTTCCGTTACAATTCCGTCTGGCCCTGCCGCCTTGTTTCGATTCAATCTCTCCAGTGCAGCTTCTACTTTGGTTTTTAGAATTTCGGGCCCGTTGGTAGTTCTGTGTATTGCCGGTTGTTTTCTTTCGTCGGGGAAGTGTTCTCAAATATATTCGTCCCAGCGCTGAATTTCTTTTCCTTCTCTAATATGAGCGTTCCATCCTTTGATTTTATGCAGTCTGTTGACGAGTATGTCTTCTGTCCTGTTCTCTTATTTGTTTATGCATATCTCCTTTGTTAGTTGTAATCAATCTCTCTATTTCTACCCATTTTTTGTTTATCCACTCTTCTTTCGCCTGCCTGCATTTGGTCCTTATTTCATTATGTCGTTTTCTGTATTCCGTTCCGTATCTTGGCAGAGTTTTCTGTCTCCTTTGCATCATGTCAAGAATCTCATCAGTCATCCATTCGTTTTTTTTCTTCTTCATCCATTCTCCTTTGGGATGATATCGTTTGCTAATGTCACTAAAGCTTCTCTTAGTGCGTCTCATTTCGAGACTCCATTTCCAGTGCGTTCTTCGTATCTTTTTTTTTTCACACTGATCATATATTTTTCTTTCAGGTTCGGGTCACTCATGATTTTGTTGTATTGCAATTTGGGTGTCAGCGTTAGGCTTTTTCAGTTTCCGTAGTTTCACTCTTACTTTACAAAGAACAGAGCAATGATCGCTTCTGAAGTCAGCATTTGGGCAGATTTTGCAGCGAACCATTGCATTCCTCATGATAGATATCCATTAAAATGTAATATTGAGAATTAATACTAAATTAATGTACACGCAATCATTTCATGCAAACGTGCTCATATGTGCTCAAGCACACACGCACGCACACACACACACACACGCGCACACACACACACACACGCGCACACACACACAAGAACACACACACACACATATATATATATATATATATATTCATATACACATACACGTATACACGTAGTGAGGCAAGTATTAAGAGAAAAAACAATGAAGGAAGAAAAATATAGAATAACATCTTACTTATTATAAAACGCAGATTGTGTGTGTGTGTGTGTGTGTGTGTGTGTGTGTGTGTGTGTGTGTGTCTGTGTCTGTAACGTTTACATATTGGATCGGATTTCCTACATTTTTCAACCGATTTCAACAAAACTTCACAGGACTACATAAAATTACCTTGTGGTGGTTCTAACAGCGCCAAAAATGGGAAAATATAATTGTTTTTTGCACAAAATCAATTTGAAAACACGATTAAGAGACATCGTGAAAATGGAATTGGGACAACTCACATCGGGTTGTTTGTGTGTGTGGGTTCCTTTAAATATGGGAGCGGATTTCCTATATTTTTCAGCCGATAAAACAAAACTTCACTTTTTTTTTTTTTTTTTTTTTTTTTTTTTTTTGGCAGGTAGTGTTTCTTATTCTCTTGCACACTTTTTTCTTTATTTTTAACATTCAGAATGCTTTAAAAATTCCATTTACAAGACAATTGTTTATAATAAAATTTTATTCAATCGAGAGACTCATAACGATTGAAAACAATGTTTTTGTTTGAGTTTGACCAATTCGTAAAAAATAAAAAAATAAAACTAATTAAGACATGCGTGTCTGTCAACCTTAAACAATAATCTAACGATCGCTACTGATTGTACGAATACAAACATCGGAATAAATACTTTATCTTTAGGGAATGATAATGAAATCTAAACATACACAAGTCCTAACTAAAAATAATAACCGGAACGGGAAACTATTTTAAATACACATGGTGTCCAATTTTTTTTATTGTATTCAATAAGTAAAAATCATAAATTGTAAAAGATTATTATTACAGAAAGGCTACTAAATGAATAAGATTTGTTAGATCATAATTAATAAACCCAAATAAAGTTAATATTTTTTGTATTAGAAACAACGAGTGGAAAATATATTCAAATCAGAATTCTAATTATGAATCACCACAAGCAAAATATGCAATTTTTTTACTGTATTCAATAAGTAAAAATCATAAATTGTAAAACTAAAAGATTACAGAAAGGCTACCTACATTAAAATCTTCATAATCAAACATAAAGATCCAGACATACTACTAAATAGACACAATGAACTAGTTTTTAAATGCCGGCAGAAAAACAACCTAAACCTAAGCAAGTACACTAAGAAATAATCATATAGGAACAGCAATTTTGAATGTTTTATATTCCCTTTGTTTTTAGAAATATTACTATGCACACATGAACGATAACACATAAATGTATGTATACAACTATGATAATGTATTTGCACACTGAGACAACAGTTGATATGTACATGTATATGTTTTTATACGGAAAAAGAAGCATACCTCTTTTTTTTTCTTTTTTTTTGTGAGTGTAGAGATGTACAATTAGTTAGGTACTTATATGTTTTGCCATAAATATGAAAGATCGGGTAATATTATAGGAGTAAAGACATAGATAATCTAATTATATACTGAGATAGTCTTCGAACGCAGGCATAAGTGGATGCACAGGTGGACATGAGAATAGGGACAAATACGGGGGTAGATATATGTAAGTGCGAATTAACGCATATATGGGTATGTAGATATTCTGCAAATTACGTATGCATATGTGTGTGTATGTATATGTATGTGTGTACGTATGCATATATGGTTGTGGGTATATATGTGTATATGTGTATGCGTATGGATGTGTAGATATATATATGTGCGTATAAGTATATATGGATATGCAGATGTCCTTGTGTGTATATGTATATATGTAAGTATAAGTATACATGGAGATAGGTATAGAGACATGTGGATGTGCGTTTTCTCTGCAGGTGTATATGTGTAAAGATGGAAATATACATATATCGTTCCGTGTGAATGTGTATGTAGGTGTATATAGGAACTCATAGGCATATAAGACGATATAGGTATGTGGTTACAAATAGGAGTTTAAGGCAGGTGTAGATAAGAAAATGTAAAAGAAGGGCCTAATTTTCTGCTAGTGACATCTCTTCCAAATTTCTCCTCTAATATTCTCCAATTGGAAGTGAATTCTAAATAGCACGAAGGGAAAGTTTAAGATTAATATTTTAATTGAGATTGAAAGATACTACCCCAATGTGGAAAATAAAATTATTTAAATGGGAATAACTGTTGATAATTGGATACATAAAAACAACCACGAGTTTACTTAATGAACAAAAATCAAAAACAATCACGAGTTTACTTAATGAACAAAAATCAAACGAAGAAATGTCAACCTAACAAGCTATAAGATAAAAGTTTTAGTGGAAAAAGGTACTAAATATAAATTGGATTACTCTTTCAATGTTCTGTCTATGGATTTTTCCAATCGACTGCTTCATAGAAAATACCCCAAACTCCACCGAATTTCAAATTAATTTCTTCGTAGATTGTTTTAAAATTTAGATATTTATCAAACCTTAACCTCCCAAATATGTACGTTAAAGTAACGCGAACTGACAGCGTCTAAGAATTTGAATGAAACCTGTCGTGTAATTTATTAGGGTTGTTGTAACGTCTTCCTTATCGCTCACCCCTTAACCACCTTTATCTAGTTTAGCAACATCCAGCCGACACACTGGGGTTAAAATAAGAAACTAAAATGATACATATGACACACTCATATCCTCACTCCCACCTCACTTCCTCACTTCGTTAACTTTGCGTATACTTTATGAGGTCCGTAAAAAACGTGTGAATTTCTTTTCATTCTTCATTTCAGCTTTTGGAAGTAAAGTCTGATGATCAGAACCCTGTTAAAGGGTTATGGTGAAATAACTTATTACATGGAATCTTAACGTGGTCTGTCAAATATATATATATATTTATTATATATATATATATATATATATATATATATATATATATATATATATATATATATATATATATATATATACGTATACACATGCTGAGGCGAGTATTAAGAGAAAACTAAAACAATGACAGAAGAAAAAATATTGACTAACATTAGGGAATAGGATGGCATAAAAAAAGTGAAAAAGGACAAAAAAATCCCCCAAAAAAAAACCACAAAAAAACAAACAAAAAAAAACAGAAAAAAACCCAACAAAGATCAAGTTAAATATGAGAAAATTACAATGAATAATAATCAAATGTTCATTTCAACGATACTAATAAACAGGTAAAAGTGACGAAATCATCCAGTACCGGTGGGGTCGTGGATGAAAATCAGGTCAAGAAAGATTTGGTGAGACTAACATTCCAAAAAGTGGGGGGGTATATTTAACTGAAGCCGTACTGGTTTTGGGATAACGGCATGATGGGATCCTCAATTTTGAACCTTTTATTTTTTTTATCTACTTTATTGGAAAAAAACATGAAGCCCAAAATTTCAAACCCAGTTTGCCACACATGATTTTTTTTGTGCCGTGTCCCTTCAGGGCGTAGGTAATAATACCTCTCCACTTTCCCCCTATCCCTTGTAGCTCTCAAACTTTGCGTTGCTTTCCTTAGTCCCTCTTTCCCTATATTCGACCTGTCAGTTACAGATTCTCCAAGTCTTCCTTTCTCATTACGAGTCCTAGAAATTTCAGCTGACTCTTCCTGATGTTAAATATAAGCTCCCTCCTTTTTTGCATTCTCTACAAAACCTCAACGTTGCCCACACACTCGGTCCCTGATATATTTAGCATCCTTCTGTAGAACCATACACCCGTTGCCTCGAGTCTCTTCTTCATCTTTGAGGAAATCGTCCAGCATTCGCTGCCGTAAAGGAGGACAGATGTCATGTAGTAGCTCAGTTACTCTTTTCTTTGTTACCAACAAGATACTTCTGTCTCGTAATACTCTGCCTAGCTTTTGGAATGTGTCTTTGGTCATCCTAATACGTCTTCGTGTCTCAGCGTCGTACTTAATGTCCTCTGTCAAAACACTTCCCAGATATTTAAATTTCCGCACCTGCTTGATTTTAGTGTTCCCGACCTCTAAATCATATTTCGGGCTCATCTTTTTACTAATGAGTATGGATTCTGTCTTCTTGTAGTTAATGCTTAGTCTCTTCTTCTTTCTCTCCTTTGCTTCTTTCTGTAGGAGGTTTTGTAATTTCGTTTCCGTGTCTGCTATCAGTACTTTATCATCTACGTATCTCATGTTGTTAAGATTGTGGCCGTCAATGATGAATCCCGGTAGGAATTCTAATTCTCTCAAAATTGCCTCGATATAGGTTGAATAAGTCCGGCGAGCAGACACAACCTTGCCTTACCCCTTTTCTATTTTTGTATATCTGCTGAACTCATTCTCTATGCGCATGCGTGTCGTTTGCTGCCAGTATACGTTCTTGATTATTCTAATATCTTTCCCAAATATATCGAGGTTGTTGATCATTGTGGCATACGTTGTCGAAGGCCTTTGCCTAGTCTATAAAACCTAGGAGCACGTCATTCTGCATTTATATTGCTCTTTCTGATAACATTTTGAGCAGGAATATCGCGTTCCTTGTTCCGGTGTCTTTAACGAACCCGCACTGTTCTTGTCCTATCTCTCGACAGATTCTGCTCCGCGCTCTATTCACCAGAATACTTTTTTTTTACGTAGCTCATTAGACTGTTTTTTCGGTCTAGTTCACATTCGTTTGCGCCTGGTTTCTTAGGCAGTGCTATGAAAATGGATTTACTGAGATGTATATCCTCACTGGTGTAGGTTTCATTTATCATTTCTGTGATCATGTCTAGGGCAAAGTCATCTAGGGCTGCCAGCATTTCCGTTACAGTTCCGTCTGGCCCTGCCGCCTTGTTTCGATTCAATCTCGCCAGTGCAGCTTCTACTTTGGTTTTTAGAATTTCGGGCCCGTTGGTAGTTCTGTGTATTGCCGGTTGTTTTCTTTCGTCGGGGAAGTGTTCTCAAATATATTCGTCCCAGCGCTGAATTTCTTTTCCTTCTCTAATATGAGCGTTCCATCCTTTGATTTTATGCAGTCTGTTGACGAGTATGTCTTCTGTCCTGTTCTCTTATTTGTTTATGCATATCTCCTTTGTTAGTTGTAATCAATCTCTCTATTTCTACCCATTTTTTGTTTATCCACTCTTCTTTCGCCTGCCTGCATTTGGTCCTTATTTCATTATGTCGTTTTCTGTATTCCGTTCCGTATCTTGGCAGAGTTTTCTGTCTCCTTTGCATCATGTCAAGAATCTCATCAGTCATCCATTCGTTTTTTCTTCTTCTTCATCCATTCTCCTTTGGGATGATATCGTTTGCTAATGTCACTAAAGCTTCTCTTAGTGCGTCTCATTTCGAGACTCCATTTCAGTGCGTTCTTCGTATCTTTTTTTTTTTCACACTGATCATATATTTTTCTTTCAGGTTCGGGTCACTCATGATTTTGTTGTATTGCAATTTGGGTGTCAGCGTTAGGCTTTTTCAGTTTCCGTAGTTTCACTCTTACTTTACAAAGAACAGAGCAATGATCGCTTCTGAAGTCAGCATTTGGGCAGATTTTGCAGCGAACCATTGCATTCCTCATGATAGATATCCATTAAAATGTAATATTGAGAATTAATACTAAATTAATGTACACGCAATCATTTCATGCAAACGTGCTCATATGTGCTCAAGCACACACGCACACACACACGCGCACACACACACCACACGCGCACACACACACACACGAACACACACACACACGAACACACACACACACACACATATATATATATATATATTCATATACACATACACGTATACACCTAGTGAAGCAAGTATTAAGAGAAAAAACAATGAAGGAAGAAAAATATAGAATAACATCTTACTTATTATAAAACGCAGATTGTGTGTGTGTGTGTGTGTGTGTGTGTCTGTAACGTTTACATATTGGATCGGATTTCCTACATTTTTCAACCGATTTCAACAAAACTTCACAGGACTACATAAAATTACCTCGTGGTGGTTCTAACAGCGCCAAAAATGGGAAAATATAATTGTTTTTGCACAAAATCAATTTGAAAACACGATTAAGAGACATCGTGAAAATGGAAGGGGACAACTCACATCGGGTTGTTTTGTGTGGGTTCCTTTAAATATGGGAGCGGATTTCCTATATTTTTCAGCCGATAAAACAAAACTTCACTTTTTTTTTTTTTTTTTTTTTTTGGCAGGTAGTGTTTCTTATTCTCTTGCACACTTTTTTCTTTATTTTTAACATTCAGAATGCTTGAAAAAAATTCCATTTACAAGACAATTGTTTATAATAAAATTTTATTCAATCGAGAGACTCATAACGATTGAAAACAATGTTTTGTTTTGAGTTTGGGTTTGACCAATTCGTAAAAAAAAAAAAAAATAAAACTAATTAAGACATGCGTGTCTGTCAACCTTAAACAATAATCTAACGATCTCTACTGATTGTACGAATACAAACATCGGAATAAATACTTTTATCTTTAGGGAATGATAATGAAATCTAAACATACACAAGTCCTAACTAAAAATAATAATGGAACGGGAAACTATTTTAAATACACATGGTGTCCAATTTTTTTATTGTATTCAATAAGTAAAAATCATAAATTGTAAAAATTATTATTACAGAAAGGCTACTAAATGAATAAGATTTGTTAGATCATAATTAATAAACCCAAATAAAGTTAATATTTTTTTTGTATTAGAAACAACGAGTGGAAAATATATTCAAATCAGAATTCTAATTATGAATCACCACAAGCAAAATATGCAATTTTTTACTGTATTCAATAAGTAAAAATCATAAATTGTAAAACTAAAAAGATTACAGAAAGGCTACCTACATTTTCAACCGATTTCAACAAAACTTCACTTTTTTGGCATGTAGTGTTTCTTATTGTCTTGCACACTTTTTTCTTTATTTTTACATTCAGAATGCTTTAAAAATTCCATTTACAAGACAATTGTTTATAATAAAATTCTATTCAATCGGTAGAGACTCATAACGATTGAAAACACTTCGTAAAAAAAAAAATAAAAAAAATAAAAACTAATTAAGACATGCGTGTCCGTCAACCTTAAACAATAATCTTTGTCAATTTTATTTTTCAGTCTTTATGATGGTGGATACTTGATCTATCTCTTACTGTTATATCCCCGGCAACGCCGGGCTCTACTGCGAGTTAGGAAATAAAATGGCTTAAAAAGGTGAAAAGGACAAAAAAGAAAAAAAAATAAAGTTTTAATATATAAAAATCGCGAAGACTGTATGTTTGTAAGTATGAAAACTCGCGTCGTTCTTAAATTCCTTATTGAGACAATCTATTAAATTCTTTAACGCCCCTGTTGACATTCATTCTCTCCATTTTCTCTCTCTCTCTCTTTCTCGCTTTTTCTGAATAACGACGCTACTACTACAGTGTCCCTCCACCTGAAATAAAGCAAAAATATTTTTCTCCCCATAATCTCTCTTACATATTCATAAGTCTACCATTCGCCCTTTGCATTGAATAATACTTCTATATCTGCTCAAGTACTTCTGCTATGTATTTAGAGATTCTTGTAAAATAAAAAGAAGGATCTGCAATGTTATTGGTTCTGATCTAACATCTCGGCTTCAGTCACTTCCCTACCGCCATAACGTAGCCTTCCTCTGCATTTTCTCTAAATATTTTCATAGTAATTTTTCTGATAAACTTTCGTCAATGATACCGACACTTTATGAATTTAAGCGCCGTTCTAGATTGGTGACAAAGTCTCATCCTTTTAGAATTGAAAAAGACTATTTGTAACTATAATTTCGATGCTAAGTATTTCTTCTTCTCGGTCGTGGAAGTCTCTTCCATCTTCTTGCTTCCAAGCCAACTTTGATCTTCAAAAATTTCAAGAGTTACCTTTTGTCTTCCTGATTCCTCTTTTATTGTTCTCACTCTTTAATATTATTTTTTCTCATATTCTCTCATAACCAATAATCGCTTGCGTCTTCGTAGCTTTATTGTCTTACCTGAGATGAAATGATTAAAGAAATAAGTTATCTTTTTTTATCATTTTTTTTTAAGCATTTCACCCCAAGCAAGGCGGGAAGCCACTAGGACGCAAGGGGTTACAGAAAATTTGGAGCAAGATCAGATAGGAGTGATAGAAGGAAGGATGAAGAGAAGGGTAGTGGATAGATCAAGGCAACTGGAGATGTCGATTGACATTACATTTGAATAGCTGGAGATTATAGCTCTCAGGGAAACTGGAATAGGGAAAGGAGTTCCACAGGTGAGAGGTGCGAGACATGAAGCTATTGGAGTAGAAGAGACGGCTACATTTAGGAGTTTCGACAGTGAAAGGGTGAGAGCGGGATGCTAGCCTCGTAGGGCGCTTGAACTCATGAAGTCTGGGAACCAGTGAATGCAGCTCCTCGGAGCAATTGCCATGAAAGTATTTGTAAAACAAACAGAGAGTGGCGACGGCACGTCTGTGAGAAAGTGACTGTAGACGAGATGCCAGAGCAGAGCCAATTATATTGCATATCCGCCTCTGGAGCCTATCAAGAACCCCGAGTCAAACAGAAGGGGCTCCAGACCATATATGGCAGCAATACTCCATGCAAAGGCGAATTGTTGAAGAAAATTGTTCGTCGTTCATTCTGTTCGTAATGCAGCGTTGGGGTTTTAAGAATTGCCGCTAAACAACGAGAAACCAGAAATGATACCCAACATTATCCTGACTTGGTAGACACACAGTTTAATTTGTCAGTGTTTCGATCGTTATTGACCTTTAAGTACTGTAAGTTAATGGATACATCTTCTGAAACATGATGTTTAGGAGCATTATCAAAATTAGGTAATGTAATGAGTTTAAACCTTACTAGTACCCAACTACACTGTCTCCGTACCTGTCTCTTCTACATACTTTCCCCCCTGCGGAACGTGGGTGATAATTGCTATTGACAACTTCTTATCTTTTATAGCTATTAGTGAAGTTTGTCTTTTCATCTTCTCCTCCAGTCCCTGTCCTGTTATTTACATTAGCTTTTTAGGTTACTCGATGTTTTCCTCAGTCCCATCTGCCTTCAATCTATTTACATTATTTGGACTATTGTCCTCATCTTTGTCGCCATATTTATTACAATGTTTCGGCCGTTGTACGCTCCGGCCTTCTTCAGGTGGTTGGAATGTTGAACTTAACCCATTATTTCGCTCACTGGGGTAGACTGTTCTAGTTCCATGTGCCATGTTTAATGGATGTCAGTAATCAGTTATCTCCTGTTAATTTCCTTCTGAAAGTTCTCCACTGCCCTAACCGGGTATTGAACTCACACTCTTTGGATCCTGTCACTGGATCTAACCAACGCCTTTATCCACTGTGCCATGTCTCCTTGGCACGGCACGTGGAACTAGAACAGTCTACACCAGTGAGCAAAATAAAAGGTTCAGTTCGACATTCCAACCACCTGAAGAAGGCCGGAGCGTACAACTGCCGAAATGTTGTAATAAATATGGCGACAAAGATGAGTGCAATAGTTCGAATAATGTAAATAGTGTACATAATACCTAATCTCAGAAATATAGACAAATACTAAAAGGCCGAAACGTTGTGATAAATATGGCGACAAAGATTAGGATAATAGTCCGAATATTGTAAATTGTGTACATAAGACCTCATTTCAGAAATATAGACAGATACTGCCTTCAATCTGTCCTGTGAGTGTCAAATTCTCCAAAACCTCTTTCCTTGTTAGAAATCCTAGAATTTCAACGGTCCCTTTCTGATTTCAAGTAAAAGTATCCTTTTGTTACCATTTTCCATAATTGATTTAATCAAAGCAACCCCTAAGCCTTGCTGGTGTCTTCAGTTTAGAAAATCCCCTGAGAAGCGATTGTGTCATCACCCCATTGGCTGTATCCCCAGCTATGGAGCTCAGTTTGCCTCTCTATGTTAGATGAACTTTGGCGCGACAAGAAGTTTCATCTACGCATTGCCTGATTTTCTTATTAATCCGACTGGGTACCTAGATACCCTCGTACCCAGAAAAGCCTGTTGGGGAAACCGGTTTAATATCACGCTAAATACCCACACTTTATGGTCCTTCAAAAGAACCCACTTTTTAGAACAATGTGTATTTCACATGTGGCCTCGTCGAAAGATTGAAAGACATACATATGAAAGATAACTACATATTAAATCCTTAGACCCTAGCATAGAAGTTAACAATTGCTTAAATCTCCTAAATAAAAATTTCCTCTTCTTGCCTAGATACAATTATATAAGGATTTGCCGACCAATGTGTTTCATTTTCAATAATAATTTATATAACCAGAAATATGGCCTACGTTTTAGTGCCTTATAAACATGTCTTTTCTTAGAATATCTAGAAACTGATCCTTTCCAAAATATTTTATCTAAGCAACATATTTTCCGAGATATAGATGATGCTATAATAATATTTCCTCTGAAAAGAATATTATCTGATCTTACAAAAAAAAACCCCAATAAACTAAGCAACATTGAACAGACAATTGAATTTACTTACGAAACAGAAATAAACAAAATATTACCGTTTCCTGATATCATTTTAAACCAAACAGATATTGATTGAAATCTTAATGTCTAACAAAACTCTACGAACAAAAATCACCTCATAAACTTAGACTCACGCTACAATAACAAAATACATTCCAGAAGAAGTGGAGAAATCTTCTAAAATGCAATTAGAATTTGTGGTCTTCAACATGTACACATTGAAGAAAAATATATTGAAAATATTTGAACTCCTCTAGTCTCTTATTTACTGCATGTATAATGCGAAGAGAAAAGTTTCCAAAATTCACAATAAAAGGATATAACACAAATAACATTGATAAAACAAGGCACATAATACGGCTTATCAACACCAAAACGACTACAAATAGAAAGAACTTAATCAACGTTAATACAGAAGGTGTCACAGCCATCTTAAAAGCAGTAAGTGATTTACTCAACACAAAACAAATAGCCTTAAATCTGAAACAAGAATTTACATAACAGATGCCATGAAATATTCTATTAAAATATATTTGATAAGACATTAGATTAAAATAAAAGATTTTATGAAAATTGCGAGGGAATCGCGACACTGAGATCCGATTTGAATGGCCAAAGACGAATTCTAAAAGCTAAGCAGTGTATTAAGAAATGGGAAATTTTTGTTAGAAACAAAGAAAAGAGTCTTGAACTGTTACGTGATATATGTCCTTCTCTATTTCAGGGAATGCTGGACAATCTCCTCAAAGATGAGGCAGAGATTTGAAGCAACAGAAATGTGGTTCTACAGAAAGATGCTGAGGATACCATAGACCAAACATGTGAGCAACAACGAGGTTTTGGAGAGAATGGAAACAAAAAGGAAAGATATACATAACATCAGGATGAGGCAAGTGAAAAATCTGGGGCACGTAATGAGAAAGGAAGGCTTGGAAAATCTAATACTCACAGGACGGATTGAAGAAAAGAGGAACAGTGGAAAGCAGCGCGTAAAATAATGAACTTGTGTAAATGAAGATGTGAAGGACCATGGTCGTCTATACCCTGAAAGGACACGGCACATAAAAGTAGAAACAAGAAGAGGGTTATTTTACAAAATAGTAGATTCACTGGTTTAGTCATTTATTACCATAGGTCAGGCCATAATACCGTCCTGGGTAGGACGATATACTACATCTGCATCCTGGGTAAGACGATAAACCACACCCAATAGCAAGGCCACTAATCAGGAGGTTTTGAGAAGCGTGGAACTACCTCTTAATTGATGGTGTTCCCAGGTCCACCCTGACCCGGGGTGGTAGCACCTGTTAGGGTCCCAGCTATGGGCAAATAGTTAACCCCAAAACTGGGTTCAAAACACTATGAAAGTGTAAAAATAGGTTTTAATAACATGAATAAATTTTTGAGGAAAAATTATTACCAGCAATACATATTTGAAAAAATATTACCAGCAATAAAAATCTTGTCGGCATTAAATATGCCATTAAACTGTTGATATGCCGTAAAACAAACCAAATCAAACCAAATCCGACCATAATATCGATTGAAAGAATGGAGGTTTGAGTAAAAATAATTTATTTAAGCGAAAATATATTGAAAATAGATTAAATTTGAACCACTCTAGGCTAAATATACACCTAGGATCATACAACATTTCTAGTTTCCATGACAAAAATTATTGCTAATGAAACCTACGATAATTAAAAAGATATCGATAAAAATAAATAAAGTTAAATGAGAGTCTAAATTAAAATACAGATATATACGACGTCAAAAATTAGATTTAAAGGCTGAGCTTCACTATCTCTTTAACGTTTCGATGTGGGCTTTAACCGGCATTTGTTGCATTCCTCACCGGGCGCCCCCCCCCCAACGTTTTAATATATAAGACCGATGAAGCTGTTATTTGCCTGAAAGGCGTCAATCATACATTCTTTCATCTATTCTATCATTTACCCAATACTATTCTCTCTCTCTCTCTCTCACTCTCTCTCTCTCTCTCTCACACACACACACACACAAACACACACATATATATATATATATATTATAATAAAGAGAAAGAACCCTAGCATATATAATCCGGTGTTCTTATTAATTATTTTTATTTTTTATTTTTAAAAAACAGAGCTTATTGCAAATCTACAGAGCGAAAATATTATAAATTTACTAATTTAAAAATATGGTTCCATCGCTACACAGAAATTACCATGTTTCAAAAACAGAAACTAAAAACTTCAAATACAATTATAGAATTAAATTAAAGACCCTGGTTCAGTTTCATTTTCAAGCGAATTTTGGAATAATCTTATTTTAATTTACTATATTATATATATATATATATATATATATATATATATATATATATATATATATATATATATATATATATATAAATAAAACGGTACCTTTTAACCATCAAATGTATACATTGGCAAATTGGAAAACAATCAAAGACACACTCAATATAATGAGCATTGTTTGTCTTGTTCTCAATATTACACAGTTCTCGCTCGGTATACCATCTCCGAGTCCTGGAGGCTTTATTTATAAAATTTCATCAGCCTAGCCTGTGCAGACAGAAGTAGCATTTTGTACGTTCCATACGCTTCTTGGAGGGACTGTGAGTGTCTTTTTCCCTTTTTATACTCTTGTGGAACTTGCTATTTTCACCCCCTTTTGAATTTTAATTATTTGTTATTAAAATGTATCTCTTTTTTAATCGCGTTCCAACTTGCCCTCCTCATTTATTATATTCAGTGTGTCTTTGATTGTTTTCCAATTTGCCAACGTATACCTTTGAAAAAGTGTTTGTCGAAAGGTACCTAAAGTATAGCATAATTTCCGTTTTGTTTAAATCTATGTTTCATTTCTGTGTGTACAAATCACTTTTTTATATATATATATATATATATATATATATATATATATATATATATATATATATTCAACCAAATTACATTTCAAACTAGTCAGAATACATTACACTGCATCTAGGTTCTGTTTTTAATATTTCGTTCTCTCACGTGGTATGACGTCATAGAACCGCATCATGAACTTACGACCATTATCGTTGTGTAGCAATCTTCTATGTCAACATTATCTTTGATGGCGAATATATTTGTTTTAATGTCCGTATAATCACACTGAAGATGGCTCATATGAGCCGAAATCTTAGATCAAGAAACAGTTTAATAAAGAAATATCCAAATGTTGGACAATTTTTGTCTTTATTTTCACCCGAAATTAAAGCAAACGGCTCATGATCAAATATAATAGACATTCATTATTTATTATATTTAACAATATATGTTTAAATAATGATCTGCTTCCCAAATGCACTATATATATATATATATATATATATATATATATATATATATATATATATATATATAAAAAATATAGTCTTAAGATGTGCTATATTTATGGGATAAAGTGCTAAATATCAGAGACAGAGCGTGTGTAAATATAAAAGTGAACATAGAAGTCAACACTTAGAGGCGACAGTCTGTTTCATGCTAAGCCTGACGATTGCATCTAGCATGAAACAGACTAAGTGTTGACTTCTATTTTTTAGAGAGGGTTTACCTAGAATTTCAAATCCCCCTGCTTTGAGATTACCATCAGTCAGCAAGGACAGATTCAGCTAAAATTTTAAGGAAACTTTATGGAGTAATGTATTAATTTCATTATTATTATTGAATATATGTTGAAACCTTTCAAGAAGAAAAATTCTCTCTGGTGAGTTTATCAGATTAGTCAAAAAGTGTCCGCAAACCTTTTGCCTGTAATATACAGTAGTCTACCGCTATAGCGCAGGCCTTGGGGTCCAAGTTGGCCCACCAGCGCTGCAAGTGAATCGCTGGAACTGTTGTGACGTTTGGGCGATAATAGGAGTTTTAACACCTCCCTGATTTTGGGGGCCCTATTTGCCCTATTTCGCTATATATACCGTAGGTTATCGCAGATAATGGCTCGAAAAAAACTAAAAAAAAAAAAAAAAATACTAATTTAGGCCAATGATTCCGTAAATTTCGTGTAATTTGCTTTTTAAGTCCAAAGTGCCAAGTATCTAATAAAAATTTCCCGAACAGTTTATTATTTTTTAGGGTGTGTAGAGCCATGATCACCAACGTCCTGAAGGGACACGGCACATAAATGATGATTTCTTAATCCTGTGGCTTGTTCTGTTTTTTTTTTTCTACATCAACATCGTTTTATCGTCTTTCTTGTGTTTCGTGTTCCTTTTGTGGAAACTGGCTTTTCATTAACTGGTAAATTTTGCTTTTCACACTGTTTCCATCCATAAATGCTGAAGGCATTAATTTCAGAATTAATTTCAATGCATCGGAATTAGATGTAAATTCAGTAATGAATCCCTTTTTGCCGCGAACTACACAACCGAGATCGAGTCAAATGCACATAGAAGATTTCACTGTGGTATCTTTAGGCAAACGTATTCTGCATCGTTCAAAGATGCATTTTTATAAAGATCCTTCAGCAGCTAAATATTCCCTTTGCATATTCATTAGTTTTCATTCCTTTACCTTGGTGTTGCACTGAATAAATAGCGGGAAGAGTGAGGCATATTTTGACTTCAGGCATTAATGTCATTAATGTTGGCATGCCTGTTATGGTCGTATTTCAAATCCCAGGTATTATTGTATGTGTCGGATTTTTATGCTTACGGATTGGTGGGGGTGAACTCGGGCATCTCGGCAATTCAGAAGCGTTGTACCCGAAACTCGATGTGAAAGGAGAAAAAAAAAAGAAGATAGAACTCTTGCTTCTTGTAGAAGCACTTCACAGCGTCCCCGGATATGGTTTGAGATTGCAACGAACTGCCTCGCTGCTTAAAGCCAACGTCTGTCCTTGTAATAATAATTTTCTAAGCGCGGCTTAGATGTGGCACAAGGCCGAAAGCATGGGACACCCAGTGAGGATCGAACTCACTACTCAGTTGTAATTGATCTAGCGAGACATGCATGCTAAGCATTATACCACGTCGTAGTGCCCACATCTGATATGGTAATTTTCTAAGCCTAGGTTAAATGTGGCACACGGACGAAAGCATGGGGCACCTAGTGAGGATCGAACTCACTACTCAGTTGTAATTGATCTAGCAAGACAAGCTTGCTAACCATTATACCACGTCAGAGTGCCCCAAAAGATTTTCTAAGCGTAGGTCAGATGTGGCACAAGGCTGGAGCACCCAGCGAGGATTGAACTCACTTTTCAGTCGTATTTGATATAAAAAAGACAAGCCTGCTAACCATTACACCACGTCGAAGTGCAAATGATTTCCTAAGCACAATTTAGATATGACACAAGGCCGAAACTAAGGGGCACCCAATGAGGATCGAACTCACTACTCAGTTGTAAGTTCTCTAGCGAGACAAGCTTTAGATGTGGCACAAGGCCGAAGGTAATGGGCACCCAGTGAGGATCTAACTCATTACGTAGTCGTAATAGGTCCTATCGAGACAAGCCTGCTAACCATTACACCGCCTCGAGGTACCCTTCCTAGGTAGATATAGTGATTTTCCAAGCGTAGATTAGATGTGGCACAAGGCCGAATGTAAGGGGCACCAAATAAGGATCGAACTCACTACTCGGTCGTAACTGTTCTAGCGAGACAAGCTTAGATGTGGCACAAGGCCGAAAGTAAGCGGCAACTCGTGAGGATCGAACTCACTCCTCAGTTGTAATTCTTCTAGCGAGACAAGCTTGCTAAACATTACAAAATGCCTATAGTAACTCTCTGAAGGCTGAAAAGGATTTCCTTTATAGCTTTCCAGACGGTCTCATTTAAATGCCTTGTAGTCTCGTCCATCCAATCAGATAGGATCTGATACAAATAACAAACGTTAAAAAATCGATGACAAATCAAAAACATGATTTTTTTTAACTTGACCGACCGCCACACAACTGTTTGAATTCCAACGCCCCACTTCTTTCCGCTTCTTGGTGAGGTTACAGTAGTATGCAGCATTTTTCACATACAACCTCCTCCTTCTATGTGACGTTTATCTGAGAAGAAAAGAAAAATGATGAGCAGAATGAGAGCGATAAATAAAGAACGGAAAAGAGAAATTAGAGAGAGAGAGAGAGAGAGAGAGAGAGAAATTAGAGAGAGAGAGAGAAATTAGAGAGAGAGAGAGAGAGAGAGAGAGAAATTAGAGAGAGAGAAATTAGAGAGAGAGAGAGAGGAATAGTTAAAATAAGAAAAATGTCGGAAGCGATAGTAAATTACTGAAACAAAAAAAAACGTGAATTCACTACATTGTTAGCTTTTCAAAAAGTTCATAAATATTCATCAGGATTACTGCGAAATCTACGTAAATACATGTAAGAGGTCCTGATCTAGCATCTCGACTGCAGTCACTTTCTCACAGACGTGCTGTGGCTTCCCTCTGTCTTTTCTACAAATATGCTCATGGCAACTGCTCTGACGAGCTACTTTCATTGCTACCCCAACTTCTTGAATTTAAGCGTGCTGCTGGTTTATCATCTCGGTCCCACCCTTTCACAGTCGAAACAATTAAATATAACCGCCTCCTCTACTCTAGCAGCTTCTTCTGTCGCACTTTCCAACAGAGGGACTCCCTTACTTTTACTTGCTTCCCTGATGGCTATAAACTTCAAATATTCAAATGTAATGTCAATCGACATCTTCTAATGCCTTGATCCTGATCCCCGTCCTTCTCTATATCCTTTCCTCAAACACCCCTCTTTACTCTTGCTCTCATTTTCTGTAATCCCTTGCGTTCTAGTGGCACTCCACACTTGCTTGGGGTGAAATGCTTTAAAAAATACATTACATTCAAAGAATTGTTGGAATTGCTAATTAATCATAACCTATTTGGAAAGGATATTAGTCTAATCCAGAACTAATATTAGCAACAAATCGTCTGCATATGGATAGAAAATGAATTCAGTAAATATACAAAAATAAAAGGGTTGGAAGACAAGGATGTTTCATCTCACCGGACTTATCCAACCGATACAGTGAGGTGATACTGAGAGAGAAGTCGTATCAGGAGTCATTATTGGCGGTTACAATCTTAACAGCCTAAGTTTCATGGTAACTGCTCTGGGGAGCTGCTTTCGCTGGTTCCCAAACTTCATGAATTTAAGCGTTCTACTAGGATGGCATCTGGCTCACACCCTTTCATTGTCGAAACTGTTAGATCTAGCCGTCTCTTCTACTCCAATAGCTTCATGGCTTGCGCCTCTCGCCTGTAGAACCCCCTTCCCTTTTCCTGTTTCCCTGATAGCTATAATCTCCAACTATTCAAATGTAATGTCAATCGACGTCTCCAGATGCCCTGATCTATCTCCTATCCTTCTCTTCATCCTTTCCTCTATCACTCCTATTTGTTCTAGGTACAACTCTCTGTAACCAGTTGCGTGCTAGTGGCTTCCCGCCTTGTTTGGGGTGAAACGCTTAAAAAATATATAGAAATGATACAATGTTGATAGCAGACAAGTTCTATAGAAGGTAGTTAAGGAAAGCGAGAAGAAAGGACTAATCGTCGGTTGTAATAAAACAGAATGCATGGTTGTTAGCAAAAGAATCAGTCTAACTTCCAAATTAAAAATTGCAGATACCAAAAATCATACAAGTAGAACAATTTAAATATCTCGGAAGTATTTTAACAGAGGACAGAAAGTGTGACACTGAAATCCGAAGGTGCAATGGGATGGTAGCGACGGGGTTACCAATATTGTAGCGGGTTGTCGCCATTATGTAAGGGTGTATACTACATATATTTAACTTTGGCTAGGAAAAGCGGGATTAAGGACAATGCGTGGACGCAATGCAATTTATATTTGACGTAAATAGCACATACAAAACAAAATGTAATGATTTCAAAACATAACAATTGAATTTATTAGTGCTTGGTGTACAAGCATATAAGCTGAGGGTGTGATAGAGTTATGTCTCTTAGATTTATATTTGTATTTGAGCTCATAAAGTGAATTAATTATTAAACTGTAGTTTAGAATAAAGTTCCTTTCGCATGTTAGGAAATGTGAGCTGTAAACCTTGGTAAGAGTTCAGAAGAGATTTTAGAGTTCGTACTTGCGTGAATGTTGGTAATGGTCTTTAACGTCTGACCGCATGGTCAAGACGGGAGTTCTTGGAGATTACATCTTGGCAGCAAGGAGAAAGATGAATGAAAAGAAACACGAGGGAGCCTGTTCGTGCTTTGTTTATATATGGCTGTGTATCACGTGGGAGGCTCTGATCGAAAACGCGGGAAATTTCATTCCTCGCGTGCAGGATATTTGATTGGTCGGAACTGACCAATTAGTGAGCTAGTTTTGAGGATATCAACAAATGAATGCTTGTCGCATGATTTCTATATACTGTGCGTATGTAATGGTGGTAATTTCCACAGGGGAAGAGTGCATTTTCCAATGGGGTGTAACTGGTAAATGTGGAATCTTCCACATGATAGTGAAATATGACTTCGAAAAGCTAAGTAAATCATTAAAAAACGGAAAAATTTGATAATATCATTCCTTCCATATGGTAGTGAATGATGGACAGATGAAGAAGAGACTTTAAGCAATAGAAATGTGGTTATACAGAAGGATGTTGAGGATACCATGAACCGAATATGCGAACAAAGACGAGTTTTTAAAGAAAATTAAAAAAAAACAAACAAAAAAACACTTATACACAACATCAAGAAGAGACAATTGAAATTTCCAGTGTACACAATTAGGAAAGAGGACTTGGTACATCTGATACTCACAAGACAGACTAAAGGCAAAAGGGACAACTGAAAACAGCGAATAATCTACTTAGCGAGCCTAAGTGAATGGATGTTAGAATAAGGTTTAGGACGGATAACAAATTGACAAAAATCTATTAAGAACTACAAGAGACAGGGAATTGGGGAGATCTCTTATTGCCAACGTCCTGAAGGGACACGGGAGATAAAAGAAGAATAAATTAGAATTCAAATTATGTAAAAACTCATTATATAATAATGATTAGATACATATTTACTCACATTATGACATTAAATCTAAACCCTGTATAATAATTTTAAAAATAAATAATAAGTATAAAAAAATAAAAATATTATACTGGTTTTAGGTTTCGTTTTGTTTGTTTTATTTTACAACATATCAACACCTCAATGGGTTATTTAATGTCAACGAAATTTTTATTGCTGGTAATATGTTTTTCTTCAAAAATCTATTTCTGCGAATATTTTTCCTTCAAGAAATCTATAGCTGGTAAAATTTTGTTCATAGAATGTATAACTGTTTGTATTGCTGGTATTTTCTTTTTAAAGTATTGCCGATAATAATTTTTCCTTCAAAAAATGTTGCTGGTAATAATTTTTTTATTACAAAGTATTTCTGGCATTAAAACCTACTTTTGGACAATTTTGAGTGTTAACTATTTCTCCATAGCTGGGACCCTAACAGGTGCTTCCATCCCGCATCAGACTGGACCTGGGAACACCAGCAATTAAGAGGTGGTTCCACACTCCTCAAAACCTCCTGATCAAAGGCCTTGCTGCTGGACGTAGTTTATCGTCATACCCAGGACGGCGTTTTAGGTTTAATGTCATAATCAGAGTAAAAATGTATGTAATCATTATTATATAATGAGTTTTTATAATATTTGAATTCTAATTTATTCTTCTTTTAGAAATTAGGGGCACCCAATGATGATCGATATCACTACTCATTCGTAATTGTTCTAGTGAGACAAGCTTGTTAACCATTACAGTGCCTCGAGGTGCTCCAATTTCTTCGTCTAGATAATGGTAGTTACACATTCTACAGCATCAATTAAAAAATAAAAATTATTATAAATCCCACTAGACGAAGAATTTTGGGCACCTCGAGGCGGTGTAATGGTTAGAAAGCTTGTCTCGCTAGAACAGTTACAACTGACTAGTGAGTTCGATCCTCACTGGGTGCCCCTTACTTTCGGCCTTGTGCCACATCTAAGCTACGCTTGGAAAAATCACTATCTAGACAAACACTTTAATACACTGCAAACACATTTAGAATACTTCAATAACTTCATACTAACCGCTAAAAGAAAGGCTTCATAAATACACATCAATAATAAACATGAAACTATTATCTTTTAGATTTTTTTACCTAATAATAAATATCTAAAAACCTAAATAATAAATATACTCAAATATTTGCCAATAATGGTAAGGACCTTGGACTTATAACAACCTTATCCATATCTTCTGTCATAATGAGTCAAAAAAAAAAAGAAAAAAAATAAGACTGATACGCCAATTCTGATTTTCCGGACATCGATTACCTGGATGTGATAATGAATAGAAAAAAAATGAATTCAGGCGCAGATTTTTCAATTATCCGACCTCAACCTATTCTATTATTTCATGTCAGACAAGCGTTTTGAGAATTTCGAAAATCCATACGACGATGTAAATAAAGCAGAAATAAATGACTGGTTCAATGTAGACAAACCTGTGTACGAACATCTGTGTAACCTGTGGGTATATTGTTGAACGCACCGGAGTGTGTTGAAGAGGGGGTGTGATAATAATATTACCCATGTTGAATTTCAACAGCCCCAGAATTAAATTTCAAACACGGAAACAATTATTATATTCGACAAATATTTCAGTTAGTTGCGCTTTCCATGAGAAGCTGCCCTTATAAATAAATGTAATTTGATCGAAATAGAGGAGTTAGCTACAGAATCACGCAAGTCCAGTCGGAAACGGACAAAAATTGACGCATTTTCTTCATGAAGAAGAAGGAGCTATTTGCGTACAACGGGAGATAATTCTTTTATTTTACTCATTTCACACCAAGCCAAGCAATAAAGCCACTAAGACACAAGCGGTTAGTGAGTGTGAAAGAATAGGAAAGTGATAAACATTATTAGCGAGAAGAATAAAAGAAGAGGAATCACGAAGACAGTAGATAGCAATTGACACTGCGTTTAATTTTTTTAAGATCAAAGGAAGAAGAGTGTTCGTTAAGCAAGAAATGAGAGAGAAGAAACTGTTAGCATAGAACTTACGCTTACATAGAGCCAATTCAACTGTAAAATGCTGACACCTTTTTACCAAATCTAGTACTGCGCTTAAATTCCTAAAGTCTTACATTGAAGAAAGTTCATCAGAACAATTACCATGAAAGCATTTATAAAAAAGGCACAGGGAAGCTATTTTACGGCGGTAGGAAAATGACTGAAGCCGAGATATCAGGTCAGGACCAATAACATTGCAGATTCTTCTTTGGATTTTGTAAAAATTTCTGATATGTGACAGGAGCACCAGATCATATGTGCAAGCAATGCTCAATGCATGAACGAAATATTTCAGATAGATTGAGAAAAAAAAATTGTCTAGCACGAACCAACTTTTCTAGAAGCAGATCTAGCAATTGATTCCGTATAATCTTTCCACATTATGTAAGTTTCTTTCAAAAAATTAGTTTTTCTTAGATGTTTATTTATCCGCAAGTTAGAATTATCCGAAAATATTTTTTCAACCGTTGTTCCAAGGTGTTCGAATAATCTAGGAAGGATTGGAAATAGAATTCAAATGTTGATATATATATATATATATATATATATATATATATATATATATAGAGAGAGAGAGAGAGAGAGAGAGAGTGTGTGTGTGTGTTCAGTTGTATGGATATGAGTTATATGATAATAATACAGTACACACCCACGAACACAACCACCACCATAACACAGGCCGATAAAATTATCAGCATTGTTACCTACACTATCATCATTCCTAACACTCTAGTATCAATCACTTCATAACCATCCCCTCTACCATTAGTACTGCTTTTTAACGCTGTCTTTGTTTTTATCATCGTCATTATTATTGTTACATTATCTGTATTATTATCATCATCTTTATCATGATTACCGCAACTATTATCATAATTACGATTGTCATCATTACTCTCCGCCCATGTTTTTTACACCTTCGTTTCCATCATCATTAAGGCTAAATTTACCTCGAACACATAAACAACTATTATTAACATATTAATAACAATTAACATCACAGTTATTATCACTATCACAACAAGCAGTTAGTGTTGAAAATACAAACATCGTCATCACCATGCCAATAGAACTCAGCTTAGCCAAAGAGCCAGACCAATAGGCTTGCACGTGTGTGTGAGGAAGTGCATGTTTCTCTGACGGCGAAGGCAGTAGAACTGTAAAGCGTCAAGAACACCCCTACCCGTACTCTGTTGAAAGGAACATCGCTACATACATAAAAGATACGGTCTCGACACCGAAATAGAATTTCAATTGCGTATGTATGCCCGCACGCATGGATATATATCTGCGCCTAGCCTCGAATTGTTTATATGGATGTGTTTGTGTGAACCAAAATGCGTACACCTGTATGTATGTGCGTCTATGCGTATGAGAGTGTCACCCCAAACAAACACAGGAGTAGATTTCCCATCCTGCCAGCAAACATAGTCAAACAAGCATAAATAGATACAATTAAAAAAAAATAAACCAGTTTGTTTGATGATCGCACAAGCGTGAAACTTGGGGTCAGAAACTCAAATCCACACTACTGAATATGTTATCTCTATCGCTGATATTCAGCACTTTCCACTAAGTACCGCGCATATAAAATAATATATATATATATATATATATATATATATATATATACGTATGTGTGTGAGTGTGTATTTTTACAAATACATAACAGTACAAATAAAGACAAAAGGAAAAAATATCCATACCAATAGTCATTCTGAATCCGGTATATATAAAATAAATTTTCAAAAATACTTCTCACAATACATTGGGGGAACGTGCAGAAATTAAAAAAAAGTATCTATGAATACAAAAGTGATTTTATACATAATTTATCAAACGTATTAGTCATACATAGGAATAAATTCAACCTGAAATTTGATTTTAAAAAATGCCACGCTTATTAGAAGAGAAAGCAATTTAGACGGAAAACTCTGGAGAGTGCCGCTATTGAATCTTATTAAAATATAAATCTGCGGAGTTTTTCATATATCTCTGTTCGTGAAAGAATTACTTCTTTACCAAGCCAACATACCTGACTATAAACATGTTAAAGAATTAAAGGAAAACCGTTAGATTCATAAACTCCTTTTATTTAAGATATATATAAATTAATCCCAAACTAAAATAATATAAACATTAATTACATTATGTAACAAAAATCAACAATGACATTATTTGCACACTTTTGTTTATTAGACAATAAATTATGTCACTTACCATCTTCCATAATTTATCTCGACTTTGCAGTTATCCAAATGAATATTTATAAACGTTTGTAAACTTAAAAAAATTCCAAAACTAACAATGTTTTTGTTTTTGTTTATAAATACTTGTTGCAAAATAAAATCCTTAAATTTGTCTTGATATATTAGTCTTTATCTCTCTCTCTCTCTCTCTCTCTCTCTCTATATATATATATATATATATATATATATATATATATATTAATTGTACTAAATCTTGATTCAGTTATATATATATATATATATATATATAACTGATATATATTCAGTTATACACACACACACACACACACACACATATATATATATATATATATATATATATATATATATATATATATAACTGAATCAACCATAATATCAAGATTTAGGACAATTAATTAAAAAGTATGTTTTTATAACATATCAGCTTTTCTAGCTAAGATAATACCTAAAGAAAATAATATTAAAATAGCTAAGGAAAGTTAAGTATCTTGGGAAAGATCTTAATTAAATTTTTAATTAAATTCTGTAGTTTCTTTATCACCCAAATAATATATATCATAAATTATATTTTTAATATATATAAATGTTTGTAAATAAGTGCTTTATATTTCACGCCATAACTTTTTTCCTTTTATTTTCCGACATTCAATCACCATATTTATATTATATCTTGACATATTTCCTATCACGTTCATTTCTTTACGGATATTTATGTTCCGTAGACGCATTGGGATGGCCAAGGACGCATTCCAAAAGCTAAGCAGAGCATTGCGAGACAGGAGGATTTCGTTGATAAAAAAGAAAAGAGTACCGAACTGCTACGTGACATCTCTCCTCCTTTACGGCAGCGAATGTTGGACTGTCTGCTCAAAGATGAAGAAGAGACTCGAGGCAACGGGTGTATGGTTCTACAGAAGGATGCTAACGATATCATGGACCGAGTGTGTGGGCAAAGATGAGGTTTTGGAGAGGATACAAGCAAGAAAGAAGCTTATACTTAACATCAGGAAGAGGCAGCTGAAATTTCTGGGACACGTTATGAGAAAGGAGGACTTGGAGAATCTGATACTCACAGGTCGAATAGAGGGAAAGAGAGACAAGAGAAAGTAACGCTTGGCGTACCTGATGGGCTTAAGCAAGTGGATGAGAGAACGTGGTCTTGGGGAGGTGGCAGAAGGACGAAACTTGTTGAAAGCTACAGGGGATGGGGGAAAGTGGAGAGCCATGATCGCCTACGTCCTACTTTAAAAATAACTGTTAGAATTTTGCAAATTAACTACAGCGACAGCGGGGTTCCAGTGGTAACTATTTTTCCTTAGATTTCTTTAATTTGCTTTGAGAATGAGCGTACGTTAAGAAGTCAATGTATTATAAAATTCGTATAACCCTCTGAGCTGCTGGTTCAGTCAGTTATGTACCATGTAATACACGCTTAGACAATCAAATATGTTTCGATGACTGACTGATGAGTCAGATTTTTTCCCGCAGTAGGTTGCCATTTCTTTCTGCGGTAGACCAGTTGCCATCCAAGAACCCGGTCTGTCCTGTTATTTACCCATAGGGAGGAGAAGGGTATTAGCACGTAAGTGAATGTAATAGATTTGGCTGGAATTCGAACTCAGTTCTCCGATTCCTAAATCCGAGCCGCTATCCATTACTGCATCGTGCCTGGTGGTTAGTAGGACTGAGGAAAACTCTGGAACAAAAGGTTGAGTGAAGAAGGGTTTAACGACACGAGAACATGAACTGAAAATACCGTAGCTCAGTGCGACAAGCGTACGACTAAAAAGCGATACACCTTGGCGACTCACTTTTGCCACTGTTCCATGAGCGGGCGTTCTACACATAGCGGATGGATCAGTCCATATTTCAGTAATAGGTGTAGAAAATGTTAGTCAGTCTTACTACACAACAAAATAAAAAATGATGACCAGCTAACAGGTTATCACGAATTCCATTTTACACACATATGTGTGTGTGTCAAGAGATAGAGAAGGATAGAGTAGGAGTAGAGGATATATATTTATAAAAAACAAAGAAAAAAGAAATAATAGTAAAAATAAGAACTGAAGAAATCTGGAAGTTACAATGAATGAAAGGTTTTGACTCTCACAACTTGGATGTGGGCGAAAACTTTATGAAGATATTAGTTCGAATAGATTCATGTAAAATGCCCAGAGCAAATTATATAAACATAACTTCCCTAAAACAAGTTAGTGTTGTAAAGGGTGTTTCATTAAGACGGATTATATATAAGGGTGTTTCATTACGACGGATCAAAGTCAGCAGTTCATCTAGGATCCTCCTGATGTCTTCAGTTCTTAAGTAGGAATCTATGCAAACGCCACTACCATTTACTCCTGTCTTAATAGTAAAGCCAGCAATGCTGTCAAAGTTAACCTTGCCGTTGGATTCGAAAAGACCACCAATCAGTGATTGATTAGGCCAGGAAATGGCTTGTAAAATTTAATGCCTACAAACGAAACTGCTTTCATTTAACTAAGTTGGAGAAAATTCCCTGGCTCTTTCAGCATGGTTGATGTTCAACTACACGAGAGCGCCTCATTGCGCCTCATTGCGCCTTCTTGGTCTCACGTTTTCCACTGACCTCAGGTGGAATGACTACCTTGAATCAATAGCTACATCTACTTTTAAGGGAGGTTGGTTCTCTGTGGCGTGCCAGTCTTTCTCGCCTGAGTCCATCCTACACATCTACAAATCTACCATTCATCCTTGCATTGAAGACTGTTGCCATATCTGGTCTGGCAACCCTGCTGTTCATCTCGAGGTGCTCGACAAAATCCAAAGACGGATCTGCAATGTGATACGTCCTGAATTGGCACCTCGACTCCAGTCAATTTCTCACAGACGTGATATGACTTCTCTCTGTCTTTTCTACAAATATTTTCATGGCAACAGCTCTGATGAGCTATTTGCCCTGGTTGCTCGACTGCCTGAATTTAAACGTGCTACTAGGTTAGCATTTATGCCTCACCTTTTTACTGTTGAAACAGTTGAATGTAACCACCTCTTCTACTCTAACAGCTTCTTCTCTCGCACTTCCTGACAGTAGAACTCCCTTCCACTTACTTGCTTTCTCGATAACTACAATCGTCAACAATTTAAATGTAATGTCAATCGTCATCTTCTGAAGCCATGATTCCCGTTATTCATTTTTATCCTTCTCTCAACCCCCACCCCGATACCCAGTCTTTTCTCTTATCTTCACTCTATTTGACGTACTAGTGGGACTTCTACTTTGCTTGGGCTGAAATGCTTCAAGAGTAAAGTTTGAAGAGAATTTACGAGCAAAACATGAATGATAACTCGTATAATTGAATGAGGAGATGAGTGGTATAGGATTTACCCTATTTTAGCAAATTATTACGTGAACTAAATTTTTTAGAGGCTATACGGTGCTTCATTCGAACAAAGATTTAGTCTAATTAAGAACAGATTTGCAATCATTACGAGCGAACACCATTTGACGTCTGTTGCCAACAGAAATCGCACGTTGGTATAGCCGGAAAAAGTGATTACTGTGGGCTATAGAGGCCGAATAGGCGGGTGTGAATCAAAGAGAAGGTTGTGATTTTACCTGGTTTTTACCCAAGAGGAAAACTTAGAGTAGAAGAAAGAGAAAATGAGGAAAAGGCAGAGAGAAATAAAATAGAGTAAAGGCAAAGAAAGTAAAGAGATTGATAGAAGGTTATGGTGAAAGAGGAAAAGATCGTTGTAGAAAAGGAGAAAAAACAGAAAGTAAAAAAAAAAGTAGAAGACCCTCGAAAGAATGCTTTTACTAAAATGTTGATCACTTTAAGTCCAGGATCAAGCGATATCTATCCTACATATCCTCATAATATGAATTTCTTAGTTATTTCTACCCATCCATTGCAACAGTCTCACTCAGTAACTTTCTACCTCGTGACTCTTGGGCTTTATATTGGGTGAATTAAAGTATAAAAAAGAAGATAAAAAAGTGAAAGTAAGATATAGAAAAAGTAAACATTGGATTGGGTTGAGTTTTTTACGGTTTATCAGCACTTTGTGGATTATTTAAAGTTGGATTTGGATTGTAAGAATAATACTCTTTTTGCGAGTGAATATTGCATTAAAAATCTTTTGAGAATAACAATGATTTTTCCAAGATACAACTACAATTATTTAGCCAATATCTGGGGGAGATTAATTCAAACCTTAATCAAGATTATCTGCACGTAAGAACCTGCACATCCGAAGAGAGAGAGAAAAAAAAGGAAGTGATAGAGAAAGCGAGAAGAAGAAGAAGAAGAAGAAGAAGAAGAAGAAGAAAGACGAAAATGGAAGAAATATATTTTTCGGTGTTTCAGAGTTTGTTATAAAATTTTCAGCAACTGTATTTTTGTTGTTGTTGTCATCAAAATGAAAATAAACCCATTTGTATGGCAATGGCTTCCAGCGAGCCGTTCTCCTCTTCGATTGACTACTTTAGGAATTGATAAGTAACATTCACAAGAATTATGAAGATCGCTGGCGGCCTTACCATAAATCTTTGCTGAGACACAGGGTAGAATCCTGTCATTATGGACGATGTCGTTGAACAAGGTAACCTGATCTCATTTACGTATTCTTATGTTGCATGCAACAGTGAAATGGCTTCTCGGTTTCTCCCCCGAGCTAAACATCCTGCAGAAAATTACTTTCAAGACCCATAAAAAAAGAACCTACAGCATTCATGAATACAAATAAATACAATTGATTTATTTACTATATTTTATAATATATAACGCTCCTTTTAAACAACGACTCCAAATAACTGCCGGTTTTTTAGAGGCTAAGTCAGGATATCTAGTTGGCTAATATTTACCCAAACGCCACAGACTACAGGTACTTATACAAATCCTAAATTCATACTACTGTATTTTTTAAATAATATGATCTTTTCTCATTTACACAGTCATGGTGCTCCAGCTCCACAGAATGTCTTTTAATGAAATGTCTGTTTTTGGAAAGTTAGTTGAATGATTACTCTTTATCTTCTCCACAGTTTTAAATTCAGAATTCTTCTTCTTCTTCTATAGCTGGAGGAGGAGGAAGATGTAATTTCGTACTTTTCACTAGTAGTACGATGAGAACTCGTCCGGCTCTATTCTCCGCACCGATAACCTTAACCCAAACTGCACTTTACAATGTTGGATATTTAAAAACAATAGCATTAAATAAAAAACATTATTGAAATAAAGCTGAATAAAATTGCTTAAGTTACCCATCTAGATACAATGCTTAAATCTAAAACTAAACTTGCTTGTATCTTTAGCGTTTTCGATGTAAAATTGCAACTGGATTTTTTTTTTTTGCATTTCCTCCCCATCCTAAATATATGACTTCATCGATTAATGATTTTCCCCACTGAAAAGATATGGAACATGGTGGGACGATATCTGACACTTCCGGTTAGTCGATCTAAATACACTGCTGTATTGTGTTATCAGGTGAAAGAGACGTAGAATAATATATCGTAAGATGGTATTTACCATCTATACGATTGTATGTATGCAAGATTAGAGGCTTCTGTTAAAGCCTACAGACTGGCCGCTTGTGAACGCTTCGAACGTCCAAAACTCAAATAAAAATCCGTCAGCTGCGCTGGGTTCCGTATATATCTTCCGTTTACTCACACACACACAAAGAAAAACATACAGTATAATCCCGAATTTGCATCCAATAGCACCCACTCCCGCCTAAAGGAGCAAAATGAAAACTGTAACCGATTTGAACCTCAAAAAGGGAATTAAAAGCCCGTCACAAAAACACATCATGACCCGAGTTCACGTGCTCAAAAGCGATCGACCTCCCATCCCGAGAGACATCAAACTCGACCAGCTCGCCAGAGCCGTCACTCCAGTAAAAGACATAACTTATCCTCCTTAGCATTCCGTAAGCCTTAATGAGTGCATTTATAACTCCACTTATCTCTCCTTTTTTTTTTTTCATACGAGAGACATTGTTATAGTGGAACACACCTATTCTATAGTTAATAGATTCTCCCACCTATAATAAGTAGGCGTAGTAAGAGTAACGCTGCAGGGCTCAGCGAGTTGGTCTGAGTTCAGTCTGAAGTCGGGCGACCGGCTGATCGGTTGAAACTCTGCCTTCGGGCGGGGAGGAACCCGAACGAGGCTACGCCGAAGGGCGGGGTCTCTTTCCATGAGGTAAACCGATCCTGAACCCGTTTATACGGGTTCAAAGGGCATATTTTTGGCCGAGCCCACGGGCTCGAAGATCCCACGTTAAACCGGCCTTGTGCCACATGATGCCCTCGTGGGGGGGTGACTAAATACTGCTCAGCGAGTTGGTCAGTCAGTCGATGTCGGACGACCGTTAGTCGGATATTAAAGTATCTGCCACCACAACTAGATTGCTGTGTCATTACCTATCATATCAAGTTCCTAACGTTTTGTACGTCGAATCTTTTTAGGACCGACTTAGTGAAATACAAGCCTCCACTGTGAAACTACTCTACAACAGGCATCTACCTTGATTTTTCATTTAAATTATAGTTTTGCCACTATACGCTTAGTTTCGCGAAAAAACACGTTCATATCATAACAATATCCTCGTATTACGGATTCTTATGAATATATTTATCTAGCTATCTCAACATTTTTAGTATTATTATATTTGTATTAGAACTATTATTCGCGTATTAGTATTAAATCCGTAATACAAGACCCAAAGTAGAGATCTAAGTGAGGTTGTGTGGGCGGACAGGGTGGGTAGCAAGATGTGTATATTATGAAAATAAGTAAGATAGATAGCAGTTAATCCTAGACTTGAAGAGGTTAAGATGTGAGTGATCGAGGAAGCATCCCCTGAGGAGCGCGTTCCACAATGCAACAGTTCTGGGTAAAAAAAAAAAAAATCTGCCTGAAGGGAATTTCATCCTCAATGATGGAATATCAAATGAACAAATATGAGTCGACTCATTGTTCATGGCATGGCGGGTCCTATAGCTGTGGAGTTCTAAACTGGTGAAATAAAGAAATGTAGTTGGCCCTAAAGTCTGTCATAAGAATAGCGATAGAATAACAATAGGCAAGCAAAGTCTCGTTCGTGAGAAAGGTACTGTAGGGTAGAAAACAGCTCATCACTCACAAGGCCGTTTAAACGCTTTTGAACTCTGTCAAGGATGGAAAGTGAGGATTCTGTAGCTGTAATATAATCTAATCTAACTATTAATTACACGTTTAAGCTTGATTAGTTTTGAAAGAAATATTAAATTTTATTTTCCGACAGTGTATTTGAAGATATATCTATCGTTTCCTTCTCATCTTGAAAAATACGCTTTTTTTTGGTTAGTGCTAAGATAATCTCATAGCGAGTCTCAGTCATCGCTCCACTTTTGCATCTTTGAACAAATGTATTTTCTTTAGATATTTTCATTCATCTGACTCATATTTTTATGTAACTCAAACCCAAACACCAGCTACAGTTTTCTTTCTATTTTAGTCTGAGATTGTGGTTTATAATGTCTATTAAGATCATGTCTTTTATTATGCGAGAACATTTTCACAAACAATATACAATGGATTTCCTGAAGGACTCGCAGTAAATAAGAACTCATTTCCCCATTGTTCATTGAAATCACGTTTGCTTCTTCTCATGCCTTCGTCTTTTACTCATTCTTTTCTTTGACTGGTTATTGGATTTTACGAAATGACAATGTTCGGAAGGTCAAAGACTACACATATTCGTGAAGAATATATAAAGAATAATTTTCTAGCCGACGAGTACCAATTATTAGCTGAATAGCAAAGAACACTAGGATGTAATGTGCCAATGTAATGCAACCCCCCTGTGCTGTGTTAGGGAGAATGGTCTCAATGTATGACAATCCTGTTGAACCGAGTCCTGTCATTTGGTTAAAATAATCTAACATAAATCAGAATTTTTTTCTCTCCAAATATCTGCTTGTAAAACCTCTATATAAGTGTTATATGTGGAAAAAGTTTATAGCTTTCCTTACATAAAATATGTAGAAAGCAAAGCGAAAAAGAAAAAGTGTATTTAAAATCAAAATTAAAAAAAAAATGTTTGCTATAAGATAACTGATCTAAAAAATATTTATTTTACGAGAGGGTGATATATATATATATATATATATATATATATATATATATATATATATATATATATATATATATTATAAAGCATTATTGAATCGAGAATCTTTAAAAATTATAATCTGACTCCACCTCCACAAATTTCACTTCTGATTTAGCCACCGAGCTTTCATTTTGTGGTATTTTTTCTCTCTCAACTGCTTTTGGAGTTGGGAGAGAGGTACAGTGTAACCCGGATATAAGAGAGTTGTCGGGACCGGAGAAGAAGTATCTTATATCCGGGTTTCTCTTATATCCGGGTTTGGTCTATTTTATATACATTAACACAGGCTCTAATTTGGGACCAAAGAAAATCTCTCTTATATCCGGGTTTCTCTTATATCCGGGTCTCTTATATCCGGGTTACACTGTATTTCATTTTCTTCCTCCCACTCACTCAACTTTTCCCTGTCTTCAGGATGTTTCAAGCCAAACCCCAGGAATTCATCAATTAGGTTCTCTGCTCTGTACTCGTTCAGTGACGGCTTCTCTATCTACATGGGCCACCCTCAGTCTTACTCCTTATACTGGGAGTGTTCTCTGGCCCCGTATTAATCGACGGTGGGATCCGGGTTTTTTTCTTCTTTACCCCACACCACGCCGTCTCGTGTCCATGACGACCGCAATCCAGAGGCAATCCCCACCTCGTTGGCCTTCGTGATGACAGGTTCAATATGTCGGCCTTAACCGGCCTGATGTGCCCCAACGTCAAGACTCCCCCATTGGGAACTTCTTCCCCCTTCTCTGGTTCGACATCCTCCTGCTTAACCTTCCTACTTCACATGGGGCTTCCTCTTCCCCCATCTGCCTGCCTACCTCCCGACTCTTCTCTTGTGCCTTTTTACCTTTTACCTTCTCACATATCCCTTGGTTATACTTGGTCAGTGCCACCACCACCGACAGCTTGACGGGTGCCTCTTTTATAACGTCATGCCATACAATCTCATTCTGGAGCGCCTCTACGTATAGTTCTGCCAGCTGGGCCTGCATAGCTGCGTTACTCCTTACCTCTTCAGGAAAGGCCAGAGCGGTTAGCTTCTCCGACCTAGCTCCTAGCTCCCCGGGCGTTTCATCCTTCAATTGTACTAGTTTCAGGAGGCTTCTCATTGCCTCAATCGCTGCCCCTTCATCGGCATATTCCTTTATAGGTTGTTCCTCCAGCTCACTCCAGGTCAACTGGGAATCTCCCACCAAGCCATCCCCTATGTAATCCGAAACTGTACCCACCGCAGCGTTAAATGCTACGTATACCTTTGCCTTATCAAACAGCTCATATATGCAATGTTCCTTTTCGATTGCCAATCCTTCAACTCTTTCGGATTTCCTCCAAAGGTCGGGACCCTGGGTCCTCCCAGACATCCTCTCAGGCCACTGGCGAATTATTGCCTCGTTCCTTCACCCTCAACATCTACCACTTCAGACCTCTCCGATCCGTGATGACTCATGTAAAAAAAAAAAAAAATCAATTCAAATCGAGCAAAATCGATCGAAAAAATAGCAAGTCGTCCTGGCGAGACGCAAAATAAAGGTCCAGAAATTTCAGGGAAAAACCGAAAAGTGTCCTACCTGTCACTTGTTCCTGGGTGGCTGTCAATTTATCGAGAGAATAAAAATACTACGGAGTGTATTTTCAGAACTTTATGGTCAAAATGACCAGAGTCCGTTGATTCTCACTCCTTTCCTGTTGCCTGTGTCCTCGGATTGGTCGTAGTCAACCCGAGATCAGATCCGCTCCAAATTATAGTCTTTCAGGGTTGGTCCCGGATCGTGTCGACTAAATGTGGTCCACAGCGTCCATCCATGGTCACAGCAACCAAATGTAATCATGCAATCTACCCGGTCCTCGAAGACTTCCAACCCTGATCGATGAAAATCGCTTCGATCTCAAACCTGCTCTTATCCCACTTTGTGATTTAAGTTTGATCATAAGGAGGCCAAGATTAAATCGTCGCAAGTATCTTCGTGTTTGGCGGATCCAAGCAGGGCGAAGACGTACAGAAAAAAAAAATAACATTCGAATAAATTGAACAAAAATTAAATACTATTTTTATATCTGTCCTTAGTATAATATATAATTAGTTTATATCAAAGTTTGCACGTAAGTAATTATCAGCCTAACCCGCGTTTAAATCGGAAGTGATATTTTTGTTGACTTGGTAAAGTTAGGGTTGCTGTTTTGGTAAAGTTCATCACAAGGCTGAAGTCTAGGAGTTATCTTCGGCAGGCAATCATGTGTGGTGTATCACGACCGGTGGCTGGGACGAACTCTCTGTCGTCTCTCTCCTGTCTCAGTCCCCGTCTGACGAATACGCTTCGCGCATTCGTATTTATCGACATTCGCTCAAACTGGCGCGAGGCACAGCGCATAGGGGGATTTCGGCAAATCCTCTTTGTTGTCAGTTTACTTCATAATTTCGGGGAATTCCCTTCTCTCACTCTCTCTTATTATTAACTCTCACTGAATCTTCTCAGTGAGCGTGGGTGGCTCATTCATCCGTCCCGGTATTTTAACTCAACTTTCAACCAGGAGAAATTAAATTCAAATTCGTTTTTTACGAAAATGAAGTTTTCGCTTTACAGCTTGCATTTTCAGCTGCGTAGAACACATGTCAATCATCATTGCCCTTTAAATCTGGGTTATTTTCCATTGTTCAAACCCTCGACACACCAATTCCAGATGTCGTCTATATGTGAATTAAATTGTCAATCTTTTCCCATGGATTTTAGGTATTAACCCTTCTTGTTCCAAATTCTTTCGGTATATCGCTCCTTCTATCCATAAGAAAACGTTTCTATGTTTTACCGCGATAACAACAAATAGTATCACAAATATAGTGGCGTAAACATTGGTCCGGCAAATTCCTAAAGGACGAAACGCATCGCACGAAAACATTTTCCACTTTATCATAGTATTTTCCTTAGCATTTTTCTTGATATATAAAAAGTTATATATAATTTTCCCACATATATAACAGCGGATGCAACAGCAAAGTTATCCAAATCGTGTCACAGCATAATTGTCCATCCCACAAAATGTTTAATATCTAAAAAGCCACGAAACTAATTGAGTTTCTTTTTTCCAGGTTTTCAGATAAGACGTTTAGCCATCTTGACACCATTTGTCGTAAGAGTCACGGAAAAACCATCTTGGTTATTCAGCTTGAAAAAGAACAGGTTAAACTCGTTTTGTGTCAGCCCGACTATGTCTTCTCGACTGAGCAATTGTGAGAGAAGTATCATTCAGGCCTTCAGAAATTGTACCAACATTCATACTCTGGCTTCCATCTTCAAAGTCGATTCAAGAACCATCAAGAGAACGATGAATGAACTTAAAAAATAAGGAACAGTAGAGAGGAAAACAGGATCAGGAGGTCACAACAGGAAGAGGGATCATCATTTCAACTTAGAGCTTAAAAGATCAATTAGAAAAGATCCAACTCAATCCATAAGACGTTTGGCACGTGAGAGAGAATTTTTTTTTTTTTAGCTATGACGGTCCAAAGAACAGTAAAAAAAATGAGCTGTGTTCGAAAAATAAAACATCCCTATAATTCTATAAACATACACACAACCCATATATCCAATTAAAAGGCAAGAATAAAATCATCCTTGATAATGGCTAAAAGTGTATCCGAAAGTGCTCTGAATTTGGACAGTTTCTACACACCCTGTATCCAAAAAAGAAAACATTTGTTCGAACACAAGAAAAATTAAATAAAAAGTTTAATCGTATTACCTCATCTGTCGTCTTTAATGAAACACACACACACACACACACACACACACACACACACACACACACACATATATATATATATATATATATACCGGGTTTAACAGCAAAATTGTCTAAATCGTGTAAAAGCAAAATTGTCCATTTGTTAGATTAAGATTTGTACCGTTGTATCTTAGAAATGATTAAAGATATCTTACTGGAATTCTCCGAGGTTTTTTTTTTATAAAACTATTGGTCTCTACTAGTCAATTTTCCGTCGTCTTTAATGAAACATGTTTAAAAGAAGGATTGCTGCCGAAATACAAAATTATCCAATATATATATATATATATATATATATATATATATATATATGACAGAAATTATTAGGACGAAACCGCAGTCCAGTGCTTTCTCTATTCTGTTGAGGTTTCTTCTAGACTCGATGAATTACTTAATTATGATCATCTCAAATCCTCCTAATAATGTCTGTTACTTGTATATCCTTGTTTGAACCGTCTTCTAATGCTCTAGCTTGGGGATAGTAGTCGTGGCTCGTAGGTGCACAGTCCTATGGGTAAGGGAAACTCGGATGAGTTTCACCACGGAATATGTGATCGAGCAGTGCTATATCGAGTTTAATTCGTTATTTCTTCGTCAGAGAGGCCCGTTGGAACAGTTGGTATGTTGTTTACCTGATAACGTAACTGTCCGAGCTTCAATTCTCGGTAGTGGATGCGCACTGCTGATGAGTCCCAAATATAGGACGAAACGGCCGTCCAGTGCTTTCTGCATTCTGTTGAGGTTTCTTCTAGACTCGATGAATTACTTAATTAATATATATATATATATATATATATATATATATATATGAGATAACGATATATATTAGATATGGAAATATGCATATTTAATAATTTCACCCCAAGCAATGCGATAAAGCCATTAAGACACAGGAGGTCACTGAGTGTGAAAGAATATAAGAAAAAGAACATCATTAAGGAGAGATAGAAACCTAATGAAAAAGATGGTAGAAGATAACGATTTCCATTGCATTTAAAATGTTGAAGATCAAATTTGACTGGAAATCAAGAAACCGGAAGAAAAGTTCCACAAGCGAGAAGTCTAGAACTTACGGATATATATATATATATATATATATATATATATATATATATATATATATATATATATATATATATATATCGGCTGACGATTGAGTCTAGCATGAAACGGCCTGTCGCCCCAGAGTGTTGACTGTTTTTTTTATTGCATTCGAGACATAAATAATGTAATTTTAAATGTCGTTGGATAGGATTTCGCGCAAATTCCCTTGTAAAGGACTGACTCCTTTTCTCCTCCACAGATAAAGCTCAATAACAGGGCAGGCTGGGTTCACCAGTTTTGGTCGGCATTAGGTGTGAACGTGTCTACTACAGACTATAAAAACCGATTTGCAGCAACGCCCAGTGGGACCGGTATCTTCACATGTAGAATTAACATGCATACAACATTTCTAATTATGAAGAACAACAATATTATTAAGGATACTGGCGAATGTCATGAAAGCAACCAAACTGCCATATTTAAGTAAACATCACAAAGAGAAATGTGTAAATTGGCCGAAAAAGTCCATTTCTTAACAGTAATTATCATGATAGACATGGTCGAACGTGAAGTTAGGTACTTCATTGACATTGTTAACTAAAATGACACACATGACAACAAAGAGAAAATGGAACAATGTTTTCAAATGATATAGTATGATGTAATATAATGGGTTAATTTAAATTTGATAATGATGTCATATAAATTCCCACAATTGTCCTAGATTTGTAAACAAGATGTGTGGTACAGATCCTAGACAAAATATTTGTTGAGTGGCATATTTCCTGAACATGGCATTTTTGAGTGGTACACTTCATAGACAAGGTCTTTTTTGAGTGGTACTGTTGTTGTAGAAGATATCTTTGAAGGGTAAACTTCTTAGGCAAGCTATTTTTTGAGTGATACAAGACTTGGACAAGACATTTTTGAGCAGTACACGTATTAGACAGGATATATTTCGAGTGATACACTTCTTGGATAAGATTTCTTTAAGCGGTACACTTTTTAGACAAAATATTATTTGAGTGGTACAGTTCTTGGGAATGACATTTTCATCGGTACACTTCTTAAACAAGATATTTTTTGAATTGTACACTTCTTGGACATGATATTTTGGGCGGTACACTTCTTAGAGGAGATATTATTTGAGTGGTACAGTTCTTGGGAATGACATTTTTGAGTGGTACAATTTTAGTATATATATTTTTTGAGTGATACAGTTCTGAGATAAGATATTTTTGAGTGATAAATTTCTTGGTCAATATATCTTTTGAGCGGTAAATTTCTTAGACAAAATAATTTTCATTGGTTGAAATTTTGGACAAGATGTTTTTTAGTGGTATTGTTATTAGAAAAGATATTCTGATAGTCGTAGATTTTGTTTGAGTGGTTCATTTCCTGGACAACATATGTTTTGAGCTTATTAAAACAAAACGGATTTTGGGGAGCAATAAAATATTAAAGTGAAAATGCTTGAGATAAAGAGAGATAGAGAATGAAATTATATATATAGATACTTCATATATATATATGAATTCAGAGTTGTTCTTCTCCTAGTCAAATTGCCATTCAAGGCTATAGAACCCAGTCTCTCTTGATATTTACTCATAGCTGGAGGGAGAAGAAGAGGATTCATATCTTTCCCCAAGGGTATTAGCGCGTAAATGAATGTAATGGATTCCACTGGAATTTGAACTCGGCTCTCCGATTTCTCAATGCGAAGGGTCGTTTGGGGACATTGTGGCACTTAGTGTACCATGTATCTGTAATCGGCCCTTCAAAAAGTGTGGATGGTTCTTCACAAAACCTTCACCACTAATCAAATCTCATGTGCTGGTGTCGGCCCGTCGGTTTCCTAGGAACTGATCTGCTTGACCCTCATATATATATATATATATATATATATATATATATATATATGTGTGTGTGTGTGTGTGTGTGTGTGTGTGTGTGTATACACTGACTCTCCCGTCGAATTCGACGTATGAGGGTCAATCAGATCGGTTCTAGAAATCCAACAGCCCAACACCAGCACATTGTATTTGATTATAGTGGTGAATATATATATATATATATATATATATATATATATATATATATATATATATATATATAGATAGATAGATAGATAGATAGATAATGTGGCTGTTGAGGGAAGAGTTAGAAAGAAAGACAGAGAATGAGAGAGAGAGAGGCATGTTATGAATAAGTTAAAGTCAAAGAGAGATAATGTATACAAAGAGATGAACGTGAATGATAGAAAGAGAGAGTAAAAATAACGAGGGAGTAGATTTTCCTATAGACATTTCATTGATAGTAAACAAAGAAAGAGAAAACAAGATACGAGATTGCTTAAGATGGAAAAAGCAGGAACACTCTAAATGTCTACATGTAGGAGACAGGAAGAGAATTTGGGCGGGGTTGCTACCGTTCACAACTGTTTTACTGCTTTAATCTTGAAGATGTCAAGAGATTTCATGGAAGAACCCCCCCCCCACACACACAAACATATATATATATATATTTAAAGAGAGAGAGAGAGAGATACATGTTTTACGCTCTGGCAAACAGGTGATGGTAAATGTCGAGTCGTGGTCTGTCAGTCTTTTGCAATGAAAACAAAAAAAACAAAAAAAGTAGGGTTAAATCGATAGGTACAATTTTTTTCAGAGGCACTCTACACCCGATACAATTTGGAGGCATATGCCATAAAGTGTGACATCTAAATGTATTTTCCGTTAGGATACGAGTCAAAGACGACCATCGCGATGCGTAAGAATATTTTTCTATGGTGTAGGAAAGAGGTCTACGCATTCTCGCCATCTTCTGTGCATAGGAAAAGAAAATTTCTTACGGAAAAGACGGTGGCACTTGGGATGGAAGAATTGTATTATGAATTAATGCCGTATTCAGAACTACGGATTCTTTTATTTTTATTTAATGCTCACTCTATTTAAGGTTCAATATATATACCTTGAGTGGCGCTTGAGCCTTGAATAGAGTGAGCATTAAATAAAAATAAAAGAATCCGTAGTTCTGAATACGGTATTAATTCATAAACACACACACACACACACACACACACACACACACACACACACACACACACACACACACACACACACACATCACTAATGCGTATACAGATATACATACATGCTGGTGTACGTATTGTAGTTCACACAAACATATACATATATGAACAGTATGGGACAGGGCGCATACATGTATCCGTCTGTGCAAGTACGTATATATACACAACTTTGGTTTTTTTCGGTGTTGGAATTGTGTAGCGAAGTTCCCTCAACAGGCAGCGGGCTGGGGTATTCCTATCATCTTTTAGATTGTTCGTTTATTTTGTTAACAGAATAATACTTTCTCACACACTCACATACACGCATGTGTACGTGTACGTATATTTCTATCCATCTGAGTTTTTCATTACTTAAAATGGATTCCGTATAAGATTATAATAATATTTTTTATTTTTAACGTGTTATAGACTATTACAAATATGTAAATAGTAGAAATTCTAATTTATAATAGTTATTGGTATTTGTACGGAAGATTGGCACTAATTTTGATAGGGAAGGGGAGTATAATTGTGAAAGAATGCTGCGGTCGTAATTATGGTGATGGTGAAATAGTAAGAATGAAATAATAATTGCAATGTTGAAAGGAATGAAAATGGTAAACCATAATGAGAGTAATGACAAACGGAGGGAAAATGGTAAGAATGAAATAATAATTATAATATTAAATAAAAGAATAGGAAGAATAAAATAATAATTACAATATTGGTGACATGGTAATCGTAAACTATAATTAGAGTAATGACAATTGTAGGGGGTATGGGATTGGTATGGCAATAATAGTGGTAGTAAAGGATAATGGTAATAACAGTGGTAGCAGCAAATAATTATGGTAATAATCTTAGTAGTGATTATACTAATTATAAGTAAAACGATAATTATGATGGTAGTTGAGAAAAATAAATAATTAATGGTAATAACTAATAATAAAAACTAATGATAAATTAAAAATTAAAAATTGCATTAGTAAATAATGCATAATGAAGAATGATGGAATGAGTAATAAATAATAATAATAATAATAGTGATGGTAATAATGGAGGAAATAATGAATAAATAGAAAATAATAGAAGTGGTGATAAGAGATGGTAGTAATAAATAAATAATGGCAATAATAAAAACAAAGACACTGGTAAAAAGCAGTAGTAATCTTGTGGGGTGGTGTATGAAGTGATAATAATAGTAGTAGTTATTTTGTGGTAGGTACATACGGTGGTGGCGACAATATTGGTAACTAAAGTAGTGGGAGTCGTTAAAAAATGGAATTTGGGGTGTTAGTGGTTTATCGCCTTGCGTCCATAGTGGCGATGGTAGTTTAAGTAGCCGTACCAGTAAAAATATCGAGAGATAGGGATTGGATGGTGGAAATAATTTGTCACCCACAAGGAAGTGGAGACGCTTCTATTTTTCTCAACGATCCAACAAGAGTCATGATTTTTTTTATTTAAATTCTTCTGACTTTCCAAATGGAAGAAATTGTTTCCGGACATATAAAAAAATGCATATTGACGCTTTAATATCTTATTTGTTTATTAGCTTCTTTCAGTATATTCTTCGGCGCACGATAAGAGCAACAATTATTATTCATATGAAAGTTATATACGATTTTCATCAATAATAAATATTTATAGACATTTACAGCCAATAAGGTTTTGCATAATTAGCGATCAAACTGAGATTGTTCAAAGGACAAGCTTTTTTTTAAATACATAAATCGTCATGATAAGTGTAATTGTTAAATGTCTGCGCCAACGAACGTTACTGACAATGTGACCATCTCTCTTTGGCTTCCTCTCTACAACTACTCTCACTCATATAATACAAGATAAGAGAAGAAAACTGTCGTTTATGCAGTCTTTGATTTAGAGTCGGTGTTTGAAGGTTTTGAAGCGGTTTTGTGGGTTATTTTATTTTATGGCATATCAAACCCTTTATTTCACTCACTGGTGTAGGTCCACGTGCTATGTTTAAGTTATCAGTTATCTCCTGTTAATTTCCCTCTACAAGTTCTCACATTGAACTCATACTCTTTGGGTCCTGTCACTGGATCTAACTAACGCCTTTATCCACTGTGCCATGTGTCCTTGAGGACATCTGTGTATGAATTCCTGGTTATTATAAAGCTAATGTCTTCAGCAACCATTTTTTTTACCAGTGCTCATATTGCAATTTTTACTGTTCAGTTCGGCATTCCAACCACCTGAAGAAGGCCGGGGCGTACAACGGCCGAAACGTTCTAATATATATGGCGACAAAGATGAGGACAATAGTCCGAATAATGTAAATAATGTACAGAATACATCATCTCGGAAATATAGACAAAGTTATTTTATGTCGACAAGATTTTAGGATAGGTTAATATGAATAGAATATGTATTCTTGTAAGAAATAAATTTGTAGAATAGGTTCCATTGAAGGATTTTTGTAATAGGTTTTTTGTAGAGAGTCTGGCTTGATTTGACTTACTTTGTTTTACGGCATATCAGCCTCAATGTGTTATTTTATGTCGACAAGATTTTTAGGATAGGTTCGTATGGATAGAATATGTATTCTTTGTATTAAATCGGTTTGTAGATCAGGTTTCATTGACGTATTTTTGTAAACAGGGTTTATGTCGAGAGTCAAATATATTACTGGTAATTGTTTTTAAATGTATTGCTAGTATTTTTACTATAAATATCTATTTTTATACTTTCATAGTGTTATGGCCTCAGTTTCGGGGGTTAACTATTTGCCCATAGCTGGGACACTAACAAGTGCTACCACACCATGTCAGGGTGGACCTGGGAACACCAGTAATTAAGAGGTGGTTCCACGCTCCTCAAAAGCTTCTGATCAGAGACCTTGCTGCCGGATGTAGTTTATCGTCATACTGAGGACGAGCAACGCTCGCATTGCATCTTTCATGCAGACAACATGCTATAATAAAAGAATGTAAAGGAAAATAGGGATTTGGGAATGCATTGTCCTTCTAGCGTCTACTGTCCAGAATTAAGACAATTTGTCTACACACACACACACACACACACATACACAGAGAGGCACACAGACAGACACACCAATAAATCTTCCTTTCTACTAATGTATCTATTGGTGAGAATATTTAGTATCCTTAAGCACTGAACTAATTTCCCTGGACAATAAAAATGGATATTCAAATTGCCAGTGTTCGACGCGGGAAAACTCTTGCTCTCTCCTAGTCACGCGTTTCATTGAATTTTGCCAACAGTTTATCGATCAGATAATTATGTCCACTTGAAACACACGATTATCAATAAATTTGTAGCATTTGTTTTATGACTTTATTTTCCTTACTGATTGGTATTTAATGATAGAACATATCAGATCGACGAGACGAAACGCAACCAAAATTGTGAATTGCGTGCTTGATAGAGAACGTTAAAAAGTTCTAGTGAATCTTTGCCAACGTTTCAATAAATGCCGATTGATTTTATGGCCGTCTCGAATTGATTTGCGCTCAGATTTATTCAACAGATACCAGGTGGGTCTTACTTGTTATGACAAAATTACCTTAGAGAAAGAAAACTAATTTCTAGCTGACTATAAAAACGCAACCTGTCATAGTGGTTAAGGATGGACATGTTTCAGTGTTAAGTTTCTCTCTTAATATCATAGACAAAGTATTATTTTATATTTAACTTAAACACGCAAGACCTCGTATCCTGTTCTTAAACAGTCGCGTAAGTTCTGGAATCATATGGATGTCATGCATGACGTTCAACTCGTTCAGAAATATCTAAAATATGAACAATATACAATCGCTTTCACAGATCAATGATTAAAAATGGACCCAAGCGAATTAATCTTTCAGGACTTAATGAATATAATTTTTCATTAGATCCAATAGACTGGCGCTACAAGTTTATAAAAAACTGTACCAAATAAAAAAAAAAAAAAAAAACCCACATCACTTGAAGACTTCCAACACCAGCAACAACTAAAATGGATATCACATGTAACTAGGAGGGAAAATAAGGATCTATACATGATGCTGACTTTCGATATTACCAAAAAAAATATAACAGTGCTAGGAAGAGTAATAAAAAGTAATGCATTTGAGAAATTTATTTTCCTGAAAACAGAGATAAGAATAAAATAACCGGCAACGCTACTGAATGTATGCTGAATTTTTATTACTGTTACCATTTCATATAGTAGCTACATTCATCTAGCCAGGTATCAATATACATCATTCTCACTACTCTATATATCTATCTATTCGCATCAATCATTGTCTATGCATCTCTGTCCCTACTCTATCTATCTATTCGCATCAATCATTGTCTATGCATCTCTGTCCCTATCTATCTATCTATATCTATCTATCTATCTATCTATCTATCTATTAACATCTGTTGACGTCAACGCATCTCTCTCTCTCTTTTCTCTCTCTCTCTCTCTCTATCTATCTATCAACATCAGTCACCAATATACGCATATCTTCGCTATCTATCTACCTATGAATCCATGTATGTATGTATGTATGTATATCTATCTATCTATCTATCTATGGCTGGTCTAATCTATATATCTATATCAGTATGTTCATATCTATCTATCTATCTATCTATCTATCTATCTATCTATCTATCTATCTATCTATCTATCTATCTATTAACATCTGTTGCCGTCTACGCATCTATCTATCTATCTATCTATCTATCTATCTATCTATCTATCTATCTATCTATCAGGAAATTCGCTTCAGTACTAGGAAGAACATTAGTTGACTTGAGACGTCTAATTTTCTGAAAAAGTGTTTTATGAATGTTTTTCAACCGAGTGTAACTCTACGTTCTCGGTCAACGAATGGCCTGTTTGGGAACGCTTGATTTTCACATTTCTATGACTGTTTCAAGCCCTCTCTCTTTCACATTACATATCATATGTCACTAGATTTTTACGTACTTTCTACTTCAAACGGACGTAAAAACGATCCCATTCTAATAACAATTCAGAGGTGTGATAAGACTTAAGAAAGCTTTATTCTCTTTGAAATATTTATTGTAGAAATACGCCACATGGGCAAAACTGGGATTGTTGGGAGGGAGGCTAGTCTTCACGTATCTTATCTCTAACTTAGCTAGCCTCACTTAATGACCCAGCCTCCAAACATTGTTCTTTTCACCAAAACATATCATCCACACAAAACTGTCATACAGCCGTCCTGAGTATGACGATAAACTACATCCGCGTCCTGGGTAAGACGATAAACTATGTCCAGCAGCAAGGCCTCTGTTCAGGAGGTTTTGAGGAGCGTGGAACCACCTCTTAATTGCTGGTGTCCCAGGTCCACCCTGACCCGGGGTGGTAGCACCTGTTAGGGTCCCAGCTATGGGCAAATAGTTAACCCCGAAACTGGGGTAAAGACACTATGGAAGTGTAAAAATAGGTTTTAATACCAATTTAAAAAATTATTACCAGCAATGCATTTTTGAAAAAAAAAAAAATCACCAACAATGTTTTTAAAAATAAATATTACTAGCAATACATTTTGAAAAAAAATATTACCAGCAATAAATTTTTGAAGGAAAAATATTAACAGAAATAGATTTTTGACAAAACAAAATATTATCAGCAATAAAATTTTCGTCGGCATTAAATAACCCATTGAGGTTGATATACCGTAAAATAAAACAAACCAAACCAAACAATAAACTGCCATACACATAGACCGCAATACACATTTACTCTAAGAAATCCTACCTAATCGCCATCTGTACAGTTTTTGTGGAGGGCTGGGTTGATAAAAATCTAAAAAATATATATATATCCCCAATATTCATGATGTAAAACTATCTACACAACTAGTGTTAGTAACAGGCAACCCCACAGCAATATAGTGTTTGAATGTGAAGTCTCAGCTAGACTGCTTATTTATAAGTGACGAAGAGTTCTTCTTTCAAGGGAGACAAACTGCATCAAGGCAGGTACCTCCTGTTGGTCTACACCACACTCACTTCCATTCTTCTGACGATCAGGAAAAAAAATGACCTGTTGACATTTTATTTATATTCATTCTTCTTTTCTGTTACTAAGTCTTTTCATTTTTTTCCACTTCGAGTTCCTCCTTGCGTCTTATTGGCATTATCGCCTTGTTTGGGTTGAATTGATTAAGAAAAATAGATAGACAGACAGAATGAAAATGAAATATTAATAGAGTAAAAGTGATAGAGAAGAAAATAGATCGAGAAAAGTGGGAGATGAAAGAGGAGAATAAAGGAGAGAGAAAGATAAGAGAAGGGAGATATAAGAGAAGCGTGCGAAGAGAGATAGGGAAAAGACAAAGCAGGGGAGAAAGATGAGAAGAGAGAGAGAGAGAGAGAGAGAGAGAAAGACAGAGAGTAGGAAGTGAGACAGAGAAAAAGAGAGGGTGAGGAAAGAGAAACGTAGAGACAAAGCTAGAGAGAGTAGAAAAATAAAAATAGAGGAAGAGACATTAAAACGAAAAGAAAAGAAGAGAGTTGCAAAGGAAAAAGAGGAAAACGGGAATGAGAGGATGAAAGAAGGAGTAAACCTGGAGTGACGGAAATAGATAGATAGATAGATAGATAGATAGATAGATAGATAGATAAAGAGAGACAAATAGAGGGAGAGAGAGAGAGAGGAAGGATCGAGGAGAGGAAAATGTAAACATTATAAAAAAGAAGATGTGGGATAAAGAGAGAAAGTAAGAGATGGAAAGTAAGTGACAAAAGAGAATAGAGAGAGAGAGTGTGTTGTGTGATAAAAATGTAACGAGAGCAACCGGCAAAATGGAAGAGATAGAGAGAGTGTGAGAGAGATAAAGATAGAGAAAACGTAAAAGAAGTTAAAAGAAAGAGTGAAAGAGGAAAGTGAGGCAGGAGATAAGAGGAATAGTGAAAGTGAATGAGGGGGAGTGTGAGATAAGAAATTAGCGATAGAAACTGACAAACTGGAAAGGAGAGAGACAATGACAGATAAATAGGAAGAGTAAAATAAGTTAAGAAAAAGGGTGGAAGAGAGAAGAGAAAAGAGGAATAGTAAGAGTGAGAAAAAAAAGAAAGAACACGTGAGAAACAGTACGAGAGAAAAAATGAATGTCAAAATGAGAGAGAAAAAGTAGGAGGCGAGAGACAATGAGAGTGTAAGAAAGCGAAAAAAAAAAATACATCGTTAATTGTATTTCTATTTTTATTCCTGATGTGAATATAAATAAAATTATTCACTTTCCCACCGGCGTAATATAGTTCACCTTTTTCTTTTCTATGTTAATTGTTCTGATGACCTTTTCTCTTTGGTTCCTAGACTTTAGGAATTTAAGCGCAGTAATAGATTAACGGCAAGTTATCATCAATTTTACACTTGAAATGGCTAGATAGAACCGTAAGTTCTATGCTAACAGTTTCTTCTATCGCACATCTCAGCTGTGGAACTCTCTTCCATCTTCTTGCTGTCGAATCAACTTATACCTTCAGAAATTGCAATGTCAATCGTTATAGATATTCACTTGACCCCCCCCCCCATTGAGTCAGGTTGTGACACAAGGTCGGTTTTTAATGTGGAGACCCGAGTGTTTTCACTCGGGCCGTTGGTCTAAGCTGGTCTTAGCTGGTCATAGCTTGTCCAATCTGGTCAGAACTGGTCTAAGCTAGTCATAGCCGTGATATCACCAGCACAGGTACAGGCCCTGTGCCAGGTCAATCGTTCTGTCTTCTTAATCCCCGTTCTTTTATTGTTCTATCTCCTTAATAGCAGTTTTTCTAATATTTGCTAACACTGGGTAATCTCTTGCGTCCGAGAGACATTTTTTGCTTTATTTGGGGTGAAATTATTACCCCCAGCCACCCACACAAAATTCCGAATCATTAAGAAGACTGCCATTTAAATATTGTTTAACACACAAAATGTTTTTCGGAGTTACTTCTACTCTTTTTGTTTTAAAAATAATTTGTGAGTTAAAGAATTAGAACCTTTCCTAATGCACATTGAGTTATACATTAGATAATTTTGGGATTGGTTGAGATATTCTAAGTCTGTAAGTTGGAAAGATATTTAAAAAGAATGCTTTTCTATTCGTTACGCAAAAATCCTTCGTCTCTAAACGAGTGCCGATTCGTCTTGTTTTGATAATTTTTACAAAACCTTTTTACTCGGAAAAATTAATTACAAAGTTTATTTTTTTACTCGACAGACAAGAAAGAGTTTCGTTTTGTAAACTCAATCAATAAATAAACAGTCGACCCTTTGGCCCTAAAAAACAATTAGAATGAATTGCTATTTGTCTTCGAGCAAAAGGACAGACCAACAAACGCAATGCAATAGTTCAAAGTGCCTTGACAAGAGGACCACTTTCAAAGCAAACGATCGTATCAGTGAGAACAACGTAGAAAGGTAACAGAAGCACTTATCGAAAGCAATGAATACACAGAACGGTAAAAAAAAATAGTCTCTTTCCAGTTTTCATTCTTTCTTCGAGTGGGGTGGAAAAATCCTCAGACTGACCAAGAAACACCTTCCAAATTATTTCTGGTAATTGATTATTTGCTGAGATTTTGGCAAGTTGATCGGCTCGAGAAATTTCAGTACTCTCAAATATATTAGTTTGTTCATACTATCTATCTATCTATCTATCTATCTATCTATCTATCTATCTATCGCAGGTTGATCAAATCTATCTACATATCTATCTCAGTCTCATCATTATCTATCTATCTATCTATCTATCTATCTATCTATCTATCTATCGTTATTTTCATATCTAATATATTTTCTGTTATTTTTATAGATATAATTTATTTAAGTAAATTCTCTGTTTTTACTTAAACAATATTAATTACATTTACCAGCCTGAATGATTGAGAAATTTTGTAGAAAATATGCCCTCTCTGACAGGAATCGAACATGTAACCCTAATGGGAACCGTGCCCTTACCATTCAGTTATTACAGAAGCGTCTGGTTAGGAAAAGTCTGAATTACTGTTTATAGACACACTTTCGATGATTTTTCTTGATGGATCATTTCTGCTCACGAAACGTATCTTAACGTAAACAATGACAACATATTATGAAATGGATTAAGCTAGGATTAGCGGCAAGATCGGTTCATCGGCGACTAAACCGGTTTCCCCACCAGGCGTTTCTGGTAAGGAGGGTTGCTAGATACCTTGAAGGATTCAAAACTTGGATATTCATGTAGTGTCAAATGCAATTTAGCATAATACTAGAAAATGGGCTGCATCGAAATGGATTCAGCCAGTGACATGATCACATTACATCCCTGGGTGGAGGTCTTCCTAGACTGAAGTGTTTCCCCAATGAAATCAACGGCCATACATCCAAGGCCAAGTGAAACTTACAATTTGGAGGACATTGGTTGTAGATTGACCTGAAATGGGATGGGTCCGCCCATGCCTACTTTCCCAAGTTGCACTTCAAAAAAGATGTAGGGGAAACTGGCCAGTTCCAGCGACCCTAAGATCACATCTGGTCATGTGACTGACGATAATGATGATGAATCATAGTTAATTTTCGATATTAAAAGCTGACATAAAATCAACTAAAACCTGCTTTATATACGCAGTTCCTACATTTAATCTTTTTGGTACTTGTCTCATTCAGATGAGAAACATGCCCTGTATCGTTTTATAACACAGCCATATTTTAGGATTAGGTATATACCAATTAATATTCAGTTTATACTTTTAGACTTGAGTAAAAAACGCAGATTGACGGGTTTCGTGCTCTACAAAGCATCGGACATTGGTATGAGGATCGTGTTAAAAGCACCTTGTCGGTTATGTAACTTTCGTTTTTCAGTTTGTCAGTCTTCGACAATGTTTAGTTTGCTACAATTAAGTTCATCTCCATCTTAGATTTGCTCTGTTCTTTTTAAAGTATTGAACAATTTATTCTACATTTTATAAGTATTTAAGTTCAAAGTGAAAAAAATACTTGTTAGTGTATGAAAAATATTACACCACATACGCAGTTCCCTTCACTATATTTGGTTGCTTACTTTGTTTATAAGAGAGGGATGGGCTCCGCAAGGTCTGCTTTGCTCAAGGCACACTAAGCATAAATGAATATCTACCAAGACATATGGCGGAAGCTAGTCAGGTGTTCAATTGTACGGTGACCCTACGACCACACCCGGTCATGGAACTGACGATGATGACGATGATGATTATTATGGTGATGATGATTTGTTAATAATTAATGTATACAAGTAAGTATTGCTGAATAATTATGACGATCCACAAGGAATCGTGTAAACAACTAGGACCTGATTATTTAAACTACACTTTGAACACAAACCAGAAACTGTCTACATTTTCTCTTGAATTGTCGCGACCCTTCAGGATGTAGACGATCATAGCTCTCTACGCTTTCCTTTTTTTCTTTAATATCCGTATACAGTACATTACCATTATTGTCTATGCGAAAGTTCATGGAATAGTTTCCCGTTGCCTTGTCCACGATTTTGAATTCAGAGCTCTGAATTTCCATTTGACTAGAAAAAAAAAACCTCTTTCTGTCTGAATTTCTGGGACGAGGAGTTATCATTATTTACATTATTTACACTCGGTCAATTTTCCGCATTTTTTTTTTGTTATTATCACAACGTTTCGGTCATTGGACTCTCCGGTCTTCTTCAGCGACTTGTTGGTCCGGGTAACCTTTAGGGAATTACGAACTTAATCGTTTATTTGATTTACGGGAATCTTATCATTCTTTCGTTATTCATGTCTAGGGACATCTCGTCTAGTTCTTATTAAGTACTAAATAAAACCTACCTGAACATTGCCCGGGTCGACAAGCATCTGAAGAAGACCGGAGGACATAACGACCGAAACGTTGTAATAAAAGATGAGAACAATAGGCGGTGTGTAATTAATGTAGATAATGCATATAATTTAAACCATGGCCAAAGGGAAGAAAAACTGGATTAATTTCTTTTGTAAAAGAATTCACGCGAAGCGAACATGTCTCAGATCGCCAAATTCATCACCCACTCTGTTAACCATTAGGCCAACTGTACCTCTACTGCGCTACGGGGAGACGGAAGGGAGGAAAATATTTGAAAGCTAAACGAAGAATGCGGATGAAACCAAGGAAGCAGATCTGATTATTGTAAAACTGCCAAGTATGGGTATCCAAACAGATCATAGAATGATAACGAGACTTAGAAAGCGGATATCCTGACCTTATGCGAAATATGAAGGTGTCAGTAGGTCTCTTGTCATTATGGGAATAATTACAAAAGTCTAGAAATATCTTGATTTGGTTAACAGTAAACCTGAAAATAATCAAAACCATCTATATAGCATCATTACTAAAATCAGGTTGAATACTGAGGAAAGTGCTGCTGTATTGAGGAGCCTTGAACTCATCTACCATTATTACTATATTTTTTTAGTCGATTATTTCCAAGCAAGGCCATACTGCCACTAAGTTACAAGGGATTACAGGGAGTGAAAGAGAAGGAGGAGACTTTAATGGGGACGGTTGTGGAAAACATAATAAAAGGAACAGGGTCCAAAAGACAGAAGATGTCGATTGATGCTGCATTTGAATCTTTGTCGATTGTAGGCGTGAGAAAAGAAACTGTTAGAATATTATTGGTAGTTGTATCTAGATAGCTCAAATTGTTTGCAGTCCCGAAGAACCTTTAAAAAAAATGAGAAGAATTGGAAATGCTAGTACGAATCGAAACCATTGTGACAACAGCATTATTGAAATCAGGTCGACCCTTGAGGAGAGCGCGAGAATATTGTGCAGATTTATTCTCACTTATCATTGAAGATTAGAAGATTTGGGAACCCAAGGAAGAATTGGAATCATTTCTAAAATCAGCTAGAATACCGTGGAATGAGCTGGAGTACTGAAGAAACTTGCCTTCAACTATCAGTATAAGTACATTGGTCCTGTCCCGAAGAATTTCGCGGACAGATTTGGATTGGAAAACCGTGGAAGAATACACACTTTCCAGACGACGTCATTACAAAAATTCAATTTGAAAACTGATGCGTTGTGAATTATTATTTCTTGATATCAAACAAGAGCTTTCAAATACGTGTTAGTCAGTTATATGCCATGCGTGATACACGGTTAGGCAATCATGTATCTTTTGACTGACGAGGCAGACTTTTTTAGGCAGTAGGTTACTATTTTTTTCTGCAGTAGACCAGTTCCCATCCGAGGCAATAGAATCCGATCTGTTTTGCTATTTACGCAAACCTGGGGTGAGAAGAGGATTCATACCTTTCCGGTAAATGAATGTAATGGATTCGACTGCAATTCGAACTCGGCTCTCCGATTCCCCAACCCGAGCCGCAATCCGTTACTTCACCGTGCCAAGTACATGCAGTATCAAAATAAATAAATAAATAAATAAATAAATAATAATAATAATAATAATAATAATAATAATAATAATAATAATAAAAAAAAAAAAAAAAAAAAAAGTGCAGTGGAAAAATATATTACTTTTTATTTCAATCGAAAAATTTAGACTGTTGAAGAAAAAAAGAAAATATTCGGCACTTAGGAACTTTGGAGAAGATGTAAGGTAAAAGAGGCACCTTAAAATTAATTCATTTGTTAATGATACTAATTACAAGCCAATAATTGTAATTATTTGTTGAAAGGCCGAGGAAATTGATTGGTCATTCAAGCTTTGGAGAAACATTTTAAGCTCTTTTGTCGTGTTTTCACCAATCCTGCAAGACTCGACCGACTTCTCGGGAGCGTCTAATCTAATCCTATAATTGTCTCTCTAATTATATTTGTTAGCAATCATCGACATCAAACACTCAGACGAATCTTTGATTTTGAAGATACGACCAATTTATCGATACTCTTTATTCGAATAACCATTTGGTGGGTCGGTGAAAATATTCAAGGAAATGGGCGTGGAAGTGTTTTCTTTTTTAATTACCTGAAATAGTTTTGTCTAAATTAATTCATTGCCCTTACTGATTTATTTGAGATTCACACGCGCACATCATTGTAGAGCAATGGTTTGGACACTCGTGAGTTCAACACTCACTGGTTAACACACAATTGCTACTTCGTTTGTACAAAGCCAAGCTTTGTAAAGTATTGTCTTGTCCGCCATTAGCCCTGAAGGTTGGTGTCCGAATTCAGGTAATGTATAGCATTTGAAAACGTCATTCGTGACAATTTCGGATGCTTGAAAATATTTAATGGGCCGAATATCGACCTAAGATAATCTTCACCAAATACAACCAATTGTTTGAGAAGAACGATCACTGGTAATGAAAAATAGATTGTTTACAACATTGTGGAGCGAAAAGTACTTGGGTAACACAAACTATGCTAGTATTAAATACTTCAGAATGATTGGTTGATTGATTTGTTTGTTTAACGGCATATCAACATCTTATGGGTCATTTAATGCCGAAACTTAATTTTCTTGGGAGCTTTCAAGTCATGAAAATATGATATATGTTATTCTGCTTTCGCAATTGAATAAATGGTAGATGATACTCAGCTTTTATGCATATACAAGTTTGTGTGGACATAATTGCTACAGGCGATGATATGTGTTTTATGTTGTAGTTTTGTTGAAGTTATATTTTGGAATATGGTTTGATTTGTTTAGGAAAGTGTAGGATATTATATGAATTAATGTTTTTAAAGAGTTCTTTCATGATGGTTGTTTGATTTTGTCCAGCGATATATCAACACCTCTATGGGTCATTCAATGCCGAAATCAAAATAATTTGAAACCAATTGTATGCCTTCAATTACAGATAAAATGTATTGTTCCTAATCTTACTATAAATAGGTATTGTTGGTAATTTCACTATACGTATTGGTAATTTTAGTATAAATATGTATTGCTGGTAAATTTACTATATAAAATGTATTGCTGGTATTTTACTATGGAAAAATATATTTTTTGCTTAGTGGGTTCACGATTTGGCCATAGCTGGGGCCCTAACAGGTGCTACCACCCCGGATCAGGCTGGGCGTGAGAACAACATTAAGAGGTGGTTCCCCGCTCCTCATGTTTTATCGTCATACCCAGGACTAAACGCTTCAGAAGCCGGTCTACCTCCGAAGAGTGTATTGTTGCATATCTGGTGGGATTGGAAAGTCTTTGTGCATTACGATCTCTTTCCGACATGTACTGTTCCCAGTTGAATCAGTGAAAGACAGCAATCGCTAAAAAGCATCCAGAATTGGCCAATCAGAACAACACCAGACACCACGTCTTGTTATAGACACTGGGGTAATTAATTGTCACAGCATTGGCTGAATGTCATCCTTCTTCTTTTTTAAGAAAATCACCTCAAGCAAGGAAGGAGTGCCACTATCACGCAAGGGATTACAGAAAATGAGAGCAAGAGTAAAGAGGGGTGTTTGAGGAAAGGATATAGAGAAGGACGTGGATCAAGATCAAGGTATTAGAAGATGTCGATTGACATTACATTTGAATATTTGAAGATTATAGTTATCAGTGAAGCAAGTAGGAGAAACTGTTGGGAAGTGTGAGAGAAGAAGTTGTTCGAGTAGAAGATGCGGTTACATGTAACTGTTTCGACAGTGAGAGGGTGGGACCGAGATGCCAACCTAGTAGCACGCTTAAAATAATGCAGTTTGGGAAGCAGTGAAAGTAGCTCGTCAGAGCAATTGCCATGAAAATATTTGTAGAAAAGTCAGAGTGAAATCACAGCAAGTCTGTTACAAGCCATTTCCTGCCCCAGTCAACCACAGATTGGAGGTTCTTTTCGAGACCAATGGCCACGTTAGTTTTGTCAGCGACACTTTATTTCACTCACTGGCGTAGACTGTTCTAGTTCCACGTGCCATGTTTAATGGATGTCAGTCATCAGTTATCTCCTGTTAATTCCCCTCTGAATTGCTTGTCGGAGAGCCAATTATCGGAAGTAAGGTGCTTAACAACTTCGGCGTTAATTAAAGTCTCGACGACTTTACCGAAGAGTGTTAAGAGAGTGATAGTACGATAGTGAGATGGGTCAGAAGGGTCTCCAGATTTCTTAAAGACAGGCACAAGAGATGAGGATTTCCAACAGGCTAGAAAACAAGAGTCGATGAGGCAGTAGTTATATAGTTTGGAGAGGAGAGTTTAGGAGCACATTTCTTTTCAGGTGGTTGGAATTTCGAACTGGACCCAGAAATTCATACACAGATGACACATGGCACAGTGGATAAAGGCGTTGGTTAGATCCAGTGACAGTACCCAAAAAGATGTGAGTTCAATACCTGATTAAGGCAGTGGAGAAATTGGAGAGGTGAATTAACAGGAGATAACTGATAACTGACATCCATTAGACATGGCACGTGAAACTAGAACAGTCTACACCAGCGAGCGAAATAAATAGTTCAATTCGACATTCCAACCACCTGAAGAAGGCCGGAGAGAACAACGCCCGAAACGTTCTAATAAATATGGCGACAAAGATGAGGACAATAGGCCGAATAATGTAAATAGTGTACATAATACCTCATCCCAGAAATATAGATAGATACTGAAAGGCCGAAACGATGTGATAAATAGGGTGACAAAGATGATGACAATAGTCCGAATATTGTAAATAGTGTACATAATACCTCATCTCAGAAATATAGACAGATAATGAAGGGCCGAGACGTTGTAATAAATATGGCGACAAAGATGAGGACAATAGTCCTAAAAATGTAAATAGTGTACATAATACCCCATCTCAGAAATATAGACAGATAATGAAGGGCTGAAACTTTGTAATAAATATGGCGACAAAGATGAGGACAATAGTCCGAATAATGTAAATAGTGTATATAATAACTCATCTCAGAAATATAGACAGATATAGAAAGTTTATATTTGATTTTTTTCACGACGGCAGGAGATCACAGACTCTGTATTTCACATGCAATTTCAAACAGTCTGTGCCATTTTGACATAACTGGCGCTGAACGTTCAACATTTCGTGTTATAAAATCCAACAGATAGAGTGATTATTCGGAGTTGCATGTAGGAAGGATGAGGCGTTGGCGGGTGATACACAAATCAAACTGACTCATTCCCTCGTGAAAAAAAAATAATGATAGGATGTTGGTATTCTTCGTTTCATTAAAAGTGAGGAAGATTTTAGGGCGACATCGACTTAATTCCATATTTCCTGAATTTTGTAATGTTCAGACAAGCCACATTCCTTAGTTCTATCAGTTCAGACAGCTAGGACCTGCTATGTCACTTAGGCAGAATTATCACATCCTCCTTCCATTCATATATCATTGTTAAGGAGGAAGTTCCACTCTGACAGCTTCTTTCCCAGAACTGTTACTTTATGGAACACGCTCCTGAGAGGTTTCTTCCCCAATCATTAAAATCTTAACAACTTCAAGTATATGATCCTCATATATATATATCATAGTATGCACTTATTACTGCATATACCCTTACGACAATCTTATTTACTAACCCTATTGTTTACTTCTCTAATAGGAAACTGTATACCTAATTTGCGGACCCCAGAGCAGCATATGGCTACAGCAATAGAGATTTCCTCTTCTCATTTATTAGAAACCGCCTTCCAAGCTCCGAATCTACCGAATGCATCGATATAATAGAGGAATTGTATCGATCTACGGAATCTTACAAGGTCCCCAACACGGAAATATCTCAAAGCTCATCAGAAGTTCAATATAGAGGAAATGTGAGCCCCAGTTTATTTAATCTTTTCCTAGACTTTGCTCTGTGCATTTACAAACACATATGTTAAGAGATGGGCACTGAGCATTTAAGCTCGTCCTGGGTAAGATGTTAAACCACATCCGCGTTCTGGGTAAGACGTTAAACTACGTCCAGCAGCATGAGCCCTGATCAGAACGTTTTGAGAAGCGTGGAACCACCTCTTAATTGCGGGTGTTCCCAGGTCCACACCTGTTAGGGTCCCAGCTATGAGCAAATAGTTAACTGTTACCAGCAATAGTTTTTTGAAAAAAATTATTACCAGCAATACAATTTTGAAGGAAAAATGTTACCAGAAACAGATTTTTGACAAAACAAAATATTACCAGCAATAAAAAATGTTATCGGCATTAAATAACCTATTGAGGTTGATATGCCATAAAACAAAATAAACCAAACCAATCTAAATCATAGAATACATATTCTATTCATACGAGTTTATCCTAAAAAAATTGTCGGCATGAAATAACTCACTGAGGTGTTGATATGCCGTAAAACAAAATAAACCAAACTAACCTGATCATTTAAGCATTCCATATTACATTTCAAATGAATCTATCAACAGAAGACAATGATTATGCTTCCCCTCCCGAGGCCAATATATTGATGATGAGTGGGTGATTAGCAGTGGGGGGGTTGTCGATGCTGATGCCATAGGTGTTCATATTGGGATAAGAATGATCTTGAACAGAAAATCAGCATCCTTTATCAAGTATTGCAAGAAACGTGACACAAGATAAATCTTTAAAAAAAACAAAACTATCATCTGGAATTAGAATGAAAGTAATGATGGCACCTATACTGAAACCATCATAAAAATTCAGGATGTAGAATTAATAAGTACTAAACAATTCAGATATATCCACGTATGGACCAGTTATAAAAAGAATTTGAGCATAGAATAGACTGTACCGGAGGTAGATTCACCCAACACCTTGAAATGATACGAAGCAAAAACATCAGCCTGAAAATTTGAGTTATGTTCAAATAGCTTCCTCAGATTAGGACTGTCATACGGATGTCACGTGTGGCACCAAACAAGGTTAGAAATATCTAAACTGTCAGTTGCATACAACCACTTCCTAAGATCAATGGCGATAAAACATTTTGGGTGACTGAAGCATGAGGGTCTTGGCGAAGGTCATCTCTATTTGAGAGTTGTGGACTGGCTACAGAATCACATACAACGAGTTGTACCAAATAACAGAAACTAGATTGATTACATAAGAACTGCCAACAGCAGCAACAACTAAAATGGATAGCACATATAACTAGAAGAGAAAATAATCGCATAATCAATATGTCAGCATTTCACACCACTAAAAATAGAAGGTTAGGAAGACCCCCCCCCATAATACTAGAAAGAGCTATAACAGTTACTAGACTTGAACAGCCTGGGCAATGAATGCTAAAATAGTACTTATCGGTCATTGAATGCCAAAAGTGTACTTGTAGGAAAACGGCTAATGTTATCAATAGCAGTAGCATTACCTTGAGTGGGCTTCGGGCCTTGTATTGGGTGAAACAATAGGATAAAAATATACACCTTTGTGCAATAATTGAAACAACCGCTTCAGTTTCCTTTTTTTTCACCATACAGACAGTTTTAGATACACTGGAGTATCAGGGTGTAATCGATTTCTATTTTTTCCTCAGATTAGGTCATTTGCAGTGGTTTGCAGTAATATGAATCTATTTTCTGGTTGTGTGATGAAATTTGTTTGGCCTTGAAAAATATTGCGTCATCCGTGATTGCATCAGATTTTTATCACACCCGGACACTATTGTCCCGACTGTCGATTAGTTGTCTTTCGGCCATTATCTGTGATGGACTTTACTCCAAGGAAGCGTACGAAAATTTGTAACGTAGCATGAACACACTGGCAAGCCTTACCAGTGAGCAAATCAAAGTATTATCGACTGGCTCGGAAACTTCTGATTTAAACCCAATCGAGAATCTGTGGTCAATCTGCAAGGAACGATTTCGTGGAATGGACATACGAAGTACTAACGTGTGCACTGGGTCATGTTTCATTGGAAAAATATGAGAAAAAATTAAACAATGGAATTCGTTTTGTTTCAATTAATTTGTACAAGGTTGTATGTCGCGTAATCTCAGGGATACTGGTATCCTGGTTCGAGAACGTCTCTACTACAGGAATGAAGTATGACATTTATTTTGATTCCACATGAGAAACTTGGTCATGTTATATCTGGTGCTGCGGTAACCTATAAATATTTACTCCAATTTTTGCAAGAAGCATAGATAGCATCTCAATCAACCCAGAGTTGATATCGGATAAACTCCTTAGTGAGACATTTTCTTAAAGACACAACATTCCGAGGCGATGTTTCCTATTCTAAGTTTTCTGTCTAATGCCGTCTGTAAAATAAATATTGAAAACCTGTGTTGTCCATTCGGACGAAAATCCTCCAAGACATTTATATTATTGTTATTTTATTCTTTTACTTTTCAAGATGTACAGATGTCTCAGATAACGTATATTGTTTGGTTCCGTTTGCGAAATGAAAAGAACTTTTAGTTGGATTTGTTCAAGAAATTGGAATCTTTTATTAGCAGAAACCGCCTAAAGCTGTGTGTGTGTGTGTGTGTGTACAATCTTGAAGATAACCAATCAGCTAACTGATATATTGATACATAAAGAAAGATTCTAAACACACGCACATTGAACGACAGACAGATAAAACCCTAGACACGCCTATTGATTGGACTCAGACAGTGAAGATAACATTCTAAATAATCTCATCACACTGTAAACACCGACAGACTGAAGCTAGAATAGAGGAAAATTTTTGTCTGTTTTCAAAACCCACAACCCAAAATCTTTATTCTGTTTTTAGCTTATTGGAATACTAATTCTGGCAAATGGGTCTGATACAGAACTTTTAAGTACCCCACCACTCTCTCTCTCTCATATATATATATATATATATATATATATATATATATATATATATATATATATATATATATATCTGTTGTAAATATTGATATTTATACCATACAGTTGTGATAGTAGTGCAGTCTATCTATCTATCTATCTATCTATCTATCTATCTATCTATACATATATATATTGTTAGTAGCAGTGAACTACAGGAATATATATATATATATATATATATATATATATATATATATATATATATATATATTCTTATAGTTCACTGCTACTAACAACCAGGGGTAGGGATTTTTTTCTCCTGATAATGGGTATGCTGGCCGAAACTAGTCGAGGAACCTGACTGAAATAAAAAAAAATAATATTAATATACCACCCAATACCATCACTTACACATCACACCTACTATTAATATATAAATCCACTATAATCATTAACGTATATTACTCCCCCAGCATATTTAATACCTTAAAACAATAAGATCAGATATAATTTCCACATGTAACCATGAGAATATATACTCATTACCAAGATTCATACCAAAATAAATAAAAATAAACAAATAAATATAGAAAACAAAATAAAATAAAACACCAACAACCAATCTTTAGTTCAAGCTAGCACCACAATAATTACATTTATAGGTTTTTATTATTCTCCCACCAACATTACTAATCACTACTAACAATTTACAATAAATATTAACCACTTATATTATTATTGCCACCAACCCCCTCACATATTACTATCACACCATATCTACCATTACCATATAATCCTGCCATAATTATTAACGTAAACTACCCCCTCTCCCAGCATATTTAATACCACCATAAAAATAACCAATAAGGATTACAAACTGAAATTTCTACCAGTCACATATACACAATCATCAAAAAACAAGGCAATAACCAGCTTTAATATAATGACAATAATGTTTTTTTGTAAATTAAAAATTAAAAATAAAAAATTATAGCAATCTTCAACTCTCATAATTTTACACAGAATACCTATTATCAGGATTTATACCAAAATAAATTAATACATATAACAAAATGAAATATAACACCAACAACCACTTTTTAGTTCAAGCTACCACCGCTATAACTACATTTATGGTTTTCATTCTCCCACCACCGTTACTAATCACTTCTACCAATTTACAATAACTATTAGCTAATTATATTATCATTATCTCCAATCCCTTGCAACATTACTACCATATCATATAGACCCGCTATAATTATTAACATATAATAAATATTTTTACCTATCATAATTTTACACAAACTCCACCACACGTATATACATACATGCGAGGATATAATATTCAATGGAAAAATAAAATATGACATGTATACATTCACGACACATTCACGAAATGTTCGCTACACTCGCAATCTTTGAATTTCAACATACAAATGCGTATGTATAGACACAACACCACCCGTTAACATACATATGTCATATCCGAAACTGCCCACATATGTTTATATATGTATGAATCCCGACGGATGACCAAGTATGTATATGTGTCTGCGTACTCCATTAGGCGTATGAACATACATCGATGTTAGCGTTAGTACGATGACACAACGAGGACATTTCCCCCACCACTTCCATAATAACACCAATAGACGCAATCTACATAAACCCAAAATTTTTAAAAAATTAATCAGTTTGTCTGACGATCGCAAAAGCGTGAAACCCAGGGTCACAAACTCACATCTATCCAACCAAATATGTTAGCTCTATCTCTGATATTGAGCGCTTTCTAATATGTACCGCGCATATAATATATAAATATATATATATATATATATATATATATATATATATATATATATATATATATATATATATATTTATTTATATTTATATACACACACTTTTCACACACACACACACACACACACACACACACACACACACACACACATATATATATATATATATATATATATATATATATCGACTCTCCTGTCGAATTCGACGTATGAGGGTCAAGCAGATCAGTTCCTAGCAAATCGACAGCCTGACAACAGGCACATGAGATTTGATTATAGTGGTGAAGATTTGTGCAGGACCATCCACACTTTTTGAAGGGCCGAATACAGAGACCTGGTGCACTAAGTGCCACAAGGTCCCCAAACGACCCTCCCCAGGTTTTGAATTCAGAGTTCTCCTAGACCAGTTGCCATTTAAGGCTATAGAACCCAGTCTGTTCTGCTATTTACCCATAGCTGGAGTGAGAAGAAGAGGATTCACACCTTTCCCAAGGGTATTAGCACGTAAGTGAATGTAATGGATTCGATTGAAATTCTAACTCGGCTCTCCGATTCCTCAACTCCACCGTGACTTTTTATATATATATATATATATATATATATATATATATATATATATATATAATTTCAAAAATGGGTTATATACAAACTTTCATACATTCAAATATATACATATAATCTAAATACGAATGTACACATAAATTTATATCGAGCGCTGTTTTATTATAATCAGAACTCAATGTGCGATACTTTATATTTAGAGAGATAAATCTCATAAAAAACGACTACAAATTCTAGAAGCATTAAGCATATAGAGTGAAAACTCGACATCAATAAAATGACATCAAATTTAGGAATAAAAACAAACTAAATTTATTTAATAAAATTAAATGACATATGGATGGCAACATGTATTGAAACGTAAGGATACTGTAGTTGAAATTATGTAATACTATTTGTTATTTTCTTCCACTCTAGGCTTGATTTTAGAGCAATCGGTAAAAAACCTGAGTGGCATTAATCCCAAAAGAGGTTAATCGTAAGTGACAAAAACTTTCCAGGCAACAGAGAAAAAAATGCCTAGACAGAAAAAGCTTTGGCTTTTATAGAGCGTCTCTGGGTGATCTTATTTCAGTCAACAGGGGTGATGACATCTCCATTAAAAGCGGACGTCTCTAGGTGGTTGATTGAAGGTTGCGAGCTCACTTGGTAGTAAATTTGATTTTTCGCTTCAAACACAGACACGATGCATAAAAAAAGAAAGAAAGAAAAAAAACAAAAAAAAACTGGCACGTCATATTTAAAAAAAAAAAAAAACACATATGAAAGTCGACACCTCTAAGACAATGGAGAATTTATATTCAAACTTTCACCGGAAACCAGAAAAATGATCCGAAATATAGAAAAAATATAACTTTAACAAAAGAACTTTCATTGTTCTTTAACTACACACACACACACACACACACACACATATATATATATATATATATATATATATATATATATATGAGTATAAAATAAAACTTTTTTAATTTTTTTAAAATAAAAAAATAATCCCTAATAACACCGTTTATATATATATATATATATATATATATATATATATATATATTTAAGACATGTTTATGTTTATACATTCTTTTTATAGATACAAATATTCAAATATTTAAACATAAAAAATCTTAAAATAATTGTCGGACTTTGTCCATTCCATAATATATATATATATATATATATATATATATATATATATATATATATATATATATACTGACGTGCCAAAAGTCATAGGAAGCAGTATGTAAAGATAATGTTAGATAGCACTATCATACCTTGATGCCGACATCTGATGAGTTAGCGTGAATTCCGGCTAGGCTGTTCATGGCGTGTATAAGATTTCAAGGTCGATTTTATTTGCGAAATGACTATTCACCGCAACTCTACGACCCCCTGCATGCCGGGAACTTCAGACAAGAATTATTTCTGGGAGCATTCGAGAGACTTCTGACGGATAGCGTGTTCTCCCGACATGAGTTTGATCCTGGGATTTCGAAACCTTTAATAAAGAAAATGTACATTTCGATAGGGTACGAACCTGCATATCCATTATATTTGGGAAACCTCTTTCAGACCAGATAGACTACAGTTCGTGACAAGCATAAAAGACTTTACAGGAATGAAATGCTCAAATTGATTTTTTTTATAAATACTCGTCTCTCTTGTTAGGTCCTTTCGGTACCCATTTTCAATGCTAACGTTATTTTCATATCCGAAACGTAAGCAATATAATTTCAAATCTATCTATCTATCTATCTATCTATCTATCTATCTACCGCAGCTTGGTCAAATCTATCTATCTCAGTTTCTTCATATCTATCTCAGTCTCTTCATTATCTATCTATCCCTCTCTCTCTCTCTCTCTATATATATATATATATATATATATATATATATATATATATATATATATCAGTCTGTTCAAACAACTCTCTAAGGGAGAGAGAGAGGGGGGGAGAGAGAGAAAATTGCTAGAGAAAGGATTCTTACAATAGAGCGCGGGCCATTGACAGAGACAGTGATTAGCGACTAAATGCTGGCATTAGTTCTGTTATTTCATCTCTTGTTTTACGCTATTTCGCCTGAGCGACAAGAAGACGCCACTGTCAATAAGAAATGCGTCGGAAAACATAGAATCAAAGACAAAATGTGGAAGACTGAAAAAAACAAAACACAGACTATTAAGAAAAATAATAATTAGAAGGAAGTAAAGACAAAAAGAAAACTATGGAAGAAAGAAATGCGAAAAAGAAATTAATACAAAAGAAACCGTTTTACCAAAATCTGTGAAGCGAGAAAAGGTAATTGGCAAAAAAACAAAACAAAAAAAGAAAAAAAAAACGGAATAGTAAAAGAGATAAAATGAACAGATTGAAAACGGGACAGAAAAAAAGGAGAGAACAAGAATGAAGAGAAGGAAAAAATGAATGAAAGTGGCCAAAAGGAAAGAAAAGCAGGAATGAAAGAAAGAAAATAAAAAAAAAGATTTAAGAGAAAAGAAAAAACAGAAGCAATAGAAAAATAAAAAAATAGGTAAAAAGATTAGAAAAGAAGAAAAGAAGAAAAGAAAGAAAGAAAGAAAGAAAGAAAGAAAAGGTGGAATAAAAACTACACAAAGGAGGAGGTTAGAAAACAAAGGTAGGAAAAAAAGTAAAAACATTGAGAAAAGAAAACAGAAAAATAAAGGGAAAAATTTTAAAGACAAAAAAGTACAATGTAAAGAAAAGGACGAAAGGAATTAATTTTTTTCTTTATTCTCGGCTTTCACGTAAAGATAGCAATTTTTTTCATTAGAATTTATTTCAGTAAAACAATAATTAATAAAAACAAAATGAAAAAAGCAAAGAAAAAAATTCTTCCACCCACTCGCAAAAAATGAAATCTAAATTATGATTAGATGATTGTTATCGTATTTCCCCATGTATAATACGCATTTTTCTCTAAAAAATAATAATCAAAATTAAAGTTGCGTATTATGCACAGCTTAAAAAAATCTTCAAAATATTGCCGTTTCATAGGTCGATTTCAGTTGCGAAATGACTACTCACTACAAACCTACGACAATTTGACACTAACATTCGGCGATTGTGACCCCATAAGTATGTGAAATACAATCATATATAGCTAACAATACTTACAAATGTAAAATAAAATAAAAATTATCATAAAACTAAATTAGAATAATATTACTCTGTTTAAACGATTTGTTTTTAATAAGATTAGGAAACGCTGGACCTAATGAAATTGGAAAGGTAAAATTTATAGGGTTTGATTTCCAAATAAGCGGTACTAATAATGCGTTAGTAGAAGCGTTTTCCTACATTTTCAGCACAATTTTAAGGGGTGCTTATTATGGATGAACGCGTATTATACATGGTGAATTACGGTATTTTTATTTTTTTTATGTTTCTTGGAAGCGTTTATTTATTTACCTACTTCCACGAAAGTAGGTTTGACACAAAGTCATGTTGAGAGTGGCACTCACGTGGGAATGCCAGAAATTGCCCAATTCCCTCTGGCATAATGAATTGACACTGATCTGCTCTTTTAACTGCGATGGTGAAGATGCCTAGGAACAAGAAGATTTTAGGTAATTTGCCGCTTCCAGGCCATTTTCTTTTTATTTACTCAGCTTAGTTTTTACAGCAATGTCACAAGTATAGCGCACCGGTAGTAATGGTAATTCAAAATATCTCTCTGACGATTACCTCTCACTGGTCTACCTCCTGACTTTTGTGAAGCCGGTGGCATTGAACTCAAATAAATAACTTAGAATATTCTAGAGAATAATGTAAACCGTTCTTCGCACTTGAAATAATTCTTGATTTTTTAAATTTCAGCCCAGATTTCAAGTGGAACTTATGTATACGATTCATCGCTAAAGAAGTTGGAAAACTGCTTGATTTCTTGTAGCACTCAAGAGACTAAACGATCCATCCTGCAATTCTCTATCTTTGGTTAGATCAGATCAATAGCTATAGGGTATAGCTGTCATAAATGAACTGGAAAATTCAATTTTCAACATTCAAAAACATTTACGCGGCCTTGTTGGTGATGAATTATTTTCAACACTTCAGCCCATTTCTCACAGACGAAACGTCGCTACTTCACGGCAATTTCCGTGACGAGCTGCATTTCTTAGTGTTACCAGTTCAGAACTTTACAGCCAAGACACGTCTTTCTATGTCACATAGTTGAATCACCCTCATTCCTTACGTATTCTTTTGGTAAGAATGAAGTTCCACTTCGAATACATCTTCACCAGAATTTACTCTCTCGCTACTTCCATGGCAAATGTTCAGATGAGCTCCATTCTTTAGTGCCATCAGTTAAGACCTTTACAGCCAAGACCCACCTTGCTACGTCCTCAGGGTTGAGTCACCCCCATTCTCTACGTATTCCTTTAGTAAGTATGGCGTTCCACTCCAATTGCATCTTCCCAAGAACAGCTACTTATTGTATCGCTACTTCCATGGAAAATGTTTAGACGAGCTCCATTCTTTACAATCAAGACCCGCCTTGTTATGTTCACGGGCTTGAGTCACCCTCATTCCCTACGTATTGCTTTGGTAAGTTCTTTGAAGAAATGTTGCATAGTGGAACAGAATCCTGAAAGGATTCTACCCCAATCTCTATAATCTTAACTTTTTCAAGTCTAGTGGTCAACCGTTATCTATCCTATATATTCTCATAATCTGAATTTCTTCCCCTCCCCCTTTACAACCTTACAAAAATCTTAACAGGGGGCACTTCGACGTAGTGTAAGGGTAAGAAAGCTTTTCTCGCGGGATTAGTTATGACTGCGAATTCTATGGTTAATGGGCGCCTCATACTTTCGGCCTTGTGCCACATCCAATTTTTACTCAGTAAATCACTACGACAACTTAAATAAGTGAACCTCTCTCTTGTACGGCTGTTGTGCTTTGTACTAATTGAATATTTATTAAAAATATCAAACACTGAGCCGCCCACTAAGTTTTCAAATGGCTTTGAAATCGGAGGAGAATACTACAAACCGATTTAAAATAATTCTTGATTTTCAAATTTTTTATTTTCGTTTTAAATTTTCGTTGAGATTTAATATCACGGCATTTAATATAATAATCTATTTGGACATTTTCCGTATTGTTTAATTTATAAGCAAAAAAAAAAAAGACTATTTGCGTAAGGAGTTGATTCTTCTTCTGCTTGGATTCTGTAAGGTATCTTTCGCTATTCCAGTGAACTTTTGGATTACAGTAATTAATTCGTAGTCGGCTTTATCTAAGAGTTTCATTTCTTTTCTGATGGCTTATTTCATGATGATGGCTTTGAAGTAGACCAATTCTTGCTTCGAAGAGCCGATTGCATTGACTGCATAGTAAGGTTGGCGGAGGACGAGGTCGATTTTGTTGAGCTTTTCTCTCTTGTCGTTTGACGTCTTCCTTTTCTCTTCTGTTGGCATTGAATTTTTTGGTTCTGAATGTGATGGAACATCGTCTGTTGGCATCGTCTTGTGCCCGTGATGCAAGCGATTTAAGCTCAAACCTCTCATTAATTAATAATACTAAAATAAGGACTTCTTGATATAGTGTATCTGTTAATATACTAGACTCACAAACAATCACTACTATAGTGAGTTCAATCTGCATTAGGTACCCCATGGGGCATCTCGATATGGTGTAATGGTTAGTGGGTATTAGGCGAAGACCCCTGGCATATAAGATGCGGTAATCTTATATAATTAATCAAACAAAAACAAGTACTTATAGTCTGAAGGAAAATAGTAGAACTATACTTATCGGCTCCTCCTGACGTTACAGGTCTATGCTTTGCAACCTTTTTTATCTCGTGAGGAATTTGAATTTTTTTCTCCAACATCTGCTTTGATGTCTTTCTAAGATTAAACTTTGTAGAACTATCATATTGACTTGACTGTACGCACATGCATGTCAGCGAAGATGGAGTGTGTTCATACATTCCAAAAATGAGTGTATTTTCAAAAAATCGGCCACTGACTCCGGCATTATCTAAGAAGAAGCAAATGAAGCTATTGTTGTTTCAGACATCCATTTCTCCCCAGAGTTTTAGCAAGAGATGTACTTAAGTAGCGGCAGGAGGGTGGCGGACATCTACAATTCCGACGATTGGTGGGGGAGTGGCATTTTGCTTCCAAAATTATTTAAGCGTTTTGAAATGTCTAGAGTCTGAAGTGAAGGCGAAATCTTCGGAGATGTAGATTTACTGAATTTGAAACTCATCTCAGCTCTCTATATTGTTCGTCCTGATTTTTCTCGGCGAATTTCAGTTGCTGTTTCTTCATCTTCAGACACGGTCGTGATTAAAACGAACTGTAACGGATAAAGTTTTCACTTGGACATCGGGAGCCAAAATTTTGATACGGCGCTTAAAAGCGATTATTTCCAAACATGTCGAGGAAACTAAAAAAGAAATGGCACGTAGACAATGGCGAAGAAAAAACAAAAATAAAAAAAGAACATCGGCGAAAATAAATGAAACGATTTTACGAGAGAGTACATTAAATGGTTTTCTTTCCTTTCTATTTTGTTTAGGTCATCGGCGTTCTGTTTTAAGAGCCGTTGTGGATACAAAAAAGATTTGGAGGCAGGCGTAACGAAGAAAGCAAAAAGAGAAAAATGTTCTAAAAGAATGTGTTGAAATATAGAAGGAAAGATGAAATGAAAAAGAAAGATAGAAAGGAGAGGAAGACTGACGGTGTGGGTGGGGAGTAAGGTTAAAGAAGAAAGTAAAGAAAAAAATAAGAGAAAAGATGAAAAGAGGGAATAACGAAAAACACGAAGGAGAAGGATTTTTTTGAAGAAAAGACGAAGAAAAATAATGAAAGAATTATAAGAAAAAGAAAAAATGAACTTTTGAAAGGATTACAATATAGTAGTCAGCTATTCTGGATATAGAATTTATATATATACATATATATATATATATATATATATTAGAGAGAGAGAGAGAGAGAGAGAGAGAGAGAGAGAGAGAAGAAATCCAATGCAAGAAAGAAAAATAATATTAAATATGCAAAGAAAAAAAGAAGGAAACAAATGAAAAAAAGAAAGATACGAAAAGAAAAAATGGAAAGGAAGGAAAAACGTGAAAAAGGCAAAAAAATAGATGTAGTGTATTTGAAATGAAACTCTTACTGAATAATACTGTAAAGAAGAAGAAGAAGAAGAAGAAGAAGAAGAAGAAGAAGAAGAAGCAGGATGATGAAAATGAGATGGGAAATTTAATATGAAAGACGATGAAAAAGGTACGAAGAAGGAGAGAAGAAAAAAGCAAAAAAGAGAGGAAAATACAAAGAGGTTTTCTGATAAGGAGAATAGAAAGAAAATAAGAGATAAAACTATCAAAATACGAAGGAAAATATAAGAAAGAGGAGGAGGAAAAAAAGAAGAAGAAGAAGAAGAAGAAGGAGAATAGGAAGAAGATAAAGAAATTTTGAAAAGTAAGATGATGAAAAAGAAGTATAGTAAAAAAAAACAAAAACAAACAAGCGAAATAATATAAGTGAAGAAGAAGAAGAAGAAGAAGAAGAAAACGACGACGAAGAAGAAGAATTCCTAAAGTAATTATTGCATCACCGGTTTTATTGGAAAATGTCTGTAGAATAAAATGCCTGTTTGTACCTGCGCCCCAAGCTTTTACCATGAAAATTTGTATCATTTTAGCAAGTGATTATGTCGGCTAAAACATTGAATTTGTCTGACGCTAAGCATCTTCCGGTGAATTGTAAGTAAAGTATGGCGTCCAATTCATAAATGAAAGTCTTCTGTTACTGAACGTTTTGCTATAGTTTTATTTTTTGTTCGATTAACATTGATTAACATCGATCGCTGTGGAATTCCTAATTATGCGATGACTTTTCTACCAAACTGAAGTGAAATTACACGCCACAACACCTGGCGATGATTGGATAATGGATAACTGAATTATTCTGAACTGCGATGAATACTCCGAAAGTAATACATCCTCTTTATTTACACGAAAACCATTATGGTTAAAGGGAGCGAAATAAGACCGGTGAGTTTTTTAATCGAATTCACCCCAAATAAAGCAGGAAAGGCCCAAAGGAATAAGGGGTTACTAGGTGGGGAAAAAAGTAAGAACAGAAACATTACTGATGAGCGCGGGAAGAGAAAAGAGTAAGCAGGAGGAAAGCAGGTAGTAATTGACATTGCATTTCATTTCTTGGAAATTAAAGTTTGCAAGAACTTTTCAGCGACATTACACTATTTATCTCATATAGTCGCCACCATTGGCTATGCAATTTCAAGGCACTTTTTTCATGGGTTGACAGATGTACAGGGTCACGAGGGAAGTGGCTTCTCATAGCTGTCATCATTATCTGCCACATAACTGTTCTCGAACCCACTGTTTGATTTCCTTCCAAGCATCGATGAATAGCAACGGGTGGAGTGTTTCCTGCATGAAGCAGTTCAATGATCAACATTAGGTTGAGTCATAAATTTCCGTTTTTTTTCTGTCAACTTTATGCTTTTAAAATACATTTTATCAATGACTTTACATACTTGCTTGGTGTGAACTCGATTAACAAAAATTGCATTCCTTCAACTACAGATAAAATGCAGTTAGGGGTCGCTCAGATGATTAATGGAGAGGTTTAGTTTTGCAGGCGTTAAATTGATAAGCTGTCTTTTGCCCCATTTAACGACAGTTTCGAAAATGTATTGTTGGTAATTTTAATATAAATCGGTATTGTTGGTGATTTTACTATAACAATGTATTTGTATACTTTCATAGCGTTTTGTTTTGTTTGGGGGTTCACTATTTCACTGAGACTGTAACAGGTGCTACCATCCCGGGTCAGTGTGAAAACCTGGGACCCCCAGCAATTAAGAGGTGGTTCCATGCTTCTTAAAACCTCTAATCTCTCGATCAGAGGCCTTGGTGCCGGATGTAGCTTATCGTCATAGTAGGATTTGTGTTACACCATTTCTGAAAGTTTAACGTACGCAACAACACCTGAAAAAGGTCGGAGAGTTACTCGGTGCACATAGTTTTTCTTCCTGAGTGACAAATTGCTAATTTAATTTACTGAATAAATCTTAACTTTTAACCAATTTTGTGATGAAAATGACACGTCTTTATCATATTTAGGTAGATACACTCTCCGATCATCTTCAGGCGTTCTTGCGTCGTTATAATTCCAGGTAATCAAATGTACTATTCTTATTTATCTATCATTTGTTCCAAGTTTATTTCCAAATTCTTATTGACTTAACACCGGGCGAAGAATAAAGATTGATTTTTAAACACCGGCCTAAACCCAATCAATGTTTGAATTTTGACTCGAGGGTAAACCGAACTTATGTTTACTATTTTTATACTTTAGTGGATACTGAATTTATGTAGGAAACATATATATATATAACCAAAAAGGCAAGCAAGGAACAGAACGACCAACCGAACTACTCAAACTCTAACACTTCCAATTAGTTGATGCATATATTTTTATTGTATACCCCCTTTCTTCTCGGGAGGACTTTTGGGCGATGATCTTGAGACGATCATAATAAAGTTTTCTTTTCTTTTACTCGGTCGATCTTCTCCTGGTTGGGTGTCGAAATGTTTTTCGTAGCGAAATGTATTTTCTATCTTCTCTGGGCCGGTTGATCACATGTTGATTTGTTCGTAGTTAAAATGAGAACTTCAACAAAAGTGATTTTAAACTTATCTATTTTATTAACACGTCAACGTGTACCGTTTAAACTAGCCAGTGGGGTCGCTCTTATCACCCCATCTGGCGAGCAGTTTGCACACACGAAATTAACACATCTGCATTTTTCGATGTGTAGAACTTAATGCCTGAAAAACCCTTTCTAACTTTTCCACGTTCGGCTAAGCCAATCAAAATCGACATCCCAATTTTGTCTACCATCTGACCCTAAAGGTCAGCATCAGAAGGCCTGTGCCAAATACACTTCCACAAAAAAGAATTGTCTGAAACTATTATTTAACATTTTCACTATCTGATCTAAGGAATGACCAGAGGATTTCCTGTGGAGACATAAAATATTCCAGTAATTGCAAGCACTACGCTCAAAGCCGCATATCCGGTAATGGAAATGGTAATATTGTACTTTTCCTTATAAGGAAATATTTGACATTCATTGACCGAGAAGCCAGTTGAAATTTATAAAATCTTTATATTAGAACAATTTCTCAGGAAAATAAATTTTCAAGTCCAGTAGCTGTTATCGATCTTTCCAGTACTAATGGAGGGTTTCATCCTAGTCTTTTATTTGAAGTAGAGTGGAAAGTCAACATCTTGATTATGTCATTATTTTGTATTCAAGTTATATGTGCTATTCATTTTAGTTGTTGCTGGTGTTGTAAATCTTCAAGTTTCTATTATTTGGCACATGTCCGTTGTGATTCCATACCGTCAATGCACATTGTTCCAAAAATTATGTTCTTCAGCAAGATCTACAGGCTTCACTCGCTCAAAGCCATTTTTCAACATTGATCTTAAGAAAGGGTTTAGATATTTGAGAGAGAGTTTCGTGCTTGACAAAACATTCTTATAAAAATCTCGAGTGGACGAAGTTACTGAAGAACATGACTCAAGTTTCCAGGGTAATGCTTTTGTTTTGCAGCAGTTTGCCGAAAAGTGATTGTTTTTAGCTGGAAAAAACAGATGCAATGAGCAGACTTCGAATCCCGGTCGAAACTGTTTATGATCAGTTCTAATAAATTTATGAGATTCAGCAAAAAAACTCCCCTTCCTGGGACGAAGTCCTATTCCATGAGATACGTCCTCCTAAACGTCATTGAATGTTGTATTTAGCTGGAAAAAACTGATGCTATGAACAGTGTTCGAATCCCGGTCGAAACTGTTCATGATCAGTTCTAATAAATTTAAGTGATTCAGCAAAAAAATTCCCCTTCCTTGGACGAAGTCCTATTCCATGAGATAAGTCCTCCTAAACGTCATTGGATGTTGTATTTAGCTGGAAAAAACTGATGCTATGAACAGTGTTCGAATCCCGGTCGAAACTGTTCATGATCAGTTCTAATAAATTTATGAGATTCAGCAAAAAAACTCCCCTTCCTTGGACGAAGTCCTATTCCATGAGATAAGTCCTCCTAAACGTCATTGAATGTTGTATTTAGCTGGAAAAAACTGATGCTATGAACAGTGTTCGAATCCCGGTCAAAACTGTTCATGATCAGTTCTAATAAATTTGTGAGATTCAGCAAAAAAACTCCCCTTCCTTGGACGAAGTCCTATTCCATGAGATAAGTCCTCCTAAACGTCATTGAATGTTGTATTTAGCTGGAAAAAACTGATGCTATAAACAGTGTTCGAATCCCGGTCGAAACTATTCATGATCAGTTCTAATAAATTTATGAGATTCAGCAAAAAAAACTCCCCTTCCTTGGACGAAGTCCTATTCCATGAGATAAGTCCTCCTAAACGTCATTGAATGTTGTATTTAGCTGGAAAAAACTGATGCTATGAACTGTGTTCGAATCCCGGTCGAAACTGTTCATGATCAGTTCTAATAAATTTATGAGATTCAGCAAAAAAAAACTCCCTTCCTTGAACGAAGTCCTATTCCATGAGATAAGTCCTCCTAAACGTCATTGAATGTTGTATTTAGCTGGAAAAAAACTGATGCTATGAACAGTGTTCGAATCCCGGTCGAAACTGTTCATGATCAGTTCTAATTAATTTATGAGATTCAGCAAAAAACAACCCTTCCTTGGACGAAGTCCTATTCCATGAGATAAGTCCTCCTAAACGTCATTGAATGTTGTATTTAGCTGGAAAAACTGATGCTATGAACAGTGTTCGAATCCTGGTCAAAAACTGTTCATGATCAGTTCTAATAAATTTATGAGATTCAGCAAAAAAACTCCCCTTCCTTGGACGAAGTCCTATTCCATGAGATAAGTCCTCCTAAACGTCATTGAATGTTGTATTTAGCTGGAAAAACTGATGCGAATGAACAGTGTTCGAATCGGTCGGTCGAAACTGTTCATGATCAGTTCTAATAAATTTATTGAGATTCAGCAAAAAAACGTCATTGAATGTTGTATTTAGCTGGAAAAAAGCTTGGACGAAGTCCTATTCCATGAGATAAGTCCTCCTAAACGTCATTGAATGTTGTATTTAGCTGGAAAAAACTGATGCTATGAACTGTGTTCGAATCCCGGTCGGTCGAAACTGTTCAAAAAAACTCCCCTTCCTTGGACGAAGATTCCAGTCCTCCTAAACGTCATTGAAATTTGGAAAAAACTGAGATTGGAAGCAAAAAACTAATAAATTATGATTCAGCAAAAACTCCCTTCCTTGGACGAAGTCCTATTCCATGAGATAAGTCCTCCTAAACGTCATTGAATGTTGTATTTAGCTGAAAAAAACTGATGCTATGAACAGTGTTCGAATCCCGGTCAAAAACTGTTCATGATCAGTTCTAATAAATTATGAGATTCAGCAAAAACTCCCCTTCCTTGGACGAAGTCCTATTCCATGAGATAAGTCCTCCTAAACGTCATTGAATGTTGTATTTAGCTGGAAAAAAAAACTGATGCTATGAACAGTGTTCGAATCCGGTCGAAACTATTCATGATCAGTTCTAATAAATTTATGATTCAGCAAAAAACTCCCCTTCCTTGGACGAAGTCCTATTCCATGAGATAAGTCCTCCTAAACGTCATTGAATGTTGTATTGAGCTGGAAAAACTGATGCTATGAACAGTGTTCGAATCCCGGTCGAAACTATTCATGATCAGTTCTAATAAATTTATGAGATTCAGCAAAAAAACTCCCCTTCCTTGGACGAAGTCCTATTCCATGAGATAAGTCCTCCTAAACGTCATTGAATGTTGTATTTAGCTGGAAAAAACTGATGCTATGAACAGTGTCCGAATCCCGGTCGAAACTGTTCATGATCAGTTCTAATTAATTTATGAGATTCAGCAAAAAAAACTCCCCTTCCTTGGACGAAGTCCTATTCCATGAGATAAGTCCTCCTAAACGTCATTGAATGTTGTATTTAGCTGGAAAAAACTGATGCTATGAACAGTGTTCGAATCCCGGTCGAAACTGTTCATGATCAGTTCTAATAAATTTATGAGATTCAGCAAAAAACTCCCCTTCCTTGGACGAAGTCCTATTCCATGAGATAAGTCCTCCTAAAACGTCATTGAATGTTGTATTTAGCTGAAAAAACTGATGCTATGAACAGTGTTCGAATTCAGGTCGAAACTATTCATGATCAGTTCTAATCAAATTTATTGAGATTCAGCAAAAAACGGTCCCCTTCCTTGGACGAAGTCCTATTCCATGAGATAAGTCCTCCTAAACGTCATTGAATGTTGTATTTAGCTGGAAAAACTGATGCTATGAACAGTGTTCGAATCCCGGTCGAAACTGTTCATGATCAGTTCTAATAAATTTATGAGATTCAGCAAAAAAAACTCCCCTTCCTTGGACGAAGTCCTATTCCATGAGATAAGTCCTCCTAAACGTCATTGAATGTTGTATTTAGCTGGAAAAACTGATGATGAATCGGTCGAAAATGATCAGTTCCTAATAAATTTAATGAGATTCAGTTGGACGAAGTCCTATTCCATGAGATAAGTCCTCCTAAACGTCATTGAAAACTGTTGCTATGAACAGTGTTCGAATAAATGTTATGAGTTCTAATAAATTCAGATTCAAAAAAACTCCCTTCCTTGGACGAAGTCCTATTCCATGAGATAAGTCCTCCTAAACGTCATTGAATGTTGTATTTAGCAGGAAAAAACTGATGCCATGAACAGTGTTCGAATCCCGGTCGAAACTGTTCATGATCAGTTCTAATAAATTTATGAGATTCAGCAAAAAACTCCCCTTCCTTGGACGAAGTCCTATTCCATGAGATAAGTCCTCCTAAACGTCATTGAATGTTGTATTTAGCTGGAAAAACTGATGCTATGAACGTCATTGAATGTTGTATTGAGTGGAAAAACATTGAACAGTGTTCGGTCGGTCGAAACTGTTCATGATCAGTTCTAATAAATTATGAGATTCAGCAAAAAAAACTCCCCTTCCTTGGACGAAGTCCTATTCCATGAGATAAGTCCTCCTAAACGTCATTGAATGTTGTATTTGGAAAAAACTGATGCTAAAACTGTGTTCGAATCCCGGTCGAAACTGTTCATGAAGTTCTAATAAATTTATGAGATTCAGCAAAAACTCCCCTTCCTTGGACGAAGTCATGAGATAAGTCCTCCTAAACGTCATTGAATGTTGTAGTTGGAAAAACTGATGCTATGAAAGTGTTCGAATCGGTCAAAACTGTTCATGATCAGTTCTAATAAATTTGTGAGATTCAGCAAAAAAACTCCCCTTCCTTGGACGAAGTCCTATTCCATGAGATAAGTCCTCCTAAACGTCATTGAATGTTGTATTTAGCTGGAAAAAACTGATGCTATAAACAGTGTTCGAATCCCGGTCGAAACTATTCATGATCAGTTCTAATAAATTTATGAGATTCAGCAAAAAAAACTCCCCTTCCTTGGACGAAGTCCTATTCCATGAGATAAGTCCTCCTAAACGTCATTGAATTTGCTGGAAAAAACTATTGAACAGTGTTCGAAAAACCTGTTCATGATCATTCTAATAAATTTATGAGATTGTGTCCTATTCCATGAATAAGTCCTCTAAACGTCATTGAATGTTGTATTTTGGAATCGGAATCTATTCCGGTCGATTGGCAAAAAACTGTTGGACGAAGTTGATCAGAAAAACGTCATTTCTAATGAAAAAATTCGTGTCCTCGGTCGTGATTCAGCTAAAAAAAAATTCCCTTCCTTGGACGAAGTCCTATTCCATGAGATAATTCCTCCTAAACGTCTCCTAAACGTCATTGAAATGTTGTATTTAAATTTATGAGATTGCAAAAAAAACATTGATGCCATTGGATGTTGAAGTTGGAAAAACTGATGCTATGAACAGTGTTCGAATCCCGGTCGAAACTGTTCATGATCAGTTCTAATAAATTTATGAGATTCAGCAAAAAACTCCCCTTCTTGGACGAAGTCCTATTCCATGAGATAAGTCCTCCTAAACGTCATTGAATGTTGTATTTAGCTGGAAAAAAACTGATGCTATAAACAGTGTTCGAATCCCGGTCGAAACTGTTCATGATCAGTTCTAATAAATTTATGAGATTCAGCAAAAAAACTCCCTTCCTTGGACGAAGTCCTATTCCATGAGATAAGTCCTCCTAAACGTCATTGAATGTTGTATTTTTAGCTGGAAAAACTGATGCTATGAACAGTGTTCGAATCGGTCGAAACTGTTCATGATCAGTTCTAATAAATTTATGAGATTCAGCAAAAAACTCCCTTCCTTGGACGAAGTCCTATTCCATGAGATAAGTCCTCCTAAACGTCATTGAATGTTGTATTGAGCTGGAAAAAATTGATGCTATGAACAGTGTTCGAATCCCGGTCGAAACTGTTTATGATCAGTTCTAATAAATTTATGAGATTCAGCAAAAAAACTCCCCTTCCTTGGACGAAGTCCTATTCCATGAGATAAGTCCTCTAAATAAGTCCTCCTAAACGTCATTGAATGTTGTATTTAGCTGCAAAAAAACTGATGCATAGATAAGTCCTCCTAAAACAGTGTTCGAATGATATGAACGGTGGTCGGTCGAAACTGTTCATGATCAGTTCTAATAAATTTTGAGATTCAGCAAAAAAACTCCCCTTCCTTGGACGAAGTCCTATTCCATGAGATAAGTCCTCCTAAACGTCATTGAATGTTGTATTTAGCTGGAAAAACTGATGCTATGAACAGTGTTCGAATCCCGGTCGAAACTGTTCATGATCAGTTCTAATAAATTATGAGATTCAGCAAAAAAACTCCCCTTCCTTGGACGAAGTCCTATTCCATGAGATAAGTCCTCCTAAACGTCATTGAATGTTGTATTTAGCTGGAAAAAACTGATGCTATGAACAGTGTTCCGAATCCCGGTCGAAACTGTTCATGATCAGTTCTAATAAATTTATGAGATTCAGCAAAAAAACCCCCTTCCTTGGACGAAGTCCTATTCCATGAGATAAGTCCTCCTAAACGTCATTGAATGTTGTATTTAGCTGGAAAAAAACTGATGCTATAAACGGTGTTCGAATCCCGGTCGAAACTGTTCATGATCAGTTCTAATAAATTTATGATTCAGCAAAAAATTCCCTTCCTTGGACGAAGTCCTATTCCATGAATAAGTCCTCCTAAACGTCATTGATGTTGTATTTAGCTGGAAAAACTGATGCTATGAACAGTGTTCGAATCCCGGTCGAAACTGTTCATGATCAGTTCTAATAAATTTATGAGATTCAGCAAAAAAACTCCCCTTCCTTGGACGAAGTCCTATTCCATGAGATAAGTCCTCCTAAACGTCATTGAATGTTGTATTTAGCTGGAAAAACTGATGCTATGAACAGTGTTCGAATCCCGGTCGAAACTGTTCATGATCAGTTCTAATAAATTTATGAGATTCAGCAAAAATAACTCCCTTCCTTGGACGAAGTCCTATTCCATGAGATAAGTCCTCCTAAACGTCATTGAATGTTGTATTTAGCTGGAAAAACTGATGCTATGAACAGTGTTCGAATCCCGGTCGAAACTGTTCATGATCAGTTCTAATAAATTTATGAGATCTTTAAAAAAAACTCCCCTTCCTTGGACGAAGTCCTATTCCATGAGATAAGTCCTCCTAAACGTCATTGAATGTTGTATTTATTTGATGCTGAAAAATCCGGTGAAATGCTATGAACAGTGTTTCGCAAAAAAACTCCCCTTCCTTGGACGAAGTCCGAAACGTCATTGAATGTTGTATTTAGTTCTGAATGAAATTCGGTCGGTCGAGACTGTTCATGATCAGTTCTAATAAAAAATTCAGCAAAAAAAACTCCCTTCATGGACGAAGTCCTATTCCATGAGATAAGTCCTCCTAAACGTCATTGAATGTTGTATTTAGCTGGAAAAAACTGATGCTATGAACAGTGTTCGAATCCTTCGGTCGAAACATGAGATAAGTTCATGATCAGTTCTAATAAATTTGAATGTTGAGATTCAGCAAAAAACTCCCTTCCTTGGACGAAGTCCTATTCCATGAGATAAGTCCTCCTAAACGTCATTGAATGTTGTATTTAGCTGGAAAAAACTGATAGCTATGAACAGTGTTCGAATCCCGGTCGAAACTGTTCATGATCAGTTCTAATAAATTTATGAGATTCAGCAAAAAATTCCCCTTCCTTGGACGAAGTCCTATTCCATGAGATAAGTCCTCCTAAACGTCATTGAATGTTGTATTTAGCTGAAAAAAACTGATGCTATGAACAGTGTTCGAATCCGGTCGAAACTGTTCATGATCAGTTCTAATAAATTATGATTCAAAAAACCCCTTCTTGGATTCAGCAAAAAAACTCCCAGTTCCTTGGACGAAGTTCCTATTCCATGAGATATGAGATCCTCCTAAACGTCATTGAATGTTGTATTTAGCTGGCTGGAAAAACGGTGAAATGCTATGAAATAAATTTATGTGATTCAGAAAAAAAATCCCTTGGTCGAAAACTGTTCATGATCAGTTCTAAACGTCAAATTTATGAAAATTCAGCAAAAAAACCGGTCCCTTCCTTGGACGAAGTCCTATTCCATGAGATAAGTCCTCCTAAACGTCATTGAATGTTGTATTTAGCTGGAAAGTCCTGATGCTATGAACAGTGTTCGAATCCCGGTCGAAACTGTTCATGATCAGTTCTAATTTATGAGATTCAGAAAAAAAACTCCCCTTCCTTGGACGAAGTCCTATTCCATGAGATAAGTCCTCCTAAACGTCATTGAATGTTGTATTTAGCTGGAAAAAACTGATGCTATGAACAGTGTTCGAATCCCGGTCGAAACTGTTCATGATCAGTTCTAATAAATTTATGAGATTCAGCAAAAAACTCCCCTTCCTTGGAGATAAGTCCTCCTAAATTCCATGAGATAAGTCCTCCTAAACGTCATTGAATGTTAAGTGATTTAGCTGGAAAATGATAAGTCCTCCTAAACATTGAATGTTGTATTTAGCTGGAAAAACTGATGCTATGAACAGTGTTCGAATCCCGGTCGAAACTGTTCATGATCAGTTCTAATAAAAATGATTCAGCAAAAAACTCCCCTTCCTTGGACGAAGTCCTATTCCATGAGATAAGTCCCTAAACGTCATTGAATGTTGTATTTAGCTGGAAAAAAACTGATGCTATGAACAGTGTTCTAATCGGTCGAAAATTTGATCAGTTCTAATAAATTTATGAGAAAAAACTCCCTTCCTTGGACGAAGTCCTATTCCATGAGATAAGTCCTCCATTAAACGTCATTGAATGTTGTATTTAGCTGGAAAAAACTGATGCTATGAACAGTGTTCGAATCTGATGATGCTATGAACGGTCGAAACTGTTCATGATCAGTTCTAATAAATTTATGAGATTCAGCAAAAAACTCCCTTCCTTGGACGAAGTCCTATTCCATGAGATAAGTCCTCCTAAACGTCATTGAATGTTGTATTTAGCTGGAAAAAACTGATGCTATGAACAGTGTTCGAATCCCGGTCGAAACTGTTCATGATCAGTTCTAATAAATTTATGAGATTCAGCAAAAAACTCCCTTCCTTGGACGAAGTCCTATTCCATGAGATAAGTCCTCCTAAACGTCATTGAATGTTGTATTTAGCTGGAAAAAACTGATGCTATGAACAGTGTTCGAATCGGTCGAAACTGTTCATGATCAGTTCTAATAAATTTATGAGATTCAGCAAAAAAACTCCCTTCCTTGGACGAAGTCCTATTCCATGAGATAAGTCCTCCTAAACGTCATTGAATGTTGTATTTAGCTGGAAAAAACTGATGCTATGAACAGTGTTCGAATCCCGGTCGAAACTGTTCATGATCAGTTCTAATAAATTTATGAGATTCAGCAAAAAACTCCCTTCCTTGGACGAAGTCCTATTCCATGAGATAAGTCCTCCTAAACGTCATTGGATGTTGTATTTAGCTGGAAAAACTGATGCTATGAACAGTGTTCGAATCCGGTCGAAATGTTCATGATCAGTTCTAATAAATTTATGAGATTCAGCAAAAAACTCCCCTTCCTTGGAACGAAGTCCTATTCCATGAGATAAGTCCTCCTAAACGTCATTGAATGTTGTATTTAGCTGGAAAAAACTGATGCTATGAACTGTGTTCGAATCCCGGTCGAAACTGTTCATGATCAGTTCTAATAAATTTATGAGATTCAGCAAAAAACTCCCCTTCCTTGGACGAAGTCCTATTCCATGAGATAAGTCCTCCTAAACGTCATTGAATGTTGTATTTAGCTGGAAAAACTGATGCTATAAACAGTGTTCGAATCCAGTTCGGTCAGCAAAAAAACTGTTCCATGATCAGTCCTCTAAAATAAATTGTGTTTAGTCCAAAACTGATTCAGTTCTAATAAAAAAAAAAACTCCCCTTCCTTGGACGAAGTCCTATTCCATGAGATAAGTCCTCCTAAACGTCATTGAATGTTGTATTTAGCTGGAACAAAAAACTGATGCTAATAAACAGTGTTCAGCAAAAAATCCCTTCCTTGGTCGAAACTGTTCTAAACGTGATCATGTTCTAATGAAAAAAAATTTATGAAGATTCATCCCGGTCAAAAAAGTTCTAATAAATTTATGAGATTCAGCAAAAAACTCCCTTGGACGAAGTCCTATTCCATGAGATAAGTCCTCCTAAACGTCATTGAATGTTGTATTTAGCTGGAAAAACTGATGCTATGAACAGTGTTCGAATCCCGGTCGAAACTGTTCATGATCAGTTCTAATAAATTTATCGGTGAGATTCAGTTCTAAAAAACTCCCCTTCCTTGGACGAAGTCCTATTCCATGAGATAAGTCCTCCTAAACGTCATTGAATGTTGTATTTAGCTGAAAAACTGATGCTATGAACAGTGTTCGAATCGGTCGAAACTGTTCATGATCAGTTCTAATAAATTTATGAGATTCAGCAAAAAACTCCCTTCTTGGACGAAGTCCTATTCCATGAGATAAGTCCTCCTAAACGTCATTGAATGTTGTATTTAGCTGGAAAAAACTGATGCTATGAACAGTGTTCGAATCCCGGTCGAAACTGTTCATGATCAGTTCTAATAAATTTATGAGATTCAGCAAAAAAAAAATTCCCTTCCTTGGACGAAGTCCTATTCCATGAGATAAGTCCTCCTAAACGTCATTGGATGTTGTATTTAGCTGGAAAAACTGATGCTATGAACAGTGTTCGAATCCCGGAAAAACTGTTCATGATCAGTTCTAATAAATTTAAGTGATTCAGTAAAAAAACTCCCCTTCCTTGGACGAAGTCCTATTCCATGAGATAAGTCCTCCTAAACGTCATTGAATGTTGTATTTAGCTGGAAAAACTGATGCTATGAACAGTGTTGAATCCCGGTCGAAACTGTTCATGATCAGTTCTAATTAATTTATGAGATTCAGCAAAAAAAACTCCCCTTCCTTGGACGAAGTCCTATTCCATGAGATAAGTCCTCCTAAACGTCATTGAATGTTGTATTTAGCTGAAAAATTGATGCTATGAACAGTGTTCGAATCTTGGTCGAAACTGTTCATGATCAGTTCTAATAAATTTATGAGATTCAGCAAAAACTCCCCTTCTTTGGACGAAGTCCTATTCCATGAGATAAGTCCTCCTAAACGTCATTGAATGTTGTATTTAGCTGGAAAAATGATGCTATGAACAGTGTTCGAATCCCGGTCGAAACTGTTCATGATCAGTTCTAATAAATTTATGAGATTCAGCAAAAAACTCTCCCCTTCCTTGGACGAAGTCCTATTCCATGAGATAAGTTCCTCCTAAACGTCATTGAATGTTGTATTTAGTTGAAAAAACTGATGCTATGAACAGTGTTCGAATCCCGGTCGAAACTGTTCATGATCAGTTCTAATAAATTTATGAGATTCAGCAAAAAACTCCCTTCCTTGGACGAAGTCCTATTCCATGAGATAAGTCCTCCTAAACGTCATTGAATGTTGTATTTAGCTGGAAAAAACTGATGCTATGAACAGTGTTCGAATCGGTCGAAACTGTTCATGATCAGTTCTAATAAATTTATGAGATTCAGCAAAAAACTCCCTTCCTTGGACGAAGTCCTATTCCATGAGATAAGTCCTCCTAAACGTCATTGAATGTTGTATTTAGCTGGAAAAAACTGATGCTATGAACAGTGTTCGAATCCCGGTCGAAACTGTTCATGATCAGTTCAGCAAAAAATTCCCTTCCTAAATTTATGAGATTCAGCAAAAAACTCCCCTTCCTTGGACGAAGTCCTATTCCATGAGATAAGTCCTCCTAAACGTCATTGAATGTTGTATTTAGCTGGAAAAAACTGATGCTATGAACAGTGTTCGAATCCCGGTCGAAACTGTTCATGATCAGTTCTAATAAATTTATGAGATTCAGCAAAAAAAACTCCCCTTCCTTGGACGAAGTCCTATTCCATGAGATAAGTCCTCCTAAACGTCATTGAATGTTGTATTTAGCTGGAAAAAACTGATGCTATGAACAGTGTTCGAATCCCGGTCGAAACTGTTCATGATCAGTTCTAATAAATTTATGAGATTCAGCAAAAAAACTCCCTTTCTTGGACGAAGTCCTATTCCATGAGATAAGTCCTCCTAAACGTCATTGAATGTTGTATTTAGCTGGAAAAAACTGATGCGAATCCCGGGTCGAAACAGTGTTAGAATTTATGAGATTCAGCAAAAAACTGTTCTTGATCAGTCCTATTCCTGAGATAAATAAACGTCATTGAATGAGATTCAGCTGGAAAAAAATTTGCTATGAACAGTGTTCTTGGTCGAAACTGTTCATGATATTCCATGAGATAAGTCCTCCTTTGGACGGAACTATTCATGAGATTGAATGTTGTATTTAGCTGGAAAAAACTGATGCTATGAACAGTGTTCGAATCCCGGTCGAAACTGTTCATGATCAGTCTAGTTCTAATAAATTTATGAGATTCAGCAAAAAACTCCCCTTCCTTGGACGAAGTCCTATTCCATGAGATAAGTCCTCCTAAACGTCATTGAATGTTGTATTTAGCTGGAAAAACTGATGCTATGAACAGTGTTCGAATCCCGGTCGAAACTGTTCATGATCAGTTCTAATAAATTTATGAGATTCCTTAAAAAAACTCCCTTCCTTGGACGAAGTCCTATTCCATGAGATAAGTCCTCCTAAACGTCATTGAATGTTGTATTTAGCTGGAAAAAACGATGCTATGAACAGTGTTCGAATCCCGGTCGAAACTGTTCATGATCAGTTCTAATAAATTATGAGATTCAGCAAAAAAAACTCCCCTTCTTTGGACGAAGTCCTATTCCATGAGATAAGTCCTCCTAAACGTCATTGAATGTTGTATTTAGCTGGAAAAACTGATGCTATGAACAGTGTTCGAATCGGTCGAAACTGTTCATGATCAGTTCTAATAAATTTATGAGATTCAGCAAAAAACTCCCCTTCCTTGGACGAAGTCCTATTCCATGAGATAAGTCCTCCTAAACGTCATTGAATGTTGTATTTAGCTGGAAAAACTGATGCTATGAACAGTGTTCGAATCCCGGTCGAAACTATTCATGATCAGTTCTAATAAATTTATGAGATTCAGCAAAAAAAAAAACTCCCCTTCCTTGGACGAAGTCCTATTCCATGAATAAGTCTATTCTCCTAAACGTCATTGAATGTTGTATTTAGCTGGAAAAACTGATGCTATAAACAGTGTTCGAATCCCGGTCGAAACTGTTCATGATCAGTTCTAATAAATTTATGAGATTCAGCAAAAAACTCCCTTCCTTGGACGAAGTCCTATTCCATGAGATAAGTCCTCCTAAACGTCATTGAATGTTGTATTTAGCTGGAAAAACTGATGCTATGAACAGTGTTCGAATCCCGGTCGAAACTGTTCATGATCAATTCTAATAAATTTATGAGATTCAGCAAAAAACTCCCCTTCCTTGGACGAAGTCCTATTCCATGAGATAAGTCCTCCTAAACGTCATTGAATGTTGTATTTAGCTGGAAAAAACTGATGCTATGAACAGTGTTCGAAATCCTAATAAATTTGTGATTCGTAAAAATTTTCCCCTTAAAAACGTCTGTTCATGATCAGTTCTAATCGGTAAACTGTTATGAGATTCAGCAAAAAAACTCCCCTTCCTTGGACGAAGTCCTATTCCATGAGATAAGTCCTCCTAAACGTCATTGAATGTTGTATTTAGCTGGAAAAAACTGATGCTACGAACAGTGTTCGAATCCCGGTCGAAACTGTTCATGATCAGTTCTAATAAATTTATTGAGATTCAGCAAAAAAACTCCCCTTCCTTGGACGAAGTCCTATTCCATGAGATAAGTCCTCCTAAACGTCATTGAATGTTGTATTTAGCTGAAAAAACTGATGCTATGAACAGTGTTCGAATCCCGGTCGAAACTGTTCATGATCAGTTCTAATAAATTTATGAGATTCAGCAAAAACTCTCCCCTTCCTTGGACGAAGTCCATTCCATGAGATAAGTCCTCCTAAACGTCATTGAATGTTGTATTTAGCTGGAAAAACTGATGCTATGAACAGTGTTCGAATCCCGGTCGAAACTGTTCATGATCAGTTCTAATAAATTTATGAGATTCAGCAAAAAACTCCCCTTCCTTGGACGAAGTCCTATTCCATGAGATAAGTCCTCCTAAAACGTCATTGAATGTTGTATTTAGCTGGAAAAAACTGATGCTACGAACAGTGTTCGAACCCGGTCGAAACTAGTTCTAATAAATGATCAGTTCTAATAAATTTCATTGAGATTCAGCTGAAAAAAAAACTGTTCTTGATCCCTTCCTTGGACACAAAAATTCCCCTCCTTCCTATTCCATGAGATAAGTCCCCTAAACGTCATTGAATGTTGTATTTAGCTGGACGAAAAAACTGATGCTATGAACAGTGTTCGAATCCCGGTCGAAACTGTTCATGATCAGTTCTAATAAATTTATGAGATTCAGCAAAAAACTCCCCTTCCTTGGACGAAGTCCTATTCCATGAGATAAGTCCTCCTAAACGTCATTGAATGTTGTATTTAGCTGGAAAAACTGATGCTATGAACAGTGTTCGAATCTGTTCATGGTCAGTTTTAATAAATTCAGTTCCTTGGATGTTCTATTCCATGAGATTCTAACGTCAAATGTTGTATTTACCTGGAAAAAACTGATGCTATGAAGTTCGAAAAAAAATCAGTTCCCCTTCAGCAAAAAAACTCCCTTCCTTGGACGAAGTCCTATTCCATGAGATAAGTCCTCCCTAAACGTCATTGAATGTTGTATTTAGCTGGAAAAACTGATGCTATAAACAGTGTTCGAATCCCGGTCGAAACTGTTTCATGATCAGTTCTAATAAATTTATGAGATTCAGCAAAAAACTCCCTTCCTTGGACGAAGTCCTATTCCATGAGATAAGTCCTCCTAAACGTCATTGAATGTTGTATTTAGCTGGAAAATCCCGGTCGAAACTGTTCATGCTATAAACAGTGATTCGAATCCCGGTCCGAAACTGTTCATGATCAGTTCTAATAAACTAAATGAGATTCAGCAAAAACTCCTTCCTGGACGAAGTCCTATTCCATGAGATAAGTCCTCCTAAACGTCATTGAATGTTGTATTTAGCTGGAAAAACTGATGCAAAACAGTGTTCGAATCCCGGTCGAAACTGTTCATGATCAGTTCTAATAAATTTATGAGATTCAGCAAAAACTCCCCTTCCTTGGACGAAGTCCTATTCCATGAGATAAGTCCTCCTAAACGTCATTGAATGTTGTATTTAGCTGGAAAAAACTGATGCTATGAACTGTGTTCAATCCCGGTCGAAACTGTTCATGATCAGTTCTAATAAATTTATGAGATTCAGCAAAAACTCCCTTCCTTGGACGAAGTCCTATTCCATGAGATAAGTCCTCCTAAACGTCATTGGATGTTGTATTTAGCTGGAAAAACTGATGCTATGAACAGTGTTCGAATCCGGTCGAAACTGTTATGATCAGTTCTAATAAATTTATGAGATTCAGCAAAAAACTCCCCTTCCTTGGACGAAGTCCTATTCCATGAGATAAGTCCTCCTAAACGTCATTGGATGTTGTATTTAGCTGGAAAAACTGATGCTATGAACAGTGTTCGAATCCCTAATAAATTTATGGTCAAAAACTGTTCATGATCAGTTCTAATAAATTTATGAGATTCAGCAAAAAAACTCCCTTCCTTGGACGAAGTCCTATTCCATGAGATAAGTCCTCCTAAACGTCATTGAATGTTGTATTTAGCTGGAAAAAACTGATGCTATGAACAGTGTTCGAATCCCGGTCGAAACTGTTCATGATCAGTTCTAATAAATTTATGAGATTCAGCAAAAAACTCCCCTTCCTTGGACGAAGTCCTATTCCATGAGATAAGTCCTCCTAAACGTCATTGAATGTTGTATTTAGCTGGAAAAACTGATATCTATGAACTGTGTTCGAATCCCGGTCGAAACTGTTCATGATCAGTTCTAATAAATTTATGAGATTCAGCAAAAAAAACTCCCTTCCTTGGACGAAGTCCTATTCCATGAGATAAGTCCTCCTAAACGTCATTGAATGTATTTGTGGAAAATTTATGAACAGTGGAAAAACTGTTCATGATCAGCAGGAGATGCAAAAAAACAGTGTCCTATTCCATGAGATAAGTCCTCTAAACGTCATTGAATGGTCGAAACTGTTCGAATCCGATCGAAACTGTTCTAATAAATTTATGAGATTCAGCAAAAAAACTCCCTTCCTTGGACGAAGTCCTATTCCATGAGATAAGTCCTCCTAAACGTCATTGAATGTTGTATTTAGCTGGAAAAAACTGATGCTATGAACAGTGTTCGAATCCCGGTCGAAACTGTTCATGATCAGTTCTAATAAATTTATGAGATTCAGCAAAAAAACTCCCCTTCCTTGGACGAAGTCCTATTCCATGAGATAAGTCCTCCTAAACGTCATTGAATGTTGTATTTAGTTGAAAAAAACTGATGATAAACTGTGTTTGAATTGGTCGAAACTGTTCATGATCAGTTCTAATAAATTTATGAGATTCAGCAAAAAACCCTTCCTTGGACGAAGTCCTATTCCATGAGATAAGTCCTCCTAAACGTCATTGAATGTTGTATTTAGCTGGAAAAAACTGATGCTATGAACAGTGTTCGAATCCCGGTCGAAACTGTTCATGATCAGTTCTAATAAATTTATGAGATTCAGCAAAAAAACTCCCCTTCCTTGGACGAAGTCCTATTCCATGAGATAAGTCCTCCTAAACGTCATTGAATGTTGTATTTAGCTGGAAAAAACTGATGCTATGAACAGTGTTCGAATCCCGGTCGAAACTGTTCATGATCAGTTCTAATAAATTTATGAGATTCAGCAAAAAAACTCCCCTTCCTTGGACGAAGTCCTATTCCATGAGATAAGTCCTCCTAAACGTCATTGAATGTTGTATTTAGCTGGATACAACTGATGCTATAAACAGTGTTCGAATCCCGGTCGAAACTGTTCATAATCAGTTCTAGTAAGTTTATGAGATTCAGCAAAAAAAACTCCACTTCCTTGGACGAAGTCCTATTCCATGAGATAAGTCCTCCTAAACGTCATTGAATTTTGTATTTAGCTGGAAAAAACTGATGCTATGAACAGTGTTCGAATCCCGGTCGAAACTGTTCATGATCATTTCTAATAAATTTATGAGATTCAGCAAAAAAACTCCCCTTCCTTGGACGAAGTCCTATTCCATGAGATAAGTCCTCCTAAACGTCATTGGAATGTTGTATTTGAGCTGGAAAAACTGATGCTATGAACAGTGTTCGAATCCCGGTCGAAACTGTTCATGATCAGTTCTAATAAATTTATGAGATTCAGCAAAACTCCTTCCTTGGACGAAGTCCTATTCCATGATAAGTCCTCCTAAACGTCATTGAATGTTGTATTTAGCTGGAAAAAACTGATGCTATGAACAGTGTTCGAATCCGGTGTTCAGTTCTAATAATTTATGAGATTCAGCAAAAACTGTTCCTTCCTTGGATCAGTCCCTATTCCATGAGATAAGTCCTCCTAAAATTGAATTTGATTCAGCTGGAAAAAAAAACAGTCCCCTTCCTGGTCGAAACTGTTCATGATCAGTTCTAATAAATTTATGAGATTCCAAAAAAAATGAGATAAGTCCTATTCCATGAGAAACGTCCTAAACGTCATTGAATGTTGTATTTGGCTGAAAAAACTGATGCTATGAACGGTGTTCGAATCGGTCGAAACTGTTCATGATCAGTTCTAATAAATTTATGAGATTCAGCAAAAAACTCCCTTCCTTGGACGAAGTCCTATTCCATGAGATAAGTCCTCCTAAACGTCATTGAATGTTGTATTTAGCTGGAAAAAATGATGCTATGAACTGTGTTCGAATCCCGGTCGAAAACTGTTCATGATCAGTTCTAATAAATTTATGAGATTCAGCAAAAAAACTCCCCTTCCTTGGACGAAGTCCTATTCCGGTGAGATAAGTCCTCCAAAAAACGTCATTGAATGTTGTATTTAGCTGAAAAAACTGATGTTATGAACAGTGTTCGAATCCGGTCGAAACTGTTCATGATCAGTTCTAATAAATTTATGAGATTCAGCAAAAAACTTTCCTTCCTTGGACGAAGTCCTATTCCATGAGATAAGTCCTCCTAAACGTCATTGAATGTTGTATTTAGCTGGAAAAAACTGGATGCTAAAACAGTGTTCGGAAAACTGTTCATGATCAGTTCATGATAAATTATGAGATTCAGCAAAAACTCCCCTTCCTTGGACGAAGTCCTATTCCATGAGATAAGTCCCTAAACGTCATTGAATGTTGTATTTCTGGGAAAAAGTTGATGCTATGAACAGTGTTCGAATCCTGGTCGAAAGATTCAGTTCTAATAAAAAATTCAGCAAAAAAACCCTTTCCTTGGACGAAGTCCTATTCCATGAGATAAGTCCTCCTAAACGTCATTGATGTTGTATTTAGCTGGAAAAAACTGATGCTATGAACAGTGTTCGAATCCCGGTCGAAACTGTTCATGATCAGTTCTAATAAATTTATGAGATTCAGCAAAAAACTCCCTTCCTTGGACGAAGTCCTATTCCATGAGATAAGTCCTCCTAAACGTCATTGAATGTTGTATTTAGCTGGAAAAACTGATGCTATGAACAGTGTTCGAATCCCGGTCGAAACTGTTCATGATCAGTTCTAATAAATTTATGAGATTCAGCAAAAAACTCCCCTTCCTTGGACGAAGTCCTATTCCATGAGATAAGTCCTCCTAAACGTCATTGAATGTTGTATTTAGCTGGAAAAACTGATGCTATGAACAGTGTTCGAATCCCGGTCGAAAACTGTTCATGATCAGTTCTAATAAATTTATGAGATTCAGCAAAAAACTCCCTTCCTTGGACGAAGTCCTATTCCATGAGATAAGTCCTCCTAAACGTCATTGAATGTTGTATTTAGTTGGAAAAAACTGATGCTATGAACAGTGGAATCCCGGTCGAAACTGTTCATGATCAGTTCTAATAAACGTGAGATTCAGCAAAAAATCCCTTCCTTGGACGAAGTCCTATTCCATGAGATAAGTCCTCCTAAACGTCATTGAATGTTGTATTTAGCTGGAAAAAACTGATATGAACAGTTCGAATCCCGGTCGAAACTGTTCATGATCAGTTCTAATAAATTTGTGAGATTCAGCAAAAAAACTCCCCTTCTTTGGACGAAGTCCTATTCCATGAGATAAGTCCTCCTAAACGTCATTGAATGTTGTATTTAGCTGGAAAAAACTGATGCTATGAACTGTGTTCGAATCCCGGTCGAAACTGTTCATGATCAGTTCTAATAAATTTATGAGATTCAGCAAAAAAAACTCCCCTTCCTTGGACGAAGTCCTATTCCATGAGATAAGTCCTCCTAAACGTCATTGAATGTTGTATTTAGCTGGAAAAAACTGATGCTATGAACAGTGTTCGAATCCCGGTCGAAACTGTTTCATGATCAGTTCTAATAAATCATGAGATTCAGCAAAAAACTCCTTCCTTGGACGAAGTCCCATTCCATGAGATAAGTCCTCCTAAAACGTCATTGAATGTTGTATTTAGCTGGAAAAACTGATGCTATGAACAGTGTTCGAATCCCGGTCGAAACTGTTCATGATCAGTTCTAATAAATTTATGAGATTCAGCAAAAAAACTCCCTTCCTTGGACGAAGTCCTATTCCATGAGATAAGTCCTCCTAAACGTCATTGAATGTTGTATTTAGCTGGAAAAACTGATGCTATGAACAGTGTTCGAATCCCGGTCGAAACTGTTCATTGGATGATCAGTTCTAATAAATTTATGAGATTCAGCAAAAAACTCCCCTTCCTTGGACGAAGTCCTATTCCATGAGATAAGTCCTCCTAAACGTCATTGAATGTTGTATTTAGCTGGAAAAACTGATGCTATGAACAGTGTTCGAATCCGGTCGAAACTGTTCATGATCAGTTCTAATAAATTTATGAGATTCAGCAAAAAACTCCCTTCCTTGGACGAAGTCCTATTCCATGAGATAAGTCCTCCTAAACGTCATTGAATGTTGTATTTAGCTGGAAAAAAATGCTATGAACAGTGTTCGAACCTGGTCGAAACTGTTAATGATCAGTTCTAATAAATTTATGAGATTCAGCAAAAAACTCCCTTCCTTGGACGAAGTCCTATTCCATGAGATAAGTCCCCTCTAAACGTCATTGAATGTTGTATTTAGCTGGAAAAACTGATGCTATGAACAGTGTTCGAATCCCGGTCGAAACTGTTCATGATCAGTTCTAATAAATTTATGAGATTCAGCAAAAAACTCCCTTCCTTGGACGAAGTCCTATTCCATGAGATAAGTCCTCCTAAACGTCATTGAATGTTGTATTTAGCTGGAAAAAAACTGATGCTATAAACAGTGTTCGAAAAATTCCTTCCCGGTCCATGAGATAAACTGTTCATTGAATCAGTTCTAATATGAATTTTCGAAAGATGATCAGCAAAAAACTCCCTTCCTTGGACGAAGTCCTATTCCATGAGATAAGTCCTCCTAAACGTCATTGAATGTTGTATTTAGCTGGAAAAAACTGATGCTATAAACTGTGTTCGAATCCCGGTCGAAACTGTTCATGATCAGTTCTAATAAATTTATGAGATTCAGCAAAAAAACTCCCTTCCTTGGACGAAGTCCTATTCCATGAGATAAGTCCTCCTAAACGTCATTGAATGTTGTATTTAGCTGGAAAAACTGATGCTATGAACAGTGTTCGAATCGGTCGAAACTGTTCATGATCAGTTCTAATAAATTTATGAGATTCAGCAGCGGTCCTAAAAAACATTCCCTTCCTTGGACGAAAGTTCATGATCCTAATTCCATGAGATTCAGCAAAATAAGTCCCATTCCTAAACGTCATTTGGATGTTGTATTTAGCTGGAAAAAACTGATGCTATGAACGGTGTTCGGTCGGTCGAAACTGTTCATGATCAGTTCTAATAAATTTATGCGATTCAGCAAAAAACTCCCTTCCTTGGACGAAGTCCTATTCCATGAGATAAGTCCTCCAAACGTCATTGAATGTTGTATTTAGCTGAAAAAACTGATGCTATGAACAGTGTTCGAATCCCGGTCAGCAAAAACTGTTCATGAGATCAGTTCTAATAAATTTATGAGATTCAGCAAAAAACCCCTTCAGCAAAACCCTTGGACGAAGTCCTATTCCATGAGAAAAGTCCTCCTAAACGTCATTGAATGTTGTATTTAGCTGGAAAAAACTGATGTTCATGAATAGTGTTCAGAATCCCGGTCGAAACTGTTCATGATCAGTTCTAATAAATTTATGAGATTCAGCAAAAAACTCCCCTTCCTTGGACGAAGTCCTATTCCATGAGATAAGTCCTCCTAAACGTCATTGAATGTTGTATTTAGTGCTGGAAAAACTGATGCTATGAACAGTGATTCAGCAAAAAAACTCTTCCTTGGTCGAAACTGTTCATTGAATATTTCAGTTCTGAATAAATTTACTGTTCATGATTCAGATTCAAAAAACTCCCCTTCCTTGGACGAAGTCCTATTCCATGAGATAAGTCCTCCTAAACGTCATTGAATTTGTATTTAGCTGGAAAAACTGATGCTATAAACAGTGTTCGAATCCCGGTCGAAACTATTCCATGATCAGTTTAATAAATTTATGAGATTCAGCAAAAAACTCCCCTTCCTTGGACGAAGTCCTATTCCATGAGATAAGTCCTCCTAAACGTCATTGAATGTTGTATTTAGCTGGAAAAAAACTGATGCTATGAACGGTGTTCGAATCCCGGTCGAAACTGTTCATGATCAGTTCTAATAAATTTTATGATTCAGCAAAAAAACTCCTTCTTTTTCCTATTGATAAGTCCTCCTAAACGTCATTGAAAGTTGTCCTGAAAAACTGATTCTATGAACTGTGTTCGAATCCCGGTCGAAACTGTTCCTCAGTTCTAATAAATTGAATTTTGTATTTAAGTCCTCCTGAAATTCCATTTCCTAAACGCTGGAAAAAACTGATGCTATGAACAGTGTTCGAATCCCGGTCGAAAACTGTTCATGATCAATTCTAATAAATTTATGAGATTCAGCAAAAAACTCCCCCTTCTTTGGACGAAGTCCTATTCCATGAATAAGTCCTCCTAAACGTCATTGAATGTTGTATTTAGCTGGAAAAACTGATGCTATAAACAGTGTTCGAATCCTGTCAGAAACTGTTCTTGATCAGTTCCAATAAATTTATGAGATTCAGCAAAAAAAACTCCCCTTCCTTGGACGAAGTCCTATTCCATGAGATAAGTCCTCCTAACGTCATTGAATGTTGTATTTAGCTGGAAAAACTGATGCTATGAACAGTGTTCGAATCGGTCGAAACTGTTCATGATCGATTCTAATAAATTTTGAGATTCAGCAAAAAAACTCCCTTCTTTTGGACGAAGTCCTATTCCACGTGAGATAAGTCCTCCTAAACGTCATTGAATGTTGTAAAAATTGGACGCTGGAAAAAAAACTGATGATATGAACGTGTTCGAATCCCCTGTCGAAACTGTTCATGATCAGTTCTAATAAATTTATGAGATTCAGTAAAAAAACTCCCTTCCTTGGACGTAGTCCTATTCATGAGATAAGTCCTCCTAAACGTCATTGAATGTTGTATTTTGGAAAAACTGATGCTATGAATAGTGTTCGAATCCCGGTCGAAACTGTTCATGATCAATTCTAATAAATTTATGAGATTCAGCAAAAAACCCTTCTTTGGACGAAGTCCTATTCCATGAGAGATAAGTCCTCCTAAACGTCATTGGATGTTGTATTTAGCTGGAAAAACTGATGCTATGAATCAGGTGTTCGAATCCCGGTCGAAACTGTTCAAACTATGATTCAAAAAACTCCCCTTCCTTGGACGAAGTCCTATTCCAGGAGATAAGTCCTCTAAACGTCATTGTTGTATTTAGCTTGATGCTATGAACTGTGTTCGAATCCCGGTCGAAACTGTCTGGCATCAGTTCTAATAAAAAACTCAGCAAAAAAACTCCCTTCCTTGGACGAAGTCCTATTCCATGAGATAAGTCCTCTAAACGTCATTGGATGTTGTATTGAGCTGGAAAAAACTGATGCTATGAACAGTGTTCGAACTTTGGTCGAAACTGTTATGATCAGTTCTAATAAATTTGAGATTCAGCAAAAAAAACTCCCCTTCCTTGGACGAAGTCCTATTCCATGAGATAAGTCCTCCTAAACGTCATTGAATGTTGTATTTAGCTGGAAAAAACTGATGCTATAAACAGTGTTCGAATCCCGGTCGAAACTGTTCGCGATCAGTTCTAATAAATTTATGAGATTCAAAAAAAAACTCCCTTCCTTGGACGAAGTCCTATTCCATGAATAAGTCCTCCTAAACGTCATTGAATGTTGTATTTAGCTGGAAAAACTGATGCTATGAACAGTGTTCGAATCCCGGTCGAAACTGTTCATGATCAGTTCTAATAAATTTATGAGATTCATGGCTCCCTTCCTTGGACGAAGTCTATTCCATGAGATAAGTCCTCCTAAACGTCATTGAATGTATTTGTTGGAAAACTGATATGCTGGAAAAAAACCCTGATGCCATGAACGCAAAAAACTCCCCTTCCTTGGACGAAGTCCCATTCCATGAGATCCTCCTAAACGTCGAATGTTGTAACTGTTGCCATGAATGAATCAATCATGATCAATCAAATTTAGGAGATTCAGCAAAAAAACCTCCCTTCCTTGGACGAAGTCCTATTCCATGGATAAGTCTCCTAAACGTTATTGAATGTTGTATTTAGCTGGATACAACTGATGCTATAAACATGTTCGAATCCCGGTCGAAACCGTTCAGAGTTCTAGTAAGTGTTCAGCAAAAAAATCCTTTGGACGAAGTCCTATTCATGAGATGTCCCAAAACGTCATTGAATTTGATTTCAGTGATGCTATGAACAGTGTTAAGTGACCGTTCAAGGATCAAAAAATTTATGAGATTCCCCTTCCTCTGGACAGTCCTATTCCATGAATAAGTCCTCCTAAACGTCATTGAATGTTGTATTTGGCTGGAAAAAACTGATGCTATAGACAGTGTTCAGATCCCGTCGAAACTGTTCGATCATCTAATAAATTTATGAGATTCAGCAAAAACTCCCTTCTTTGGACAGTCCTATTCCATAGTAGAATCCTCTAAACGTCATTGAATATTTGTATTTAGCTGGAAAAACGATGCTATAGACTGTTCAGTCGGTCAAAACTATTTCATGATCAGTTCAATAAATTTATGAGATTCAGCAAAAAACATTGGACGAAGTCCTATTCCATGAGATAAGTCCTCCTAAACGTCATTGGATGTTGTATTTAGCTGGAAAAACCGAAAAACCTGAACAGTGTTCGAATCGGTCGAAAACTTTCATGATCAGTTCTAATAAATTATGAGATTCAGCAAAAAAACTCCCTTTTTTGGACGAAGTCCTATTCCATGAGATAAGTCCTCCTAAACGTCATTGAATGTTGTATTTAGCTGGAAAAAACTGATGCTATGAACAGTGTTCGAATCAGTCGGTCGAAACTGTTCATGATCAGTTCTAATAAATTATGAGATTCAGCAAAAAAAACTCCCCTTCCTGGACGAAGTCCTATTCCATGAGATAAGTCCTCCTAAACGTCATTGAATGTTATTTATTGGAAAATGTGCTATGAACAGTGTTAAAGATCCCGGTCGAAACTGGATCAGTTCTAAAAATGAGATTGCAAAAAAACTCCCTTCCTTGAACGAAGTGTTCCATGAGATAAGTCCTCCTAAACGTCATTGAATGTTGTATTTAGCTGGAAAAACTGATGATAGACTGTGTTCGAATCTAAGTAAATGTTATCAGTTCTAATAAATTTTGAGATTCAGCAAAAAACTCCCCTTCCTTGGACGAAGTCCTATTCCATGAGATAAGTCCTCCTAAACGTCATTGGATGTTGTATTGAGCTGGAAAAAACTGATGCTATGAACAGTGTTCGAATCCTGGTCGAAACTGTTCATGATCAGTTCTAATAAATTTATGAGATTCAGCAAAAAACTCCCTTGGCGGACGAAGTCCTATTCCATGAGATAAGTCCTCCTAAACGTCATTGAATGTTGTATTTAGCTGGAAAAAACTGATGCTATGAACAGTGTTCGAATCCGGTCAAACGAAATCGAAACTGTTGAGATTGATCAGTTCCTAATAAATTTATGAGATTCAGCAAAAAAACTCCCCTTCCTTGGACGAAGTCCTATTCCATGAGATAAGTCCTCCTAAACGTCATTGAATGTTGTATTTAGCTGGAAAAACTGATGCTATGAACAGTGTTTCGAATCCCGGTCGAAACTGTTCATGATCAGTTCTAATAAATTTATGAGATTCAGCAAAAAACTCCCCTTCCTTGGACGAAGTCCTATTCCATGAGATAAGTCCTCCTAAACGTCATTGATGTTGTATTTAGCTGGAAAAATTGATGCTATGAACAGTGTTCGAATCCCGGTCGAAACTGTTCATGATCATTTCTAATAAATTTATGAGATTCAGCAAAAAACTCCCTTCCTTGGACGAAGTCCTATTCCATGAGATAAGTCCTCCTAAACGTCATTGAATGTTGTATTTAGCTGGAAAAACTGATGCCATGAACAGTGTTCGAATCCCGGTCGAAACTGTTCATGATCAGTTCTAATAAATTATGAGATTCAGCAAAAAACTCCCCTTCCTTGGACGAAGTCCCATTCCATGAGATAAGTCCTCCTAAACGTCATTGAATGTTGTATTTAGCTGGAAAAAACTGATGCTATAAACAGTGTTTAGATCCCGGTCAGGAAACTGTTCATGATCAGTTCAATAAATTTATGAGATTCAGCAAAAAACTCCCCTTTCTGGACGAAGTCCTATTCCATGAATAAGTCCTCTAAACGTCGTGGATGTGTATTTAGCTGGAAAAAACTGATGCTATGAACAGTGTTTCGGTCGGTCGAAACTGTTAAGCGATCCGGATTCTAATAAATTTATGAGATTCAATAACAAAAACTCACCTTCCTTGGACGAGAGTCCTATTCCATAAGATAAGTCCTCCTAAACGTCATTGGATATTTTATTTAGCTGGATAAAACGATGCTATGAACAGTGTTCGAATCCGGTCGAAACTGTTCATGATCGGATTCTAATAAATTTATGAGATTCGGCAAAAAACTCACCTTCTTTGGACGGTCTATTCATGAGATAGTCGTCTAACCGTCATTGAATGTTGTATTTTGCTGGAAAAACTGATGCTATGAACAGTGTTCGAATCCCGGTCGAAACTGTTCATGATCAGTTCTAATAAATTTATGAGATTCAGCAAAAAAACTCCCCTTCCTTGGACGAAGTCCTATTCCATGAGATAAGTCCTCTAAACGTCATTGAATGTTGTATTTGGCTGGAAAAACTGATGCTATGAACTGTGTTCGAATCCCGGTCGAAACTGTTCATGATCAGTTCTAATAAATTTATGAGATTCAGCAAAAAAACTCTCCCTTCCTTGGACGAAGTCCTATTCCATGAGATAAGTCCTCCTAAACGTCATTGGATGTTGTATTGAGCTGGAAAAACTGATATGAACTGTGTTTCGAATCCCGGTCGAAACTGTTCATGATCAGTTCTAATAAATTTATGAGATTCAGAAAAAAAACTCTCCTTCCTTGGACGAAGTCCTATTCCATGAGATAAGTCCTCCTAAACGTCATTGAATGTTGTATTTAGCTGGAAAAAACTGATGCTATGAACGGTGTTCGAATCCCGGTCGAAAATGTTCTTAATAAATGATCAGCAAAAAAACTCACTTTCCTAATAAATATAATCCAAACGTCAGATTCAGCAAAAAACTCGGTCCTTCCTTGGACAAAAAAAGTCCTTCCTATTCCATCCACAAGATAAGTCCTCCTAAACGTCATTGAATGTTGTATTTAGCTGGAAAAAACTGATGCTATAAACAGTGTTCGAATCCCGGTCGAAACTGTTCATAATCAGTTCTAATAAATTTATGAGTTTCAGGAAAAAAAACTCCCCTTCCTTGGACGAAGTCCTATTCCATGAGATAAGTCCTCCTAAACGTCATTGAATGTTGTATTTAGCTGGAAAAAACTGATATCTATGAACAGTGTTCCAATCCCGGTCGAAACTGTTCATGATCAGTTCTAATAAATTTAAGTGATTCAGCAAAAAAATTCCCCTTCCTTGGACGAAGTCCTATTCCATGAGATAAGTCCTCCTAAACGTCATTGGATGTTGTATTTAGCTGGAAAAACTGATGCTATGAACAGTATTCGGTCGGTCAAACTGTTCACTTGATCAGTTCTAATAAATTATGAGATTCAGCAAAAAAAACTCCTTCTTTGGACGAAGTCCTATTCATGAGATAAGTCCTCCTAAACGTCATTGAATGTTGTATTTAGCTGGAAAAACTGATGCTATGCGTTTGTGTTTCCGTCGGTCGAAACTATTCACTGATCAGTTCTAATAAATTATGATTCGCAACTCCCCTTCCTTGGACGAAGTCCTATTCCATGAGATAAGTCCTCCTAAAACGTCATTGGATATTTGTATTTGGCTGGAAAAAACAGATGCTATGAACAGTGTTTCAGATCCCGGTCAAAAACTGTTCGCAGTCAGTTCTAATAAATTTATGAGATTCAGCAAAAAACTCCCTTCGTGGACGGTCTATTCCATGGATAAGTCCTCCTAAACGTCATTGAATGTTGTATTTAGCTGGAAAAACTGATGCTATAAACGGTGTTCCAGATCCCGGTCAGAGCTGTTCATGGTCAGTTCTAATAAATTTATGAGATTCGGCAAAAAACTCCCTTCCTGGACGAAGTCTGTTCCATGAATAAGATCCTCTAAACGTCATTGAATGTTGTATTTAGCTGGAAAAAATGCTATAAACAGTGGATCGGTCAGAACTCATAAATCGGATTCTAATAAATTTGAGATTCCAGCGAAAAAAATCTCCCCTTCGAAACTATTCCATGAATAAGTCCTCCTAAACGTCATTAATATTTAGCTGGAAAAAAATCTATGAGATCGGTCACTGTTCAAAAAGTGGATTCTTAAAAAAAATTCCCTTCAACGGGACGAAGTCCTATTCCATGAGATAAGTCCTCCTAAACGTCATTGAATGTTGTATTTAGCTGGAAAAAACTGATACTATAGACGGTGTTTCGAATCGGTGAAACTGTTCATAATCAATTCTAATAAATTTATGAGATTCAAGCAAAAAACTCCCTTCTGGACAGAGTCCTATTCCATGAAATAAATCCTCCTAAACGTCATTGAATGTTGTATTTAGCTGGAAAAAACTGATGCTATAAACAGTGTTCGATCCGGTCGAAACTGTTCATGATCAGTTCTAATAAATTTATGAGATTCTTAAAAAAAACTCCCCTTCCTTGGACGAAGTCCTATTCCATGAGATAAGTCCTCCTAAACGTCATTGAATGTTGTATTTAGCTGGAAAAACTGATCCTATGAACAGTGTTCAATCCCGGTCGAAACTGTTCATGATCAGTTCTAATAAATTTATGAGATTCAGCAAAAAAAACTCCCTTCCTTGGACGAAGTCCTATTCCATGAGATAAGTCCTCCTAAACGTCATTGAATGTTGTATTTAGCTGGAAAAACTGATGCTATGAACAGTGTTCGAATCCCGGTCGAAACTGTTCATGATCAAATTCTAATAAATTTATGAGATTCAGCAAAAAACTACCCTTCCTTGGACGAAGTCCTATTCCATGAATAAGTCCTCCTAAACGTCATTTGGATTTTGTATTTAGCTGGAAAAAAAACAGTGCTATGAACTGTGTTCGAATCCCGGTCAGGCTGTTTCATGATCATTCTAATAAATTTATGAGATTCAGCAAAAAAACTCCCTTCTTTGGACGAAGTCTATTCCATGAGATAAGTCCTCTAAACGTCATTGAATATTTGTATTTAGCTGGAAAAAAACTGATGCTATGAACTGTGTTCGAATCCCGGTCGAAACTGTTCATAGTCAGTTCTAATAAATTATGAGATTCAGCCAAAAAAACTTTTCCTTTGGACGAGTCCTATTCCATGGATAAGTCCTCCTAAACGTCATTGGATATTTTATTATTTGGCTGGAAAAACTGATGCTATGAACAGTGTTAAGTCGGTGAAACTGTTTCATGATCAGTTCTAATAAATTATGATTCAACCAAAAAAACTCCCTTCCTTGGACAGTCCTATTCCATGGAATGAAGTCCTCCTAAAACGTCATTGAATGTTGTATTTAGCTGGAAAAACTGATGCTATGAACAGTGTTCGAATCCGGTCGAAACTGTTCATGATCAGTTCTAATAAATTATGAGATTCACCAAAAAAACTCCCTTCCTTGGACGAAGTCCTATTCCATGAGATAAGTCCTCCTAAACGTCATTGAATTTTGTATTTAGCTGGAAAAAACTGATGCTATGAACGGTGTTCAAATCCCGGTGAAACTGTTCATGATCAGTTCTAATAAATTTATGAGATTCAGCAAAACTCCCTTCCTTGGACGAAGTCCTATTCCATGAGATAAGTCCCCTAAACCTTGGATGCTATGAAGAATCCGGTCGAAATTCCATGAGATTCAGCAAAAAAACTCCTTCCTGAAACGTCCATTTGAGATGTTAAACGTCATTATTTAGCTGGAAAAAAAACTGATGCTATGAACGGTGTTCGAATCCCGGTCGAAACTGTTTCATGAGCAAAGTTCTAATAAATTATGAGATTCAGCAAAAAAACTCCCCTTCCTTGGACGAAGTCCTATTCCATGAGATAAGTCCTCCTAAACGTCATTGAATGTTGTATTTAGCTGGAAAAAACTGATGCTATAAACAGTGTTCGAATCCTTGGTCGAAACTGTTCATGATCAGTTCTAATAAATTTATGAGATTCAGCAAAAAACTCCCCTTCCTTGGACGAAGTCTATTCCATGAGATAAGTCCTCCTAAACGTCATTAACGTCATTGAATGTTGTATTTAGCTGGAAAAAACTGATGCTATGGAACGGTGTTCGAATCCCGGTCGAAACTGTTCATGATCAGTTCAAATAAATTTATGAGATTCAGCAAAAAACTCCCTTCCTTGGACGAAGTCCTATTCCATGAGATAAGTCCTCCTAAACGTCATTGAATGTTGTATTTAGCTGGAAAAAACTGATGCTATGAACAGTGTTCGAATCCCGGTCGAAACTGTTCATGATCAGTTCTAATAAATTTATGAGATTCAGCAAAAAAACTCCCCTTCCTTGGACGAAGTCCTATTCCATGAATAAGTCCTCCTAAACGTCATTGAATGTTGTATTTAGCTGGAAAAAACTGATGCTATGAACAGTGTTCGAATCGGTCGAAAACTGTTTCATGATCAGTTCTAATAAATTTATGAGATTCAGCAAAAAACTCCCCTTCCTTGGACGAAGTCTATTCCATGAATAAGTCCTCCTAAACGTCATTGAATGTTGTATTTAGCTGGAAAAAACTGATGCTATGAACGGTGTTCAGATCCCGGTGAGAAACTCCTAAATCATTGATCGATAATAATAAATTATGAGATTCAGCTTAAAAAAAACTCCCCTTCCTTGGACGAAGTCCTATTCCATGAGATAAGTCCTCCCTAAACGTCATTGAATGTTGTATTTAGCTGGAAAAACTGATGCTATGAACAGTGTCCGAATCCCGGTCGAAACTGTTCATGATCAGTTCTAATAAATTTATGAGATTCAGCAAAAAACTCCCTTCCTTGGACGAAGTCCTATTCCATGAATAAGTCCTCCCTAAACGTCATTGAATGTTGTATTTAGCTGGAAAAAACTATGAACGGTGATGCTATGAACAGTGTTCGCAAAAATCCCGAAGTCTCATTCAGGAGAAACTGTTCGCGATCGGTTCTAATAAATGTTCGAGTGAGATTCTAAAAAAAACTCCTTCCTTGGACGAAGTCCTATTCCATGAATAAGTCCTCCTAAACGTCATTGAATGTTGTATTTAGCTGGAAAAACTGATGCTATGAACAGTGTTCGAATCCCGGTCGAAACTATTCATGATCAGTTCTAATAAATTTATGAGATTCAGCAAAAAAACTCCCTTCCTTGGACGAAGTCCTATTCCATGAGATAAGTCCTCCTAAACGTCATTGAATGTTGTATTTAGCTGGAAAAACTGATGCTATGAACAGTGTTCCGGTCGAAACCGGTCTAATAAACTGATTCAGCAAAAATCATCAGTCCTATTCCTAATAAATTTACTGCTGATTTGATTCAGGAAAAAATGCTATGAACCCCCTTCCCGGGACGATCAGTTCCTATTCCATGAGATTCAGCAAGTCCTCCTAAACGTCATTGAATGTTGAATATTTAGCTGGATAAAACTGATGCTATGAACAGTGTTCGAATCCCGGTCGAAACTGTTCATGATCAGTTCTAATAAATTTATGAGATTCAGCAAAAAAACTCCCCTTCTTTGGACGAAGTCCTATTCCATGAGATAAGTCCTCCTAAACGTCATTGAATGTTGTATTTAGCTGAAAAAAAAAAACAGTGTTGATGGTATAAACTGTTGTTCTAATAAATTGTGAGATTCAGCAAAAAAACTATTCCTTGGACGAAGTCTATTCATGAATAAGTCCTCTAAACGTCATTGAATGTTGTATTGAGCAAAAAACTCCCTATGAACAGTGTTCGATCGGTCAGTCCTATTCATGATCAATAATAGAGATCCAGCAAAAAACTCCCTTCATTGGACGTTGTATATTCCATGAATAAGTCCTCCTAAACGTCATTGAATGTTGTATTTAGCTGGAAAAAACTGATGCTATTCTGAATCGTCGAAACTATTCATGATCAATTCTAATAAATTTATGAGATTCAGCAAAAAACTCCCCTTCCTTGGACGAAGTCCTATTCCATGAGATAAGTCCTCCTAAACGTCATTGAATGTTGTATTTAGCTGGAAAAACTGATGCTATAAACAGTGTTCGAATCGGTCGAAACTATTCATGATCAGTTCTAATAAATTTATGAGATTCAGCAAAAAAACTCCCTTCTTGGACGAAGTCTATTCCATGAATAAGTCCTCTAAACGTCATTGAATGTTGTATTTAGCTGGAAAAAAGCTGATGCTATGAACTGGAATCCTGGTCGAAACTGTTCTTGAAGTTCTAATGATGATTCTAAAAATTCCCCTTCTTGGACGAAGTCCTATTCCATGAGATAAGTCCTCTAAACGTCATTGATGTTGTATTTAGCTGGAAAATTGATGCTATAAACAGTGTCCGAATAATCGAAACTGTTCTATCAGTTCTAATAAATTTATGAGATTCAGCAAAAAACTCCCCTTCCTTGGACGGAAGTCCTATTCCATGAATAAGTCCTCCTAAACGTCATTGAATGTTTGTATTTAGCTGGAAAAAACTGATGCTATGAACGGTGTTCGAATCCCCTTCGGTCGAAAACTGTTTATGATCAGTTCTAATAAATTTATGAGATTCAGCAGCAAAAAACTCCCCTTCCTTGGACGAAGTCCTATTCCATGAGATAAGTCCTCCTAAACGTCATTGAATGTTGTATTTAGCTGGAAAAACTGATGCTATAAACAGTGTTCGAATCCCGGTCGAAACTGTTCATGATCAGTTCTAATAAATTTATGAGATTCAGCAAAAAACTCCCCTTCCTTGGACGAAGTCCTATTCCATGAATAAGTCCCTCTGTTCTAAACGTCATTGAATGTTGTATTTAGCTGGAAAAAACTGATATCTATGAATTCAGTGTTCGAATAATCCCTAAACGTCATTGGTATTTCTGGAAAAAACTGTTCATGAACGGATCAGTTCTAATAAATTAATAAATTGATTCAGCAAAAAAACTCCCTTCCTTGGACGAAGTCCTATTCCATGAATAAGTCCTCCTAAACGTCATTGAATGTTGTATTTAGCTGGAAAAACTGATGCTATGAACAGTGTTCGAATCCCGGTCGAAACTGTTCATGATCAGTTCTAATAAATTATGAGATTCAGCAAAAAAACTCCCCTTCCTTGGACGAAGTCCTATTCCATGAATAAGTCCTCCTAAACGTCATTGAATGTTGTATTTAGCTGGAAAAAACTGATGCTATGAACAGTGTTCGAAATGTTATTTAGCTAGATCACGTTCCATGAATTGCTAAAAAATTTCCCTTCCTTGGACGGTCCCTATTCCATAAAATAAAAGTCCTCTTCCTTGGAAAAGTCCATGAGATAATTTGGATGTTGTATTTAGCTGGAAAAAAATGATGCTATGAACAGTGTTCGAATCCCGGTCTGAAACTGTTAAATGTCAGTTCTAATAAATTTATGAGATTCAGCAAAAAACTCCCTTCCTTGGACGAAGTCCTATTCCATGAGATAAGTCCTCCTAAACGTCATTGAATGTTGTATTTAGCTGGAAAAACTGATGCTATGAACAGTGTTCTGAATCGGTCGAAACTGTTCATGATCGGTTCTAATAAATTTATGAGATTCAGCAAAAAAACTCCCTTCCTTGGACGAAGTCCTATTCCATGAGATAGTCCTCCTAAACGTCATTGAATGTTGTATTTAGCTGGAAAAAACTGATGCTATAAACGGTGTTTCGAATCGGTCGAAACTGTTCTTGATCAGTTCTAATAAATTTATGAGATTCAGCAAAAAACTCCCTTCCTTGGACAGAAGTCTATTCCATGAGATAGAGTCCTCCTAAACGTCATTGATATTTGTATTTAGCTGGAAAAAACTGATGCTATGAAAACTGTGTTCAGCAAAAAAATCCCGGTCATGAGAAACTAAACGTCATTGAATGTTGTTTTTAGCTGGATAAAATCCGATGCTTCTAATCGAAACTGTTAAATCTAATAAATTCAGCAAAAAACTCCCCTTCTTTGGACGAAGTCCTATTCCATGAATAAGTCCTCCCTAAACGTCATTGAATGTTGTATTTGGCTGGAAAAAACTGATGCTATGAACAGTGTTCGAATCCCGGTCAAAACTGTTTCTTAATCAGTTCTAATAAATTTATGAGATTCAGCAAAAAAACTCCCTTCCTTGGACGAAGTCCTATTCCATGAGATAAGTCCTCCTAAACGTCATTGAATGTTGTATTTGGCTGGAAAAAACTGATGCTATAAACGGTGTTCGAATCGGTCGAAACTGTTCATGATCAGTTCTAATAAATTATGAGATTCAGCAAAAAAACTCCCCTTCCTTGGACGAAGTCCTATTCCATGAGATAAGTCCTCCTAAACGTCATTGAATGTTTTGTGGGGAAAAAACTGATGCTAGCTGGAAAAAACTGATGCTATGAGACAAAAAAGTGTTCGAAGTCCCATTCCAGAGATAAGTCCTCTAAACGTCATTGATCGGATGCTATAAACGGTGTTCGAAATTTATAATCAGTTCTAGTAAAAAATTCCCCTTCCTTGGACGAAGTCCTATTCCATGAGATAAGTCCTCTAAACGTCATTGAATGTTGTATTTAGCTGGAAAAACTGATGCTATAAACAGTGTTCGAATCCCGGTCGAAACTGTTTGATGATCAGTTCTAATAAATTTATGAGATTCAGCAAAAAAACTCCCCTTCAGCGGACGAAGTCCTATTCCATGAGATAAGTCCTCCTAAACGTCATTGAATGTTGTATTTTAGCTGGAAAAAACTGATGCTATAAACAGTGTTTCGAATCGGTAAACTGTTCATGATCAGTTCTAATAAATTTAGATTCAGCAAAAAAACTCCCTTCCTTGGACAGTCCTATTCCATAGATAAGTCCTCCTAAACGTCATTGGATGTTGTATTTAGCTGGAAAAAACTGATGCTATGAACGGTGTTCGAATCCCGGTCGAAACTGTTCATGATCAGTTCTAATAAATTTATGAGATTCAGTAAAAATTTCCCCTTCCTTGGACGAAGTCCTATTCCATGAGATAAGTCCTCCCTAAACGTCATTGGATGTTGTATTTAGCTGGAAAAAAAACTGATGCTGAACAGTGTTCGAATCCCGGTCGAAGCTGTTCATGATCAGTTCTAATAAATTTTGAGATTCAGCAAAAAAACTCCCTTCCTTGGACGAAGTCCTATTCTTTTGAATAAGTCCTCTAAACGTCATTGAATGTTGTATTTAGCTGGAAAAAACTGATGCTATGAACAGTGTTCGAATCCCGGTCAAAACTGGTTCATGATCAGTTCTAATAAATTTATGAGATTCAGCAAAAAAACTCCTTCTTCCTTGGACGAAGTCCTATTCCATGAGATAAGTCCTCCTAAACGTCATTGAATGTTGTATTTAGCTGGAAAAAACTGATGCTATGAACAGTGTTCGAATCCTGGTGAAACTGTTCATGAGTCGTTCTAATAAATTTATGAGATCTGGCAAAAAACTCCCCTTCCTTGGACGAAGTCCTATTCCATGAGATAAGTCCTCCTAAACGTCATTGAATATTTGTATTTAGCTGGAAAAACTGATGCTATGAACAGTGTTTAGTCCCGGTCAAAACTATTTCATGATCCAGTTCAATAACTGCTCATTAATGAAATTCAGCAAAAAAACTCCCTTCCTTGGACGAAGTCCTATTCCATGAATAAGTCCTCCTAAACGTCATTGAATGTTGTATTTAGCTGGAAAAAACTGATGCTATAAACAGTGTTCGAATCGGTCGAAACTATTCATGGTGGTTCTAATAAATTTATGAGATTCAGCAAAAAAAACTCCCTTCCTTGGACGAAGTCCTATTCCATGAATAAGTCCTCCTAAACGTCATTGGATATTTGTATTTAGCTGGAAAAAACTGATGCTATGAACAGTGTTCGAATCCAGTTCAGTCGAAACTGTTCATGAGATAAGTTCTAATAAATTGGAAAAACTGATGAGATTCAGCAAAAAAATTCTAATAAATTTATGAGATTCAGCAGCCCCTTCCTTGGACGAAGTCCTATTCCATGAATAAGTCCTCCTAAACGTCATTGAATGTTGTATTTAGCTGGAAAAAATGCTATGAACTGTGTTGATGCTATGAACAGTGATTCAGCAAAAAAACTCCCGGTCGGAAATTCCTGTTCTCCTAAACGTCATTCGAAGTTGTTCTAATAAACTGATTATGAACAGTGTTCGAATCGGTCGATTCATGCAAAAAATTCCCCTTCCTTGGACGAAGTCCTATTCCCAGATAAGTCCTCCTAAACGTCATTGGATGTTGTATTTAGCTGGAAAAACTGATGCTATGAACGGTGTTCCGAATCCCGGTCAAGGAAACTGTTCTTGATCAGTTCTAATAAATTTATGATTCAGCAAAAAAACTCCCTTCCTTGGACGAAGTCCCTATTCCATGAGATAAGTCCTCTAAACGTCATTGAATATTTGTATTTAGCTGGAAAAACTGATGCTATGAACGGTGTTTGAATCCGGTAGAAACTGTTCCTGATCAGTTCTAATAATTTATGAGATTCAGCAAAAAAACTCCCTTCCTGGACGAAGTCCTATTCCATGAGATAGGTCCTCCTAAACGTCATTGGATGTTGCTATTTAGCTGGAAAAACTGATGCTATGAACAGTGTTCGTCAAAATTCCCGGTCGAAACTCACCTTGTCCTATTCGTGAATGACGTCATTGGAGTAGCTGGATAATGCTAAATTTTGAGATTCAGCTAATAAAAAAGCTCCCTTCTTTGGACGAAGTCCCTATTCCATGAATAAGTCCTCCTAAACGTGGCATTGAATGTTGTGTATTTAGCTGGAAAAAACGATGCTATAAACAGTCCTGTTCGATAAGTCCTCCTAAACGTCATTGGAATTTAGCTGAAAAAACTTCTATAAACCAATTCTAATAAATTTATGGATTTACAAAAAACTCCCTTCCTTGGACGAAGAGCCTATTCCATGAATAAGTCCTCTTTAAACGTCGATTGAATGTTGTGTATTGAGCTGGAAAAAAACTGATGCTATGAACAGTGTTCGAATCGGTCGAAACTGTTCATGATCAGTTCTAATAAATTATGATTCAAAAAAACTCACTTCATTCTAAAATTTAAGTATTGGCTGGATTGCTAGCAAAAAAACTATTTCCAATTTCTTTGGACATGGAAGTAATATTCCATGAGATAAGTCTCCTAAACGTCATTGGATGTTGTATTTTAGCTGGAAAAACTGATGATGCAGTGTTGAACTGTGTTCGCAGTCAGTTCTAATGCATTAATGAGATTCCGGTCAAACTGTTCTTGATATGAACTGTTCGAATTCGAAATAAATTTAAATTGAGATTCAGCAAAAAAAACTCCCTTCCTTGGACAGTCTATTCCATGAGATAAGTCCTCCTAAACGTCATTGAATGTTGTATTTAGCTGGAAAAAAGTGTTCGAATCCCTGATGCTGATGAACGGTGTTCAGCAAAAAAACTCCCCTTCCTTAAACTGTTCCATGAATAAGTCCTCTAAACGTCATCTAATAAATTGGCTGGAAAAACTGATTCAGCAAAAAAACTCCCTTCAGCAAAAAAACATGGACGAAGTCTATTCCATGAAATAAGTCCTCCTAAACGTCATTGAATATTTGTACCTTTAGCTGGAAAAAACTGTTTGATGCTATGAACAGTGTATTCATGAGATAAGATCTAAACGTTATTGAATGTTGTATTTGGCGGATACAGCTGATGCTATAAACAGTGTTCAGTCCCGGTCAAACTGTTTCATAATAATAAATTTATGAGATTCAGCAAAAAAACTCCACTTCATGGACGAAGTCCTATTCCGAGATAAGTCCTCCTAAACGTCATTGAATTTTATTTAGCTGGAAAAAACTGATGCTATGAACAGTGTTCGAATCGAAACTGTTCTGAAATGTTCATGATAAGTTCTAACGTAATTTGTGTTATTTATGTTCATGATCAGTTCTAGCAAAAACAAAAAACTCCCTTCCTTGGACGGTCTATTCCATGAATAAGTCCTCCTAAACGTCATTGAATGTTGTATTTAGATGGAAAAACTGATGCTATGAACGGTGTTCGAATCCGGGTCGAAACTGTTTCATGATCAGTCGAATAATAAATTATGAGATTCAGCAAAAAAACTCCCTTCTTGGACAGTCCTATTCCATGAGATAAGTCCTCCTAAACGTCATTGAATGTTGTATTTGGCTGGAAAAAACTGATGCTATGAACAGTGTTCGAATCGGTCAAAACTGTTCATGATCCAGTTCTAATAAATTTATGAATTCAGCAAAAAACTCCCTTCCTTGGACAAATTCCCTATTCCATGAGATAAGTACTCTAAACGTCATTGAATGTTGTATTTAGCTGGAAAAAAACTGATGCTATAAACAGTGTTCGAATCGGTCGAAACTTCTTCATGATCAGTTCTAATAAATTTATGAGATTCAGCAAAAAAACTCCCCTTCCTGGACGAAGTCCTATTCCATGAGATAAGTCCTCCTAAACGTCATTGAATGTTGTATTTAGCTGGAAAAACTGATGCTATGAACGGTGTTCGAATCCCGGTCGAAACTGTTCATGATCAGTTCTAATAAATTTATGATTCAGCAAAAATTTCCCTTCCTTGGACGAAGTCCTATTCCATGAGATAAGTCCTCCTAAACGTCATTTGGATGTTGTATTTGCTGGAAAAAACTGATGCTATGAACGGTGTTCCGGTCGGTCGAAACTGTTCATGATCAGATTCTAATAAAATTATGAGATTCAGCAAAAAACTCCCCTTGGACGGACAGTCCTATTCCATGAGATTAGTCGTCTAACCGTAATTGAATGTTTTATTTGGCTGGAAAAAACTGATGCTATGAACAGTGTTCGAATCGGGGACTGTTCATGATCAATCTAATAAATTTAAGATTCAGCAAAAAAACTCCTTCATGGACGAAGTCCTATTCCATGAGATAAGTCCTCTAAACGTCATTGAATGTTGTGTTGCTGGAAAAAACTGATGCTATAGACTGTGTTCGAATCCCAGTCAAACTGTTAATGATCCGGTTCTAATAAATTTACCAATTCGGCAAAAAACTCCCTTCCTTGGACGAAGTCCTATTCCATGAATAAGTCCTCCTAGAAACGTCATTGGATGTTGTGTGAGCTGGAAAAAACTGATGCTATGAACAGTGTTCGAATCGGTCAGCGACGTTTCCGGTTCAAAAATCTCCCCTTCGCGGACTGTCCTATTCCTTGGACGATAAGTCCTCCTAAACGTCATTGAAGGTTGTATTTAGCTGGATACAACTGATGCTATAAAGTGTTCGAATCGGTCGAAAAAAAATTCTAATAAGTTTTGATTCCCTTCCTTGGACGAAGTCTATTCCATGAGATAAGTCCTCCTAAACGTCATTGAATTTTGCATTTGGCTGGAAAAAACTGATGCCATGAACAGTGTTCAGTCCGGGTAAAAACTGTTCATGATCATTCTAATAAATTTATGAGATTCAGCAAAAAACTCCCCTTCTTTGGACGAAGTCCTATTCCATGAATAAGTCCTCTAAACGTCATTGAATGTTGTATTTAGCTGGAAAAAAGCGATGCTATGAACTGTGTTCGAATCGGTCGAAACTGTTCTGATCAGTTCTAATAAATTATGAGATTCAGCAAAAAAAACTCCCCTTCCTTGGACGAAGTCCTATTCCATGAATAAGTCCTCCTAAACGTCATTGGATGTTGTATTTAGCTGGAAAAAACTGATGCTATGAACAGTGTTAAGATCCCGGTCGAAACTGTTCATGATCGTTCTAATAAATTATGAGATTCAGCAAAAAAACTCCCTTCCTTGGACAGTCCTATTCCATGAGATAGTCCTCCTAAACGTCATTGAATGTTGTTGGCTACTGGAAAAACTGATGCTATGAACAGTGTTCGAATCGGTCATTCATCGTTCTCAACAATTGTAAATTCGCAACTCCCCCTTCCTTGGACAGTCCTATTCCATGTCGTCATTCGTCATTGAATGTTGTATTTAGCTGGAAAAACTGATGCTATGAACAGTGTTTGAATCCCGGTCGAAACTGTTCATGACCAATTCTAATAAATTATAAATTCAACAAAAAATCCCCCTTTCATGGACGAAGTCCTATTCATGAGACAGATCCTCCTAAACGTCGTGAATGTTTGTATTTAGCTGGAAAAACTGATGCTATGTGACCGGTCAGATCAATCTAATAAAATGAGATTCTCCCTTCCTTGGACGAAGTCCCATTCCATGAGATAAGTCCTCCTAAACGTCATTGAATGTTGTATTTAGCTGGAAAAAACTGATGCTATGAACAGTGTTCAATCCCGGTCGAAAACTGTTCATGATCATTCTAATAAATTTATGAGATTCAAAAAAAACTCCCTTTCCTTGGACGAAAGTCTATTCCATGAAATCCTCCTAAACGTCATTGAATGTTGTATTTAGCTGGAAAAACTGATGCTATAAACGGTGTTCCGAATCGGTTGAAAACTATTTCATAATCAGTTCTAATAATTTATGAGATTTCAGCAAAAAACTCCCCTTCCTTGGACGAAGTCTATTCCATGAATAAGTCCTCTAAACGTCATTGAATGTTGTATTTTAGCTGGAAAAACGATATCTATGAACAGTGTTCCAATCGGTCGAAACTGTTCTTGATCAGTCTTAATAAATTTAAATTGATTCAAAATTCCCTTCCTTGGACGAAGTCCTATTATGAATAAGTCCTCCTAAACGTCATTGAATGTTGTATTTAGCTGGAAAAAACTGATGCTATAAACAGTGTTCGAATCCCGGTGAAAACTGTTCATAATCAGTTCTAATAAATTTGGCGAGATTCAGCAAAAAACTCCCCTTCCTTGGAGAAGTCCTATTCCATGAGATAAGTCCTCCTAAACGTCATTGGATGTTGTATTTAGGGCAGGCTAAAAAACTGATGCCATGAACAGTCCTATTCGGAATAAGTCCTCCTAGAAACTGTTCATGAGTCAGTTCTAATAAATTTATGAGATTCAGCAAAAAAACTCCCCTTCCTTGGACGAAGTCCTATTCCATGAGAATAAGTCCTCCTAAACGTCATTGAATGTTGTATTTAGCTGGAAAAACTGATGCTATGAACAGTGTTCAATCCCGGTCAAACTGTTCATGATCAGTTCTAATAAATTTATGAGATTCAGCAAAAAACTCCCCTTCCTTGGACGAAGTCCTATTCAGAGATAATGTTGTATTTGGCCTCTAAAAACGTCATTGAATTGTTTGTAAGTTTTGAGATTCCCGCAAAAAAACTGATGCCATGAAGTCCTCCCTAAACGTCATTGTTCGAATCCCGAAAAAACTGATCGTTGAACGGTGTTCCGTTCTAGTAAATTTATGAGATTCAGCAAAAAACTCCCTTCTTTGGACGGTCCTATTCCATGAATAAGTCTCCTAAAACGTCATTGAATGTTGTATTTAGCTGGAAAAACTGATGCTATAAACAGTGTTTCGAATCCCGGTCGAAACTGTTTCATGATCAGTTCTAATAAATTTGTGAGATTCAGCAAAAAAAAACTCTCGGACGCAGTCCTTCGCTTGGACAGGGGAGTCCTATTCCATGAGATAAGTCCTCCTAAACGTCATTGAATTTGTATTTAGCTGAAAAAATTGATGCTATGAACTGGTGTTCGAATCCGGTCGAAACTGTTCATGATCAGATTAATAAATTTATGAGATTCAGCAAAAAAACTCCCTTGGACGAAGTCCTATTCCTTGAATAAGTCCTCCTAAACGTCATTGAATGTTTATTTAGCTGGAAAAACTGATGCTTATGAACGGTGTTCAGATCCCGTACGAAACTGTTCATGATCAGTTCTAATAAATTATGAGATTCAAAAAAAAACTCCTTCCTGGACGAAGTCCCATTCCATGAATAAGTCCTCCCAAAGCATTGATGTTGTATTTGGTTGGAAAATCTGCAGTAGTGAAGATAAGTTCGAATCCCGGTCCGAAACTGTTCATGATCAGACCTAATAAATTGGCGAGATCCAAAAAACTCCCCTTCCTTGGACGAAGTCCCATTCTTTTGAGATAAGTCATCCAAACGTCATTGAAAGTTGTATTTAGCTGGAAAAAAACTGATGCTATGAACAGTGTTCGAGATCCTGGTTAAAACTGGTTCATGATCCAATTCCTAATAAATTATGAGATTCAGCAAAAAACTCCCTTCCTTGGACGAAGTCCTATTCATGAGATAAGTCCTCCTAAACGTCATTGGATGTTGTATTTAGCTGAAAAAAACTGATGCCATGAACAGTGTTCGAATCCTGGTTGAAACTGGTTCATGATCCGTTCATTAAATTTATGAGATTCAGCAAAAAACTCACCTTCCTTGGACGAAGTCCCATTCCATGAGATAAGTCCTCCTAAACGTCATTGAATATTTTTGTATTTAAGCGGTTCGAAAAACTGATGCTATAAGGAGAGCAAAAAAAACTCTTCCCGATAAAGTCCTATTCATGAATCAACGTCATTGATGTTGTCGAAAACTGTTCGCAGTCAGTTCTCATGATAAATCAAATTTATGAGATTCAAAAACTCACCTTCCTTGGACGAAGTCCTATTCCATGAGATAAGTCCTCCTAAACGTCACTGAATGTTGTATTTAGCGGGAAAAACTGATGCTATGAACAGTGTCCGTCGAACTGTTCATCCCGAGATTCAGCAAAAAACTCCCTTTCCTTGGACGTAGTCCATTCGTTGAGAGATTCTCCAAATGAAATTTAGCTGGAAAATTGATTCAGCAGTTCGAATCCTGGTCGAAACTGTTCAAGATCAGGTTCTAATCCTTGGATTCAGCAAAAAAACTCCTTATTCGGAAGTCCCAGATAAGTCGTCCCAACCGTCATTGAATGTTGTATTTAGCTGGAAAAACTGATGCTGAACGGTGTTCGAATCCGGTCGACTGTTGCTGATCAGTTCTAATAATTTATAAATTTCCGGCAAAAAATACTCCCTTCCCTGGACGAAGTCCTATTCCATGAGATAAGTCCTCCAAACGTCATTGGATGTTGTATTGAGCTGGAAAAATTGATGCTATGAACGGTGTTCGAATCCCGGTCAAAACTGTTCATGATCAGTTCTAATAAATTTATGAGTTGGCAAAAAACTCCCTTCATGGACGAAGTCCTATTCCAAAAAAGTCCTCCTAAACCTTCCTTGGATGCCGAAGTCCGGTGAAACTGTTTCCTAATAAATTATGAGATTCAGCAAAAATCTCCCTTCCTTGGAAAGTTTTATTCATTGAATAAGTCCTCCCAACGTATTTGTACCTTGTTAGCTGGGAAAAACGATGCTATGAACAGTGTTCGAATCCCGGTCGAAACTGTTCATGATCAATTCTAATAAATTTATGAGATTCAGCAAAAAATCTCCCCTTCCTTTGGACGAAGTCCTATTCCATGAGATAAGTCCTCTAAACGTCATTGAATGTTGTATTTAGCTGGAAAATTGATGCTAAGGAACAGTGTTCGAATCCCGGTCGAAATTAATGATCAGTTCTAATAAATTTATGAGATTCAGCAAAAAACTCCCCTTCTTGGACGAAGTCCTATTCCATGAGATAAGTCCTCCTAAACGTCACTGAATGTTGTATTGCTGGGAAAAAACTGATGCTATGAACGTGTGTTCAATCCGGTCGAAACTGTTCATGATCAGTTCTAATAAATTTATGAGATTCAGCAAAAAACTCCCCTTCCCTGGACGAAGTCCTATTCCATGAGATAAGTCCTCCTAAACGTCATTGAATATTTGTATTTAGGCTGGAAAAAAGCGATTAATATGAACGGTGTTCGAATCCCGGTCGAAACTGTTAATGATCAGTTCTAATAAATTTATGAGATTCAGCAAAAAAACTCCCCTTCCTTGGACGAAGTCCCATTCCATGAGATAAGTCCTCCTAAACGTCATTGAATGTTGTATTGAGCTGGAAAAACTGATGCTATAGACTCGAATGAACAGTGTTCTAATCTATGGTCGAAACTGTTCATGAATCAGTTCTAATAAATTTCATTGGAGATTCAGCAAAAAAATCCCCTTCTAATAAATTGGACGAAGTCCCTTATTCCTATTCATGAGATAAGTCCTCCCTAAACGTCATTGAATGTTGTATTTAGCTGAAAATTGGATGCCATGAACAGTGTTCGAATCTCACACGAACTGTTCATGATCAGTTCTAATAAATTTATGAGATCTAGCAAAAATCTCCCTTCCTTGGACGTAAAGTCCTATTCCATGAGATAAGTCCTCCTAAACGTCATTGAATGTTGTATTTAGCTGAAAAATTGATGCTATAAACAGTGTTCAACTTCAATAAAACTGTTCATGATCAGTCTAATAAATTTGCGAGATTCAGCAAAAAATCTCCCCTTCCCTTGACGTAAAGTCTTATTCCATGAGATAAGTCCTCCTAAACGCTGGCTGGATGTTGTATTTATTGAAAAACATGCTATGTGAACAGTGTTCGAATCCAATGAAACTGTTCAAGATCAGTTCTAATAAATTTATGAGATTCAGCAAAAAACTCACCTTCCTTGGACGAAGTCCTATTCCCATGAGATAAGTCCTCCCCAAACGTCACTGAATGTTGCATTTAGCGGGAAAAATTGATGAAATAGTGCCTGAATCCCAATGAAACTGTTCATGACTGAATTTAATAAATTCTATGAGATTCAGCAAAAAACTCACCTTCCTTGGGACGAAGTCCTATCTCCATGAGATAAGCTGCCCAACTGTCATTGAATGTTGTATTTAGCTGGAAAATTGATGCCATGAACAGTGTTCAACCCGGTCGAACTGTTCAAGATCAGTTCTAATAAATTTTATGAGATTCAGCAAAAAAATATCCCTTCCTTCGACGAAGTCCTATTCCATGAGATAAGTCCCCTAAATGTCATTGAATGTTGTATTTAGCTGGAAAAACTGATGCTATGAACTGTGTTCGAATCCCGGTCGAAACAAGTAATGATCAGTTCCGAATAAATTTAGTAGATTCAGCAAAAAACTCCTTTCCTGGATTAAAGTTTTATTCCATGAGATAAGTCCTCCCAACGTCATTGATGTTGTATTTATTGAAAAATGGATGCTATGAATAGTGTTCGAATCCCGGTCGAAATTGTTCATGATCAGTTCTAATAAATTTCATGAGATTCAGCAAAACTCCCTTCCTGACGACGAAGTCCATTCCATGAAGATAAGTCCTCCCAAACGTCATTGAATGTTGTATTTAGCTGAGAAGATGCCATGAAACAGTGTTTCAGTGAGATAAGTCCTCCGAAAACGTCACTGAATGTTGACGAAGTCCTATCCATGAGATAAGTCCTCCTAACGTCATTGAATGTTATTTATTGGAAAAATTGATGCCAGAACAGTGTTCGAATCCCGGTCGAAACTGTTCATGATCAAATCATTAAATTTATGAGATTCAGCAAAAAAATCCCTTCCTTGACGAAGTCCTATTCCATGAGATAAGTCTCCCAAACGTCATTGAACGTTGGATTTATTGAAAAATTGATGCATGAACAGTGTTCGAATCCCGTCGAAACTGTTCATGATCAGTTTTAATAAATTTCCATGAGATTCAGCAAAAAACTCACCTTTCCTTGGACGAAAGTCCTATTCCATGAGATAAGTCCTAAAACGTCATTGAATGTTGGATTAGCTGAAAAAACTGATGCTATGAACAGTGTTCGAATCCTGGCCGAAACTGTTCATGATCAGTTCTAATAAATTTAAGGAGATTCAGCAAAACTCCCCTTCCTTTGGACGAAGTCCTATTCCATGAGATAAGTCCTCCTAAACGTCATTGAATGTTGTATTTAGCTGAAAAATTGATGCTATGAACAGTGTTCGAATCCCGGTCAAAACTGTTCATGATCAGTTCTAATAAATTTATGAGATTCAGCAAAAACTCCCCTTCCTTGGACGAAGTCCTATTCCATGAGATAAGTCCTCCTAAACGTCATTGAATGTTGTATTTATTTAGCTGGAAAAAATGAATGATGCTAATAAATTTGCGAGATTCAGCAAAAAACTCCCCTTCCTTGGACGAAGTCCTGTTCCATGAGATAAGTCCTGCATTGGATGTTGTAGCTGGAAAAATTGATGAACAGTGTTCTAATCCCGGTCGAAACTGTTCATGATCAGATTCATGAGCAAAAAAATCCCCTTCCTGACGAAGTCCTATTCCATGAGATAAGTCCTCCTAAACGTCATTGAACGTTGTATTTAGCTGAAAAATGATGCTATGAACAGTGTTCGAATCCTGGTCGAAATTGTTCATGATCAGTTCTAATAAATTTAATGAGATTCAGCAAAAAAATCCCTTCCTTGGACGAGAAGTCTTATTCCATGAGATGTTCCTCCCTAAACGTTCATTTGAAAATGTATGTCAAATTCGAAAGTTCTGTTCTAATAAATTTATGAGATTCAGCAAAAACTCCCCTTCCTGAACGAAGTCCTATTCCATGAGATAAGTCCTCGAAACGTCATTGAATGTCGCTGAAAAATTGATATCTATGAACAGTGTTCGGTCGAAAACTAATAAATTTGGAGATTCAGCAAAAAACTCCCTTCCTTGGACGAAGTCCTATTCCATGAGATAAGTCCTCCTAAACGTCATTGAATGTTGTATTTAGTTGGAAAAACTGATGCTATAAACAGTGTTCGAACCCCGGTCGAAACTGTTCATGATCAGTTCTAATAAATTTGTGAGATTCAGCAAAAACTCACCTTCCTTGGACGAAGTCCTATTCCATGAGATAAGTCCTCCAAACGTCATTGAATGTTGTATTGAAGGGAAAAAATTGATGCTATGAACAGTGTTCGAATCCCGGTCGAAACTGCTGATGATCAGTTCTATGAGATTCCAGCAAAAAAAATCCTTGGACGAAGTCCTATTCCATGAGATAAGTCCTCCTAAACGTCATTGAATGTTGTATTCCAGCAAAAAACTGTTCATGATCCCTTAGATTCAGCAAAAAAAACTCCCTTCCTTTGGACGAAGTCTCATTCCATGAGATAAGTCCTCCTAAACGTCATTGAATGTTGTATTTAGCTGGAAAAACTGATGCTATGAACAGTGTTCGAATCCGGTCGAAACTGTTAATGATCAGTTTTAATAAATTTATGAGATTCAGCAAAAACTCCCTTCCTTGGACGAAGTCCATTCCATGAGATAAGTCCTCCTAAACGTCATTGAATGTTGTATTTAGCTGAAAAAAATTGATGCTATGAACAGTGTTCGAATCCCGGTCGAAACTGTTCATGATTAGTTCTAATAAAATTTATGAGATTCAGCAAAAAACTCCTCCTGGACGAAGTCCTATTCCATGAGATAAGTCTCCTAAAACGTCATTGAATGTTGTATTTAGCAGGAAAATTGATGCTATGAACAGTGTTCGAATCCCGGTCGAAACTGTTCATGATCAGTTCTAATAAATTTATGAGATTCAGCAAAAAAACTCCTTCCTTGGACGAAGTCCCATTCCATGAGATAAGTCCTCCTAAACGTCATTGAATGTTGTATTTAGCTGAAAAATGATGCTATGAAAATTGAAACTGCATGATCAGAACAGTGATTCAGCAAAATCCCGGTCGAAACTGTTCATGATCAGCAAAAACTTTTGGACGACCTATTCCATGAGATAAATTATGTCAAAAGTTCATGATCAAAAAAAAGCAAAAAACTCCTTCCTTGGACGAAGTCCTATTCCATGAGATAAGTCCTCCTAAACGTCATTGAATGTTGTATTTATTGAAAAATGATGCTATGAACAGTGTCCGAATCCTGGTCGAAACTATTCATGATCAGTTCTAATAAATTTATGAGATTCAGCAAAAAACTCCTTCCTTGGACGAAGTCCTATTCCATGAGATAAGTCCTCCTAAACGTCATTGAATGTTGTATTTAGAAAATTGATGCCATGAACAAAATCCCGGTGAAACTGTTCATGATCGTTCTAATAAATTTGTGTGATTCAGCAAAACTCTTCCTTGGACGAAGTCCGAAACATGAGATAAGTCCTCCTAAACGCGAATGTTGTATTTAAATGGAAAAATTGATATGAACAGTGTTCGAATTGGTCGAAACTGTTCATGATCAGTTCTAATAAATTTATGAGATTCAAAAAACTCCCTTCCTTGGACGAAGTCCTATTCCATGAGATAAGTCCTCCTAAACGTCATTGGATGTTGTATTTAGCTGGAAAAATTGATGCTATGAACAGTGTTCGAATCCCGGTCGAAACTGTTCATGATCAGTTCTAACAAATTTATGAGATTCAGCAAAAAATCCCCTCCTTGGACGAAGTCCCATTCCATGAGATAAGTCCTCCCAAACGTCATTGAATGTTGTATTTAGCTGGAAAAACTGATGCTATGAACAGTGTTCGAATCCCGGTCGAAAACTGTTCATGATCAGTTCTAATAAATTATGAGATTCAGCAAAAAACTCCCTTCTTTTGGACGAAGTCCCATTCCATGAGATAAGTCCTCCTAAACGTCATTGATGTTGTATTTAGCTGAAAAAACTCGATGCTATGAACAGTGTTCGAATCCCGGTCGAAACTGTTCATGATCAGTTCTAATAAATTTGCGAGATCCAGCAAAAAACTCCCCTTCCTTGGACGAAGTCCTATTCCATGAGATAAGTCCTCCTAAACGTCATTGGATGTTGTATTTAGCTGGAAAAATTGATGCTATGAACAGTGTTCGAACTCCCGGTCGAAACTGTTCATGATCAGTTCTAATAAATTTATGAGATTCAGCAAAAAACTCCCCTTCCTTGGACGAAGTCCTATTCCATGAGATAAGTCCTCCTAAACGTCATTGAATGTTGTATTTAGCTGAAAAATGACGCTATGAACAGTGTTCGAACCTCGGTCGAAACTGTTCATGATCAGTTCTAATAAATTTATGAGATTCAGCAAAAAACCCCCTTCCTGGACGAAGTCCTATTCCATGAGATAAGTCATCCCAAACGTCATTGAATGTTGTATTTAGCTGAAAAATTGATGCTATGAACAGTGTTCGAATCCCGGTCGAAACTGTTCGCTGATCAGTCTCCCACAAATTTATGAGATCCAGGAAAAAAACTCCCCATCCTCGGACGAAGTCCCATTCATGAGATAAGTCCTCCTAAACGTCATTGAAAGTTGGCCATTGAAAAATCGATGCTATAAAACAGTGTTCGAATCCCAAATGAACTGTTCATGATCAGTTCTTAATAATTCTGCGAGATTCCAAAAAAACTCCCTTCCTTGGACGAAGTCCTATTCCATGAGATAAGTCCTCCCAAACGTCATTGAATGTTGTATTTAGCTGGAAAATCGATATCTGCGAACAGTGTTCGAACCGGTCGAAACTGTTCATGATCAGTTCTAATAAAATTTATGAGATTCAGCAAAAAACTCCCCTTCCTGGACGAAGTCCTATTCCATGAGATAAGTCCTCCTAAACGTCATTGAATGTTGTATTTAGCTGAAAAACTCCGGTCAAAATGCATGATGAAAAGTGAGTTCGAACTCCTTCCCAAAGTCCGAAACTGTCCTCCATGATCAGTTCTCGAAAATAAAATTTATGAGATTCAGCAAAAAACTCCCCTTCCTATTTGATGAAGTCCCATTCCATGAGATCGAAAAGTCCTCCTAAACGTCATTGAATACGTTAAACGTATTTAGCTGAAAAATTGATGCTATGAACAGTGTTCGAACCTTGTCGAAACTGTTCATGATCAGTTCTTAATAAATTTATGAGATTCAGCAAAAAAATTCTTCCTTGGAGAAGTCCCATTCCATGAGATAAAGTCCTCCCAAACGTCATTGAATGTTGTATTTAGTTGAAAAATTGATGCTATGAACAGTGTTCGAATCCGGTCGAAACTGTTCATGATCAGTTCTAATAAATTTATGAGATTCAGCAAAAACTCCCCTTCCTTGGACGAAGTCCTATTCCATGGAGATAAGTCCTCCTAAACGTCATTGAATGTTGTATTTAGCTTTTGAAAACTGATGCTATGAACAGTGTTCGAATCCTGGTCGAAATTGTTCATGATCAGTTCTAATAAATTCATGAGATCCAGCAAAAAAAACTCCCCTTCCTGGACGAAGTCCTATTCCATGAGATAAGTCCTCCTAAACGTCATTGAATGTTGGGGATTATTGGAAAAACTGATGCTATGGAACAGTGTTCGAATCCGGGTCAAAACTGTTCATGATCAGTTCTAATAAATTTGTGAGATTCAGCAAAAACTCCTCCTTGGACGAAGTCCTATTCCATGAGATAAGTCCTCCAAACGTCATTGAATGTTGTATTTAAGGGAAAACTGATGCTATAAACAGTGTTCGAATCCCGTCGAAACTATTCATGATCAGTTCTAATAAATTCTATGAGATTCCAGCAAAAAAACTCCCTTCCTTGGACGAAGTCCTATTCCATGAGATAATTAAACCATTGAGATAAGTCCTCTAAACGTCATGATGTTGTAATAAATTGATTCAGCAAAAATTGATGCTATTGAACAGATAACCAGTAAACGTCCCGGTGGAAAAACGATGCTATGAACAGTGATCAGTTTCATGATCAAATTAATTTATGATTCAGCAAAAATCTCCTTTCCTTGGACGAAGTCTCATTCCATGAGATAAGTCCTCCTAAACGTCATTGAATGTTGTGAAAATGATTACGAACAGTTGAAAAACTGATGCTATGAACAGTGTCTGAACTTCCTATTCGAAACTATTCATGAGATCAGTTCTGTAAGCTGGTGGATGTTATGAACAGATTCGAAAAGCATGAAAACCCCTTTCTTGGACGAAGTCCTATTCAAGAGATAAGTCCTCCTAAACGTCATTGAATGTTGTATTTAGCTGAAAAAATGATGCTATGAACAGTGTTCGAATCCCGGTCGAAATTGTTCGCGATCAGTTCTAATAAATTTATGAGATTCAGCAAAAACTCCCTTCCTTGGACGAAGTCCTATTCCATGAGATAAGTCCCAAACGTCATTGAATGTTGTATTTAGATGGAAAAATTGATGCTATGAACTGTGTTCGAACCCGGTCGAAACTGTTCATGATCAGTTCTGATTCAGCAAAAACTTTATGGACGAAGTTCCATGAGATAATAAATCATTGATGAGATGAACCGAAAAAACTGTTCCCCTTCCTTTCCTGGACGAAGTCCTATTCCATGAGATAAGTCCTCCTAAACGTCATTGAATGTTGTATTTAGCTGAAAAAAATGATGCTATAAAAGGCGTGGTCGAATCCCTAATAAATTTATGGATTCAGAAAACTTGTTCATGATAAGTTCTAATTGAAATTCTTATGAGATTCAGTAGCTCTAAAAATTCTAAGTGATTCCCCTTCCTTGGACGAAGTCCTATTCATGAGATAAGTCCTCCTAAACGTCATTGATGTTGTATTTATTGATAAATAAGGAACAGTGTTCGAATCCTGGTCGAAACTGTTCATGATCAGTTCTAATAAATTTATGAGATTCAGCAAAAAACTCCCTTCCTTGGACGAAGTCCTATTCCATGAGATAAGTCCTCCCAAACGTCATTGAATGTTGTATTTAGCTGGAAAAATTGATGCTATGAACTGTGTTCGAATCCCGGTCGAAACTGTTCATGATCAGTTCTAATAAATTTATGAGATTCAGCAAAAAAACTCCCTCCTTGGACGAAGTCCTATTCCATGAGATAAGTCTCCTAAACGTCATTGAATGTTGTGATTGGCTGAAAAATGATGCCATGAAACTGTGTTAGAATCCCGGTCAAAACTGTTCATGATCAGTTCTAATAAATTTGTGAGATTCAGCAAAAAAACTCCCCTTCTTTTGGACGAAGTCCGAGATATTCCATGATGATAAGTGTCCGAATCCCGGTCGAAACGCCAGATTGAATAACGGCGAGATCTGGCAAAAAACTCCCTTTTGAAGGAAAAACCATGAGATAAGTCCTCCTGTGTCATTGGATGTTGTTTTATGATAACAGATGTTCGAATCGAACTCGGTCGAAACTGTTCATGATCAGTTCTAATAAATTTATGAGATTCAGCAAAAACCCTCTTGGACGAAGTCCTATTCCATGAGATAAGTCCTCCCAAACGTCATTGAATGTTGTATTTAGGCCGGAAAATGATGCTATGAACAAAATTGAACTCGAATGAAACTGTTCATGATCAAAGTTCTAATAAATTTATGAGATTCAGCAAAAAACTGACGAACCTTCCATGGATAAGTCCTCCAAACGTCATTGGATTCTTAGCTGGAAAATCCGATGATGAACGTCCTCCTATCGAAACGTCGATGATTGAATGAGTTCAGCAAAACTCCTTCCTTGGACGAAGTCCTATTCCATGAGGAAAACGTTGAATGTATTTATGAATAGATGTTCGAACCGGTCGAAACTGTTCATGATCAGTTCTAATAAATTTATGAGATTCAGCAAAAAAAAATCCCCTTCCTTGGACGAAGTCCTATTCCATGAGATAAGTCCTCCTAAAACGTCATTGAATGTTGTATTTAGCTGGAAAACTGATGCTATGAACAGTGTTCGAATCCCGGTCGAAACTGTTCATGATCAGTCTTTAATAAATTTATGAGATTCAGCAAAAAACTCCCCTTCCTTGACGAAGTCCTATTCCATGAGATAAGTCCTCCTAAAACGTCATTGGATGTTGTATTTGGGTTGAAAAACTGGATGCTATGAACAGTGTTCGAATCCCGGTCGAAACTGTTTATGATCAGTTCTAATAAATTTATGAGATTCAGCAAAAAACTCCCCTTCCTTGGACGAAGTCCTATTCCATGAGATAAGTCCTCCTAAACGTCATTGAATTGAAAATTGAAAACTATGAACAGTGTTCGAATCCCGGTCGAAACTGTTCATGATCCCTAATAAATTTGTGAGTCAAAAAACTGACGAAGTTCCATGAGATAAGTCCTGATCTGAAATTGAAAAATTGAATGAACTATTAAAGGTCGAAAAATGATTCATCTCACAAAAAAACTCCTTCCTTGGACGAAGTCGAAATTCCATGAGATAAGTCCTCCCAAACGTTTGAATGTCAATCCCGGATTCATTAAAAATTGATGCCATAAACATGTTCGAAGTCCTATTCCATGAGATAAGTCCTTCTAAACGTCGAAACTGTTCATGAACAGTGTCCGAACTTGTAAACTGTTTGATGAGATTCAGCAAAAAACTCCCTTCCTTGGACGAAGTCCTATTCCATGAGATAAGTCCTAAACGTCATTGAATGTTGTATTTAGAAAAAACTGATGCTATGAACAGTGTTCGAACGGTCGAAACTGTTCATGATCAGTTCTAAAATTCTATGAGATTACAAAAACTCCTTCCTTGGACGAAGTCCTATTCCATGAGATAAGTCCTCCTAAACGTCATTGGATGTTGTATTTAGTTGAAAAACTGATGCTATGAACAGTGTTCGAACTCGGTCGAAACTGTTCATGATCAGTTCTAATAAATTTATGAGATTCAGCAAAAAACTCCCTTCCTTGGACGAAGTCCTATTCCATGAGATAAGTCCTCCTAAACGTCATTGAATGTTGTATTTATTTGAAAAATGATGCTATGAACAGTGTTCGAACCCGGTCGAAACTGTTCATGATCAGTTCTAATAAATTTATGAGATCCAGCAAAAAACTCCTTCCTTGGACGAAGTCCTATTCCATGAGATAAGTCCTCCTAAACGTCATTGAATGTTGTATTTAGCAGTGAAAAATTGATCATGCTATGAACGTGTTCGAATCCCGGTCAAACTGTTCTGATCAGTTCCTAATAAATTGTGAATTCAGCAAAAAACTCCCTTGCTGGGACGAAGTCCTATTCCATGAATAAGTCCTCTAAACGTCATTGAATGTTGTATTTAGCTGGAAAAGCTGATGCTATAAACAGTGTTCGAATCGGTGAAACTATTCATGATCAGTTTAAACAATTTATGAGATTCAGCAAAAAAAAACTCCCCTTCCTTGGACGGAACCTATTCCATGAGATAAGTCCTCTAAACGTCATTGAATGTTGTATTGAGCTGACAAAGTGCTATGAACAGTGTTCAGATCCAGTCAGGCTTATTCATGATCAGTTCTAATAAATTGCAGTTCCAGCAAAAAACTCCCCTTCCTTGGACGAAGTCCTATTCATGAGATAAGTCCTCCTAAACGTCATTGATATTTGTATTGAGCTGGAAAAATGGGATGCAAGGAACTGATGCTATCGAAACAGTCAGTTCTAATAAATCCCGGTCGTAAAAAACTCCTTCCTGACGAAGTCCTATTCATGAGATAAGTTCCTAAAAATGAAAATTGATGCTATGAACATTCAGCAAAAAAACGTTTAATAAATTTGTGAGATTCCCCTTTCTTGGACAAGTCCTATTCCATGAGATAAGTCCTCCCAACGTCATTGAATGTTGTATTTAGCTGGAAAAACTGATGCTATAAACAGTGTTCGAATCCCGGTCGAAACTGTTCATGATCAGTTCTAATAAATTATGAGATTCAGCAAAAAAACTCCCCTTCCTGGACGAAGTCCTATTCATGAGATAAGTCCCTAAACGTCATTGAATGTTGTATTTTATTAAAAAACTGATGCTATGAACTGTGTTCGAATCGGTCGAAACTGTTCATGATCAATTCAAATAAATTTATGAGATTCGTAAAAAAAACTCCCTTCCTTGGACGAAGTCCTATTCCATGAGATAAGTCCTCCTAAACGTCATTGAATGTTGTATTTAGCTGGAAAAAACTGATGCTATGAACAGTGTTCGAATCTGGTCGAAACTGTTCATGATCAGTTCTAATAAATTTATGAGATTCAGCAAAAAAAATCCCCATCCTTGACGAAGTCCTATTCATGAGATAAGTCCTCCTGAAATTTATTGAAAAAATTCATTGAAAGTTCGGAATCCCGGTCGAAACTGTTATGCTGGAGATTCAGCAAAAAACACTCCTTCCTTTGGACGAAGTGCTACGAGATAAGTCCTCCTAAACATTGAATGTTGTATTTCGATTATCTCGGTCGAAACTGTTCATGATCAGTTCTAATAAATTTATGAGATTCAGCAAAAACCTGCTTCCTTGACGAAGTCCTATTCCAGAGATAAGTCCTCAAACGTCATTGAATGTTGATTAAGTCCTCCTATGAACTGTGTTCATTGAAACTATTGTTCTAATAAATTTTGAGATTCAGCAAAAACTGACGAAGTCCTATTCCATCTAAGTCCTCCTAAACATTGAATGTTGTTCGATATAACAGTGTTCCCTGTCAAAAACTGTCTTTCATGATCAGTTCTAATAAATTTAAGAGATTCAGCAAAAATTTCCCTTCCTTGGACGAAGTCCTATTCCATGAGATAAGTCCTCCCAAACGTCATTGAATATTTGTATTTAGCTGGAAAAAACTGATGCTATAAACAGTGTTCGAATCCGGTCGAAACTATTTCATGATCAGTTCTAATAAATTTATGAGATTCAGCAAAAAAAAACCCTTCCTTGGACGAAGTCTATTCCATGAGATAAGTCCAAACGTCATTGAATGTTGTATTGAGCTGGAAAAACTGATGCTACGAACAGTGTTCGAATCCCGGTCGAAACTATCATGATCCGTTCTAATAAATTTATGAGATTCAGCAAAAAAACTCCCTTCCCTGGACGAAGTCCTATTCCATGAGATAAGTCCCTCCAAACGTCATTGAATGTTGTAGCTGGAAAAACTGATGCTATGAACGATGTTCGAATCCCGGTCAGAAACTGTTCTTGATCAGTTCTAATAAATCATGAGATTCATAAAAAATTCCCCCTTCCTTGGACGAAAGTCCTATTCCGAGATAATTCCTCCTAAACGTCATTGAATGTTGTATTTATGGAAAAAAACGATGCTATGATTTGTGTTTCGAATCCTGGTCGAAACTGTTCATGATCAGTTCTAATAAATTTATGATTCAGCAAAAAACTCCCCTTCCTTGGACGAATTCCATGAGATAAGTCCTCCTAAACGTCATTGATGTTGTATTTAGCTGGAAAAAAAATTGATGCTATGAACAGTGTTCGAATCAATGAAAACGGTCGAAATTCTGAGATTCATTTTCCGACGAATCATTCCATGAGATAAGTCATCCTAAACGTTGAATGTTACTTAGCTGGAGATGCTATGAACAAATTGAATCCCGGTCCTGTTCATTCCTTGGACGCAAAAAACTCCCCTATTCGAAGTCATGAATGAGATGTCCTCCTAAACGTCATTGAATGTTGTATTTAGCTGGAAAAATCGATGCTATAAACAGTGTTCGAATCCGGTCGAAACTGTTCGCAGTCAGTTCTAATAAATTTATGAGATTCAAGCAAAAAACTCCCCTTTCCTTGGACGAAGTCCTATTCCATGATAAGTCCCCTAAACGTCATTGAATGTTGTATTTAGCTGGAAAAAAACTGATGCTTATGAACAGTGTTCCGAATACGGTCGAAACTGTTCATGATCAGTTCTAATAGAACTTAAGTGATTCAGCAAAATTTCCTTCCTTGGACGAAGTCCTATTCCGATGAGATAAGTCCTCTAAACGTCATTGAATGTTGTATTTAGCTGGAAAAAAACTGATGAACAGTGTCCGAATCCGGTGAACGATCAGTTCTACTAATTTAAGAGATTCGGCAAAACACTGTTCCGAGATAAGTCCTCCCAAATCATTGAATGTTGTATTTAGTTGGAAAAATTGAACAGTGTTGAAACTGTTCATGATCAGTTCTAAAAAACGAGATTCCCTTCCTTGGACGAAGTCCTATTCCAGAGATAAGTCCTCCTAAACGTCATTGAATGTTGTATTTCGATGCCATGAACAGTGTTCGAAAAACTGTTCATGATGCTAATAAATTTATGAGTTCAGCAAAAATCCGAAGTCAGATAAGTCCTGTTCATTGAATGTCAGTTCTGGAAAACTGATATGAACTGTGTTATCCCGGTCGAACTGTTCATTCAGCAAAAAAAAAAACTCCCCTTCTTGGACGAAGTCTCATTCCATGAGATAAGTCCTCCTAAAACGTCATTGAATGTTGTATTTAGTGGAAAAAACTGATGCTATGAACAGTGTTCGAATCGGTCAAACTGTTCATGATCAGTTCTAATAAATTTGTGAGATTCAACAAAAACTCCCTTCCTTGGACGAAGTCCATTCCATGAGATAAGTCCTCCTAAACGTCATTGAATGTTATTTAGCTGGAAAAAAATGCTATAAACAGTGTTTCAATGAAACTATCATGATCCCGGATTCATAAAAACTGTTCATGAGATAAGTCCTAAATAAATTTGAGCTGGAAAATTGATGCTTGAACAGTGCAAAATGACTGCCCTAATAAATTTAAGTGATTCCCTTCCTTGGACGAAGTCCTATTCCATGAGATAAGTCCTCCTAAACGTCATTGATGTTGTATTGTTGTGATTGCTGGTCGAAAAACTGATCGTTCTAATTAATTTATGAGTGTTGGACGAAGTCCTAGTCCGAAACTGTTAAGTCCCTAAACGTCATTGAATGTTGTATTTCAGCAAAAAAACTACGAACAGTGTTCGAATCCCGGACGAAAACTGTTTGATCCTAAATTTCCATTCATAAGTCCTCCTAAACGAAGTCCTATTCCATGAGATAGTCCTTTAAACGTCATTGGAAAACTGATGCTATGAACTGTGTTCGAATCCCGGTCGAAACTGTTCATGATCAGTTCTAACCATTTATGAGTTTCAGCAAAAAAAACTCCCCTTTCTTGGACGAAGTCCTATTCCATGAATCCAAAGTCCTGAATGTTGTATTTCCTAAACGTTCGAATCCCGGTTGAATGTTCATGATCGGGTTCTTAATAAATTATGAGATTAGCTGACGAAGGAAAAAACTGATGCTGAAAATATGCCATGAACAGTGTCGAATCCCGGTCGAAACTGTTCATGAGATCAGTTCTAATAAATTGTGAGATTCAGCAAAAAACTCCCCTTCCTTGGACGAAGTCCTATTCCATGATAAGTCCTCCTAAACGTCATTGAATGTTTATTTAGCTGGAAAAACTGATGCTATAAACAGTGTTCCAATCCTGGTCGAAACTATTCATGATCAGTTCTAATAAATTTAAGGAGATTCAGCAAAAACTCCCCTTCCTTGGACGAAGTCCTATTCCATGAGATAAGTCCTCCAAACGTCATTGAATGTTGTATTTTGGCTGGAAAAAACTGATGCTATGAACGGTGTTCGAATCCGGTCGCAAACTGTTCGCAGTCAGTTCTAATAAATTTGTGAGATTCAGCAAAAACTCCCCTTCCTGGGACGAAGTCCTATTCCATGATAAGTCCTCCCAAACGTCATTAGAATGTTGTATTTAGCTGGAAAAAACTGATGCTATATAACAGTGTTTCGAATCGGTCGAAACTATTCATGATCAGTTCTAATAAATTTAAGAGATTCAAAAAAAAATTCCCTTCCTTGGACGTAGTCTCATTCCATGAGATAAGTCCTCCAAAACGTCATTGATGTTGTATTTAGCTGGAAAAAACTGATGCTATGAACAGTGTTCGAATCCCGGTCGAAACTGTTCATGATCAGTTCTAATAAATTTATGAGATTCGGCAAAAACTCCCTTCTGGGACGAAGTCCCATTCCATGAGATACGTCCTCCTAAACGTCATTGAATGTTGTATTTATCTAGGAAACTGATGCTATGAACAGTGTTCAATCCCGGTCGAAACTGTTCATGATCGTTTCTAATAAATTTATGATTTAATAAAAAATCCTTCTTGGACGAAGTCCATTCCATGAGATAAGTCCTAAACGTCATTGGATGTTGTATAGCTGGAAAAAAACTGATGCTATAAACAGTGTTCGAATCGGTCAAAATGTTGCCGATCAGTTCTAATAAATTTTGAATTCAGCAAAAAAAACTCCCTTCCTTGCACGAAGTCCCATTCCATGAGATAAGTCCTCCAAACGTCATTGAATGTTGTATTTAAAAAACTGATGCTATGAACAGTGTTCGAATCGGTCGAAACTGTTCATGATCAGTTCTAATAAATTTGTGTGATTCAGCAAAAATTCCCTTCCTTGGACGAAGTCCTATTCCATGAGAGATAAGATCCTCCTAAACGTCATTGGATGTTGTATTTAGCTGGAAAAAAAACTGATGCTATAAACAGTGTTCGGGAATCCCGGTCCGAAACTATTCATGATCAGTTCTAATAAATTCTATGAGATTCAGCAAAAAACTCCCCTTCCTTGACGAAGTCCTATTCCATGAGATAAGTCCTCCTAAACGTCATTGAATGTTGTATTTAGCTGGAAAAAACTGATGCGTGAACAGTGTTTGAATCCCGGTCGAAACTGTTCATGGTCAGTTCTAATAAATTTAGATTCAGCAAAAAAAATCCTTCCTTGGACGAGTCCTATTCCATGAGATAAGTCCTCCAAACGTCATTGGATGTTGTATTTAGCTGGAAAAACTGATGCTATGAACAGTGTCCGAATCGGTCGAAACTGTTCATGATCAGTTCTACTCAATTTGGCGAGTTTCAGCAAAAAACTCCCCTTCATTGACGAAGTCCTATTCCATGAGATAAGTCCTCCTAAACGTCACTGAATGTTGTATTTAGCTGGAAAAAAATGATGCTATGAACAGTGTTCGAATCCCGGTCTAAATGCTTTTCATGATCAGTTCCTACTAAATTTATGAGATTCAGCAAACTCCCCTTCCTTGGACGAAGTCCTATTCCATGAGATAAGTCCTCTAAACGTCATTGGATGTTGTATTTAGTTGGAAAAATCAGATGCTAAGAACAGTGTTCGAATCCCGGTCAAACTGTTATGATCAGTTTCTAATAAATTTATGAGTTTCAGCAAAAAAACTCCCTTCCTTGGACGAAGTCCTATTCCATGAGATAAGTCCTCCTAAACGTCACTGAATGTTGTATTTAAGCTGGAAAAAATGATGCTATGAACAGTGTTCGAGATCGGTCAAAAATGTTCATGATCAGTTCTAATAAATTGTGAGATTCAGCAAAAAACTCCCCTTCCTTGGACGAAGTCCTATTCCATGAGATAAGTCCTCCTAAACGTCATTGAATGTTGTATTTAGATGGAAAACTGATGCTTGAACTGTGTTCGAACTCGGTCGAAACTGTTCAAGATCAGTTCTAATAAATTTATGAGATTCAGCAAAAAAACTCCCTTCCTTGGACGAAGTGCCATTCCATGAGATAAGTCCCCAAACGTCATTGGATGTTGTATTTGAGCTACTGGAAAAAACTGATGCACTATGAACAGTGTTCGAATCCAGTCAAAACTGTTCATGATCAGTTCTAATAAATTTATGATTCAGCAAAAAAAACTCCCCTTCCTGGACGAAGTCCTATTCCATGAGATAAGTCCTCCTAAACGTCATTGAATGTTGTATTGAGCTGGAAAAACTGATGCTATGAACTGTGTTTCGAATCGGTCGAAACTGTTCATGATCAGTTCTAAATTAAATTTATGATTCAGCAAAAAAACTCCCCTTTTGGACGAAGTGCTATTCCACGAGATAGTCCTCTAAACGTCATTGGATGTTGTATTTATTGGAAAATTGATTACTGTGAACAGTGTTAGAATCGGTCGAAACTGTTCATGATCAGTTCTAATAAATTTGTGAGATTCAGCAAAAACTCCTTCCTTGGACGAACCATTCATGAGATAAGTCCTCTAAACGTCATTGTTGTATTTAGTTGAAAAACTGATCTATGAACTGTGTTCTTCGAATCCCGTCCGAGTTCGTTCATGAGTCAGTTCTAATAAATTTATGATTTCAGCAAAAAACTCCCTTCATACGGACGAAGTCCTATTCCATGAGAGATGATGTAAACGTCATTGGATGCTGGAAAAATCCGATGCTATGAACAGTGTTAATCCCGGTCAAAACTGTTCATGATCAGTTCTAATAAATTTGTGAGATTCAGCAAAAAAACTTCCCCTTCCTGGGACGAAGTCCCATTCCATGAGATAAGTCCTCCAAACGTCATTGAATGTTGTATTAGGGCTGGAAAACTGATGCTATAAAATGTGTTCGAATCCCGGTCGAAAACTATTCAATCGATCAGTTCTAGCAAAATTTACGGAGATCTGGCAAAAACTCCCCTTCCTTGACGAAGTCGGAAAAAAGCCATGATGCTATGAACGGTGTTGAATCCCAAACGTCATTGAGGTTACATTGAAAAACTGGAAAAATTCCGATGCTATGAACATTGAATCGAATCCCGGTCGAAAACTGTCGAAACTGTTCGCGATCAGTTCTAATAAATTTATGAGATTCAGCAAAAAAACCCCTTCCTGGGACGAAGTCCTATTCCATGAGAGATACGTCCTCCTAAACGTCATTGAATGTTGTATTTATTGAAAAAACTGATGCTATGAACAGTGTTCGAATCCCGGTCGAAACTGTTCATGATCAGATTAATAAATTTAAGTGATTCATAAAAAAACTCCCCTTCCTTGGACGAAGTCCCATTCCATGAGATAAGTCCTCCAAACGTCATTGGATGTTGTATTTAGCTGAAAAAACTGATACTATGAACAGTGTTCGAATCGGTCGAAACTATTCATGATCAGTTCTAATAAATTTATGAGATTCAGCAAAAAAACTCCCTTCCTTGGACGAAGTCCTATTCCATGAGATAAGTCCTCCTAAACGTCATTGAATGTTTATTGAGTCTGGAAAAAATCGATGCTATGAACAGTGTTCGAATCCCGGTCGAAACTGTTCATGATCAGTTCTAATAAATTTGTGAGATTCAACAAAAAATTCCCTTCCTTGGACGAAGTCCTATTCCATGAGATAAGTCCTCCTAAACGTCATTGAATGTTGGTATTTAGCTGGAAAAACTGATGCTATAAATATGTTCGAATCCCGGTCGAAACTATTCATGATCAGATCTAATAAATTTGTGAGATTCAGCAAAAAAACTCCTTCCTTGGACGAAGTCCTATTCCATGAGATAAGTCCTCCTAAACGTCATTGAATGTTGTATTTATTGAAAAACCCATTCACTACGAACAGTGTTCGAATCGGTCGAACTATTTATGATCAGTTCTAAGAATTTATGAGATTCAGCAAAAAACTCCTTCCAGAAGTCTATTCCATGAGATAAGTCCTCCCAAACGTCATTGGATGTTGTATTTAGCTGGAAAAATTGATGCTATGAACAGTGTTCGAACTCGGTCGAAACTGTTCTAATAAGTTTACAAATTTATGATTCAGCAAAAACTCTCTTCCTTGGACGATCTCATTCCATGAGATAAGTCCTCCTAAACGTCTTGATGTTGTATTTAGCTGGAAAAAAACTGATGCGCAACAGTGTCCAATCCCGGTCTGAAACTGTTCATGATCAGTTCTAATTAATTTATGAGATTCAGCTCCCCTTCCTTGGACGAAGTCCTATTCCATGAGATAAGTCCTCCTAAACGTCATTATATTAGATGGAAAAACTGATGCTACGAACAGTGTTCGAATCCCGGTCGAAACTGTTCATGATCCAGTTCTAATAATTTATGAGATTCAGCAAAAACACTCCTTCCTTGGACGAAGTCCTATTCCGAGATAAGTCCTCCTAAACGTCATTGATGTTGTATTTAGTGGAAAACTGATGCTATGAACAGTGTTCGAATCGGTCAAAACTGTTCATGATCAGTTCTAATAAATTTGAGATTAAGCAAAAAACTCCCTTCCTTGACGAAGTCCTATTCCATGAGATAAGTCCTCCTAAACGTCATTGAATGTTGTATTTAGCTGAAAAAATGATGCTATGAACAGTGTTCGAATCGGTCTAAAACTGTTCATGATCAGTTCTAATAGAAATTTATGAGATTCCCAGCAAAAAACTCCCTTCCTGGACGGTGAAGTCCTATTCCATGAGATAAGTCCTCCAAACGTCATTGAATGTTGTATTGAGCTGGAAAAAAACTGATGCTATGAACTGTGTTCAATCCCGGTCGAAACTGTTCATGTTCTAATAAATTATGAGATTCAGCAAAAAACTCCCTTCGGACGAAGGCTATTCCATGAGATAAGTCCTAAACGTGGATTGAATGCCAGGTTTAGTGGAAAAAAAATGATGCTATAGAACAGTTCGAATCCCGGTCAAACTGTTCATGATCAGTTCCTAATAAATTTGTGAGATTACAAAAACTCCCTTCCTTGGACGAAGTCCTATTCATGATAAGTCCTCTAAACGTCATTGAATGTTGTATTAGCTGAAAAACTGGATACTATAAACAGCAATTCGAATCCCGGTCGAAACTATTCATGATCAGTTCTAATAAATTTGCGAGATTCAACAAAAAAACCCCTTCCTTGATCAAGTCCTATTCCATGAGATAAGTCCTCCTAAACGTCATTGAATGTTGTATTGAGCTGGAAAATCGATGCTATGAACTGTGTTCGAATCCTGGTCGAAACTGTTCATGATCAGTTCTAATAAATTTATGATTCAGCAAAAATCCTTCCTTGGACGAAGTTATTCATGAGATAAGTCCTCCTAAACTTCATTGGATGTTTAAACAGCTGGAAAAACTGATGCTATGAACAGTGTCGAAGTCGGTCTAAACTGTTCATGATCAGTTCTAGCAATTTGCTATAGCTAAAAAAACTCCCCTTCCTTGGACGAAGTCCTATTCCATGATAAGTCCTCTAAACGTCATTGAATGTTGTTTTAGCGGAAAACTGATGCTTTATGAACGGTGTTCGAATCTGGTCGAAACTGTTCATGATCAGTTCTAATAAATTTATGAGATTCAGCAAAAAACCCCTTCTTTGGACGAAGTCCCATTCATGAGATAAGTCCTCCTAAACGTCATTGAATGTTGTATTTAGCTGGAAAAAACTGATGCTATGAACTGTGTTCGAATCCCGGTCGAAAACTGTTCATGATCAGTTCTAATAAATTTATGAGATTCAGCGAAAAAACCCATTCCTTGGACGAAGTCCTATTCCATGAGATAAGTCCTCCTAAACGTCATTGATGTTGTATTTAGCTGGAAAAACTGATGCTATGAACGGTGTTCGAATCCCGGTCGAAACTGTTCATGATCAGTTCTAATAAATTTATGAGATTCAGCCAAAAAACTCCCCTTCCTGACGAAGTCCTATTCCATGAGATAAGTCCTCCTAAACGTCATTGATGTTGCTTTTTGCTGGAAAAAAACTGATGCTATGAACAGTGTTCGAATCCCTGTCGAAACTGTTCATGATCAATTCTAATAAATTTATGAGATTCAGCAAAAACTCCCCTTTTTGACGAAGTCCCTATTCCATGAGATAAGTCCTCCTAAACGTCATTGAATGTATTTAGCTGGAAAAAAAACTGATGCCATGTTCGAATCCAGGTCGAAACTGTTCGCGATCGCTCCTAATAAATTTTGAGGATTCAGCAAAAAAAACTCCCTATTCCTTGGACGAAGTCCTCCATGAATAAGTCAACGCTGATGTTGTATTTAGCTGAAAATTGATGCTATGAACAGTGTTCGAATCCCGGTCGAAACTGTTCATAATCAGTTCTAATAAATTTATGATATTCAGCAAAAAACTCCCCTTCCTTGACGAAGTCCCTATTCCATGAGATAAGTCCTCCTAAACGTCATTGAATGTATTTAGCTGGAAAAAATTGATGCGAACAGTGTTCGAATCCCGGTCGAAACTGTTCATGATCAGTTCTAATAAATTTATGAGATTCCAGCAAAAAACTCCTTCCTTGGACGAAGTCCTATTCCATGAATAAGTCCTCCTAAACGTCATTGAATGTTGTATTTAGCTGGAAAAAAATTGATGCCATGAACAGTGTTCGAATCCTGGTCGAAACTGTTCATGATCAGGTTCTAATAAATTTAAGAGATTCAGTAAAAATTTCCTTCCTTGACGAGTCCTATTCCATGAGATAAGTTCTAAACGTCATTGAATGTGTATTTAGCTGGAAACAACTGATGCTATAAACAGTGTTCGAATCCCGGTCGAAACTGTTCGCAATCAGTTCTAGTGGTAAATTTAAGGAGATTCAGCAAAAAAAACTCCCCTTCCTTGGACGAAGTCCCATTCATGAGATAAGTCCTCCTAAACGTCATTGAATGTTGTATTTAGCTGGAAAAAACTGGATGCTATAAACAGTGTTCGGTCCCAGTGAAACTGTTGGCGATCAGTTCAATAAATTTGGCGAGATTCAGCAAAAAACTCCCTTCCTTGGACGAAGTCCCATTCCATGAGATAAGTCCTCCTAAACGTCATTGAATGTTGTATTTAGCTGAAAAACCATCTATGAATGCGTTCGAATCCCGGTCGAAACTGTTCATGATCAGTTCTAATAAATTTAAGTGATCCAGCAAAAACCCCCTTCCTGGACGAAGTCCTATTCCATGATAAGTCCTCTTCTAAACGTCATTGAATGTTGTATTTAGCTGGAAAAAAAACTGATGCTATGAACAGTGTTCGAATCCAGTCAAAACTGTTCATGATCAGTTCTAATTAATTTTATGAGATTCAGCAAAAAACTCCACCTTGGAGGTAGTCCTATTCCATGAGATGTCCTCCTAAACGTCATTGAATGTTGTATTTGGCTGGAAAAAACTGATGCTACGAACAGTTCGAATCGGTCGAAACTATTCGCGATCAGTTCTAATAAAATTTATGAGATCAGCAAAAAACTCCTTCCTTGGACGAAGTCCTATTCCATGAGATAAGTCCTCCTAAACGTCATTGAATGTTGTATTTAGCTGAAAAACTGATGCTATGAACAGTGTTCGAATCCTTGTCTAAACTGTTCATGATCAGTTCTAATAAATTTATGAGATTCAGCAAAAAACTCCCTTCCTTGGACGAAGTCCTATTCATGAGATAAGTCCTCCTAAAACGTCATTGAATTTTGTATTTAGCTGGGAAAAATTGATGCTATGAACAGTGTTCGAATCCCCATCAAACTGTTCATGATCAGTTCTAATAAATTTATGAGATTCAGCAAAAACTCCCCTTCTTTTGGAGGAAGTCCATTCCATGAGAAAAGTCCTCTAAACGTCATTGAATGTTGTATTTAATGGAAAAACTGATGCTATAGGCAGTGTTCGAATCGGTCAGAAACTGTTCATGATCAGTTCTAATAAATTTATGAGATTCAGCAAAAAGCCCCCTTCCTTGGACGAAGTCCTATTCCATGAGATAAGTCCTCCTAAACGCTGAATGTTGTATTGAGAGTTGAAAAACTGATGCTATGAACAGTGTTCGAATCCCGGTCTAAAACTGTTCGCGATCGGATCTAATAAATTTATGAGATTCAGCAAAAACTCCCTTCCTTGGACGAAGTCCCATTCCATGGTAAGTCCTCCCAAACGTCATTGAATTTGTATTTAGCTGAAAAAAATTGATGCTATGAACAGTGTTCGAATCCCGGTCGAACTGTTCATGATCATTTCTAATAAATTTATGAGTTCAGCAAAAAAATCCCCTTCCTTGGACGAAGTCCTATTCCATGAGATAAGTCCTCCCAAACGTCATTGGATGTTGTATTTAGCTGGAAAAAAACTGATGCTGAAACAGTGTTCGAATCCTTTTTGGTCGAAACTGTTCATGATCAGTTCTAATAAATTATGAGATTCAGCAAAAAACTCCCTTCCTTGGACAGAAGTCCCCTTCCACAGAGATAAGTCCTCCTAAACGTCATTGGATGTTGTATTGTGGAAAAATTGATGCTATGAACGGTTCGAATCCCGGTCGAAACTGTTCATGATCAGTTCTAATAAATTTATGAGATTCAGCAAAAAAACTCCTTCCTTGGACGAAGTCCTATTCCATGAGATAAGTCCTCCTAAACGTCATTGAATGTTGTATTTAGCTGGAAAAACTGATGCTATGAACAGTGTTCGAATCCTGCAGAAACTGTTCATGATCAGTTCTAATAAATTATGAGATTCAGCAAAAAACTCCCCTTCCTTGGACGAAGTCTATTCCATGAGATAAGTCCTCCTAAACGTCATTGGATGTTGTATTTAGCTGGAAAAACTGATGCTATGAACAGTGTTCGAATCCTGGTCGAAACTGTTTCATGATCAGTTCTAATAAATGGCGAGTTTCAAAAAAAAAAACTCCCCTTCCTTGGACGAAGTCCCATTCCATGAGATAAGTCCTCCCTAAACGTCATTGATGTTGAATTAGCTGGATATTGTATGAACTGGAATCCTGCCGAAAATGTTCTATGATCAGTTCTAATAAATCCCAGTCAAAAATGTTCTTGATCCAGTCCTATTCCATGAAATAAGTCCTCCTAAACGTCATTGGATGTTGTATTTAGATGGAAAGGCTGATGCTATAGACTGTGTTCGAATCCGGTCGAAACTGTTCATGATCAGTTTAATAAATTTGAGATTCAGCAAAAAAACTCCTTCCTTGGACGAAGTCCTATTCCATGAGATAAGTCCTCCTAAACGTCATTGAATGTTTGTATTTAGCTGGAAAAAACTGATGCTAGTAACAGTATTTCGAATCCCGGTCAAAACTGTTCATGATCAGTTCTAATAAATTTATGAGATTCAGCAAAAAATCTCCCTTCCTTGGACGAAGTCCTATTCCATGAGATAAGTCCTCCTAAACGTCATTGAATGTTTTAGCTGGAAAAATTGATGCTGAACAGTGTTCGAATCCCGGTCGAAAAACTGTTCATGATCAGTTCTAATAAATTTATGAATTCAGCAAAAAAAACCCCCTTCCTTGATTCCGAAGTCCGCTCCATGAGATAAGTCCTCCTAAACGTCATTGAATGTTGTATTTATTGGAAAAAACTGATGCTATGAACAGTGTTCGAATCCCGGTAAAACTGTTCATGATCAGTTCTAATAAATTTAGAGATTCAGCAAAAACTCCCCTTCCCTGGACGAAGTCCTATTCCATGAGATAAGTCCTCTAAACGTCATTGGATGTTGTATTTGGCTGGAAAAAACTGATGCTATGAACAGTGTTCGAATCCCGGTCAAAACTGTTCATGATCAGTTCTAATAAATTTATGAGATTCAGCAAAAAAACTCCCTTCCTTGGACGAGTCCTATTCCATGAGATAAGTCCTCCTAAACGTCATTGGATCAGCTGGATAAAACTGATGCTATGAACGGTATTTCGAATCGGTCAAAACTGTTCATGATCTGATCTAATTAAATTTTGAGATTCAGAAAAAAACTCCTTCTTTGGACGAGTCCTATTCCATAGATAAGTCCTCCAAACGTCATTGAATGTTGTATTTGGCTGGAAAAACCGATGCTATGAACTGTGTTCGAATCGGTCGAAACTGTTCGCAGTCAGTTCTAATAAATTTATGAGATTCAGCAAAAAAAACTCCCTTCCTTGGACGAAGTCCTATTCCATGAGATAAGTCCTCCTAAACGTCATTGGATGTTGTATTAGCTGGAAAAACTGATGCTATGAACAGTGTTCGAATCCCGGTCGAAACTGTTCATGATCAGTTCTAATAAATTATGAGATTCAGCAAAAAACTCCCTTCCTTGGACGCAAAAAAGTCCTATTCCATTGAGATAAGTCCTCCTAAACGTCATTGAATGTTATTTAGCTGGAAAAACTGATGCTATGAACAGTGTTCGAATCCCGGTCGAAACTGTTCATGATCAGTTCTAATAAATTTATGAGATTCAGCAAAAAACTCCCCTTCCTTGGACGAAGTCCTATTCCATGAGATAAGTCCTCCTAAACGTCATTGAATGTTGTATTTAGCTGGAAAAACTGATGCCATGAACAGTGTTCGAACCCGGCCCGAAACTGTTCATGATCAGTTCTAATAAATCTATGAGATTCAGCAAAAAAACTCCCCTTCCTTGGACGAAGTCCTATTCCATGAGATAAGTCCTCCTAAACGTCATTGGATGTTGTATTTAGTGGAAAAACTGATGCTATGAACAGTGTTCGAATCGGTCGAAACTGTTCATGATCAGTTCTAATAAATTTATGAGATTCAGCAAAAAAACTCCCCTTCTTTTGGACGAAGTCCTATTCCATGAGATAAGTCCTCCTAAACGTCATTGGATGTTGTATTTAGCTGGAAAACTGATGCTATGAACAGTGTTCGAATCCGGTCGAAACTGTTCATGATCAGTTCTAATAAATTTATGAGATTCAGCAAAAAACTCCCTTCCTTGGACGAAGTCCTATTCCATGAGATAAGTCCTCCTAAACGTCATTGGATGTTGTATTTAGCTGGAAAAAACTGATGCTATGAACTGTGTTTCGAATCCCGGTCGAAACTGTTCATGATCAGTTCTAATAAATTTATGAGATTCAGCAAAAAAACTCCCCTTCCTTGGACGAAGTCCTATTCCATGAGATAAGTCCTCCTAAACGTCATTGATGTTTTATTTGGCTGGAAAAAAATGATGCTATGAACTGTGTTCGAATCCCGGTAAGTTCGAATCGGAAAACTGTTCATGATCAGTTCTAATAAATTTATGAGATTCAGCAAAAAATCTCCCTTCCTTGGACGAAGTCCTATTCCATGAGATAAGTCCTCCTAAACGTCATTGATGTTGTATTTAGCTGGAAAAAAAACTGATGCTATGAACAGTGTTCGAATCCCGGTCGAAACTGTTCATGATCAGTTCTAATAAATTTATGAGATTCAGCAAAAAACTCCCCTTCCTTGGACGAAGTCCTATTCCATGAGATAAGTCCTCCTAAACGTCATTGAATGTTGTATTTAGCTGGAAAAACTGATGCTTTGCGGACAGTGTTCGAATCCGGTCGAAACTGTTCATAATGAATAGTTGAGATTCAGTAAAAAACTCCACTTCCTTGACGGAAGTCCTATTCCATGAGATAAGTCCTCCTAAACCTGTATTTAGCGAAAATGTTGCTATAAACAGTGTTCGAAGCCTGGAAAAAACTGATGCTATGAACAGTGTTCGCAAAAAATGAAGTCCGTAACTAAAGTTCTAATGAAATTTATGAGTTCATTCAGCTTAAAAAAAAACTCCCCTTCCTTGGACGAAGTCCTATTCCATGAGATAAGTCCTCCCTAAACGTCATTGAATGTTGTATTTAGCAGGAAAAACTGATGCTATGAACTGTGTTCGAATCCCGGTCGAAACTGTTCATGATCAGTTCTAATAAATTTATGAGATTCAGCAAAAAACTCCCCTTCCTTGGACGGGAAGTCCCTATTCCATGAGATAAGTCCTCTAAACGTCATTGGATGTTGTATTTAGCTGGAAAAATTGATGCTATGAACAGTGTTCGAATCCCGGTCGAAAACTGTTCATGATCAGTTCTAATAAATTTATTGAGATTCAAAAAAAAAACTCGAACCTTCCTTGGACGAAGTCCTATTCCATGAGATAAGTCCTCCTAAACGTCATTGAATGTTGTATTTAGTGGATAAAACTGATGATGAACAGTGTTCGAATCGGTCGAAACTGTTCATGATCAGTTCTAATAAATTTATGAGATTCAGCAAAAAACTCCCCTTCTTTGGACGAAGTCCTATTCCATGAGATAAGTCCTCCTAAACGTCATTGAATGTTGTATTTAGCTGAAAAACTGATGCTATGAACTGTGTTCGAATCCCGGTCAAACTGTTCATGATCAGTTCTAATAAATTTATGAGATTCAGCAAAAAACTCCCCTTCCTTGGACGAAGTCCTATTCCATGAGATAAGTCCCTCCTAAACGTCATTGAATGTTGTATTTGGCTACTGGAAAAACTGATGCTATGAACAGTGTTCGAATCCCGGTCGAAACTGTTCATGATCAGTTCTAATAAATTTATGAGATTCAGCAAAAACTCCCCTTCCTTGGACGAAGTCCTATTCCATGAGATAAGTCCTCCTAAACGTCATTGAATGTTGTATTTAGCTGGAAAAAACTGATGCTATGAACAGTGTTCGAATCGGTCGAAACTGTTCATGATCAGTTCTAATAAATTTATGAGATTCAGCAAAAAACTCCCTTCCTTGGACGAAGTCCTATTCCATGAGATAAGTCCTCCTAAAACGTCATTGAATGTTGTATTTAGCTGGAAAAAAACTGATGCTATGAACAGTGTTCGAATCCTGTCAGAAACTGTTCATGATCTATGAACAGTGTTCTAATAAACTGTTTATAAAAATTTTCAGCAAAAAAACTCCCCTTCCTTGGACGAAGTCCCATTCCATGAGATAAGTCCTCCTAAACGTCATTGAATGTTGTGTATTTCGAAAAGCTGAAAAAAACTGATGCTAAATGAACAGTGTTCATGAGATAAGAATCGGTCGAAACTGTTCATGATCAGAAACAGTTCTAATAAATTTATGAGATTCAGCAAAAAACTCCCCTTCCTTGGACGAAGTCCTATTCCATGAGATAAGTCCTCCTAAACGTCATTGAATGTTGTATTTAGCTGGAAAAAACTGATGCTATAAACAGTGTTCGAATCCCGGTCGAAACTGTTCATGATCAGTTCTAATAAATTTATGAGATTCAGCAAAAAAAACTCCCCTTCCTTGGACGAAGTCCTATTCCATGAGATAAGTCCTCCTAAAACGTCATTGGATGTTGTATTTAGCTGGAAAAATTGATGCTATGAACAGTGTTCGAATCCGGGTCGAAACTGTTCATGATCAGTTCTAATAAATTTGTGAGATTCAGCAAAAAAACTCCCCTTCTTTGGACGAAGTCCTATTCCATGAGATAAGTCCTCCTAAACGTCATTGAATGTTGTATTTAGCTGGAAAAAACTGATGCTATGAACAGTGTTCGAAGATCGGTCGAAACTGTTCATGATCAGTTCTAATAAATTTATGAGATTCAGCAAAAAAACTCCCCTTCCTTGGACGAAGTCCTATTCCATGAGATAAGTCCTCCTAAACGTCATTGATGTTGTATTTAGCTGGAAAAATTGATGCTATGAACAGTGTTCGAATCCCGGTCGAAACTGTTCATGATCAGTTCTAATAAATTTATGAGATTCAGCAAAAAAACTCCCCTTCCTTGGACGAAGTCCTATTCCATGAGATAAGTCCTCCTAAACGTCATTGAATGTTGTATTTAGCTGGAAAAACTGATGCTATGAACAGTGTTCGAATCCCGGTCAGAAACTGTTCATGATCAGTTCTAATAAATTTATGAGATTCAGCAAAAAACTCCCCTTCCTTGGACGAAGTCCTATTCCATGAGATAAGTCCTCCAAACGTCATTGAATGTTGTATTTGGCTGAAAAAACTGATGCTATGAACTGTGTTCGAATCCCGGTCGAAACTGTTCATGATCAGTTCTAATAAATTTATGAGATTCAGCAAAAAAAAAAACGAAGTCCCATTCCCTTCCTGAACAGTGGACGAAACTGTTCATGATCAGTTCTGAGATTCCAAAAAATGGACGAAGTCCCATGAAATAAGTCCTCCTAAACGTCATTGATGTTGTATTGCTTTGGAAAAACTGATGCTATGAACAGTGTTCGAATCCCGGTCGAAACTGTTCATGATCAGTTCTAATAAATTCGAGATTCAAAAAACTCACCTTCCTTGGACGAAGTCCTATTCCATGAGATAAGTCCTCCTAAACGTCATTGGATGTTTAGCTGGATAAAATTGATGCTATGAGCAAAAACTGTTCATGATGTTCCTATGAACAGTGTTCGAATCCTATTCCGGTAAGTCCTCTAAACGTCATTAGAATGTTGTATTTAGCCGGAAAAATGATGAACTGTGTTATAATAAATTTTTATGAGATTCAGCAAAAAATCTCCCTTCCTTGGACGAAGTCCTATTCCACAAGATAAGTCCTCCTAAACGTCATTGAATGTATTTACTCTGTCGAACTGGATCAAAAACTGATGCAAAATGAACAGTGTTCGAATCCTGGTCGAAACTGTTCATGATCAGTTCTAATAAATTATGAGATTCAGCAAAAAACTCCCTTCCTTGGACGAAGTCTCATTCCATGAGATAAGTCCTCTTAAACGTCATTGAATGTTGTATTTAGCTGAAAAAACTGATGCTAGGAACAGTGTTCGAATCCCGGTCGAAACTGTTCATGATCAGTTCTAATAAATTTTATGAGATTCAGCAAAAAAACTCCCCTTCCTTGGACGAAGTCCTATTCCATGAGATAAGTCCTCCCAAACGTCATTGACAGTGTTCAATTGAAATTTCATGTGAAAAACTGATGCTATGAACAGTGTTCGAATCCCGGTCGAAACTGTTCATGATCGGTTCTTTTTAAATTATGAGATTCACAAAAAAACTCCCCTTCCTTGGACGAAGTCCTATTCCATGAGATAAGTCCTCCTAAACGTCATTGGATGTTGTATTTAGCTGGAAAACTGATGCTATGAACAGTGTTCGAATCCCGGTCGAAACTGTTCATGATCAGTTCTAATAAATTTTGAGATTGAGATAATTCAGCAAAAAAACAGTGTTCCCGGTCGAAACTGTTGGACAGTTCTAATAAAAGTCCTATTCCATGAGATAAGTCCTCCTAAACGTCATTGAATGTTGTATTTAGCTGAAAAACTGATGCTATGAACAGTGTTCGAATCCCGGTCGAAACTGTTCATGATCAGTTCTAATAAATTTATGAGATTCAGCAAAAAAACTCCCCTTCTTTGGACGAAGTCCTATTCCATGAGATAAGTCCTCCTAAACGTCATTGAATGTTGTATTTTTATGCTATGAAAAAAACGGTGATGTTATGAACTGTGTTCGAATTTATGGTCGAAACTGTTCAGCAAAAAATCAGTTCTAATAAATTTATTGAATTCAGCAAAAAACTCCTTCGAATGGACGAAGTCCTATTCCATTAAAGATAAAAAAGTCCTCCTGGAAACGTCATTGAATGTATTTAGCTGGAAAATTGATGCTGAACAGTGTTCGAATCCCGGTCGAAACTGTTCCTGATCGGTTCTAATAAATTTATGAGATTCAAAAAAACTCCCCTTCCTTGGACGAAGTCCTATTCCATGAGATAAGTCCTCCTAAACGTCATTGAATGTTGTATTTAGCTGGAAAAAAAACTGATGCCATGAACAGTGTTCGAACCTGGTCGAAACTGTTCATGATCAGTTCTAATAAATTTATGAGATTCAGCAAAAACTCCCTTCCTTGGACGAAGTCCTATTCCATGAGATAAGTCCTCCTAAACGTCATTGAATGTTGTATTTAGCTGGAAAAACTGATGCTATAAACAGTGTTCGAATCCCGGTCGAAACTGTTCATGATCAGTTCTAATAAATTTATGAGATTCAGCAAAAACTCCCCCTTCCTTGGACGAAGTCCTATTCCATGAGATAAGTCCTCCTAAACGTCATTGGATGTTGTATTGGCTGGAAAAAACTGATGCTATGAACAGTGTTTCGAATCCCGGTCGAAACTGTTCGCGATCATTCTAATAAATTTATGAGATTCAGCAAAAAAACTCCCTTCTTGGACGAAGTCCTATTCCATGAGATAAGTCCTCCCTAAACGTCACTGAATGTTGTATTTAGGAAAAAACTGATGCTATGAACAGTGTTCGAATCGGTCGAAACTGTTCATGCAAAAAACTCCTTCCTTGGACGAAGTCCTATTCCATGAATAAGTCCTCCTAACCGTCATTGAATGTTGTATTTAGCTGGAAAAATTGATGCCATGAACAGTGTTCGAATCCCGGTCGATTCCAAAAAAACTGTTCATGATAAGTTCTAAAATAAATTATGAGATTCAGCAAAAACTCCCCTTCCTTGATCAGAAGTCCTATTCCATGAGATAAGTCCTCCTAAACGTCATTGAATGTTGTATTTAGCTGGAAAAACTGATGCTATGAACTGTGTTCGAATCGGTCGAAACTGTTAATGATCAGTTCTAATAAATTTATGATTCAGCAAAAAACTCCCCTTCCTTGGACGAAGTCCTATTCATGAGATAAGTCCTCTAAACGTCATTGGATGTTGTATTTAGTTGGAAAAAAACTGATGCTATGAACAGTGTTCGAATCCCGGTCGAAACTGTTCATTGATCAGTTCTAATAAATTTAGTGAGATTCAGCAAAAAATCTCACCTTAAGTTTTGGACGAAGTCCTATTCCATGAGATAAGTCCTCCTAAACGTCATTGAATGTTGAAAAATGATTTAGCTCGGTCGAAAAAACTGATGTTCTAATAAATGAACAGTGTTCGAATCCTAAACGTCGGTCTGATGCTAAACTGTGTTCGAATCCCGGTCGAAATCAGTTCTAATAAATTTATGAGATTCAGCAAAAAACTCCCCTTCCTTGGACGAAGTCCTATTCCACAAGATAAGTCCTCCTAAACGTCATTGAATGTTGTATTTAGCTGGAAAAAAACTGATGCTATATGAACAGTGTTCGAATCCGGTCGAAACTGTTCATGATCAGTTTCTAATAAATTTATGAGATTCAGCAAAAACTCTCCCTTCCTTTGGACGAAGTCCTATTCCATGAGATAAGTCCTCCCAAACGTCATTGAATGTTGTATTTAGCTGGAAAAACTGATGCTATGAACAGTGTTCGAATCCCGGAATGAAACTGTTCATGATCAGTTCTAATAAATTTATGAGATTCAGCAAAAAAACTCCCTTCCCTGGACGAAGTCCTATTCCATGAGATAAGTACTCCCTAAACGTCATTGGATGTTGTATTGAGCTGGAAAAAAACTGATGCTATGAACAGTGTTCGAATCCCGGTCGAAACTGTTCATGATCAGTTCTAATAAATTTATGAGATTCAGCAAAAAACTCCCTTCTTGGACGAAGTCCTATTCCATGAGATAAGTCCTCCTAAACGTCATTGAATGTTATTTAGCTGGATAAAACTGATGCTATGAACAGTGTTCGAATCGGTCGAAACTGTTCATGATCAGTTAATAAGTTTATGAGATCAGCAAAAAACTCCCTTCCTTGGACGAAGTCCTATTCCATGAAATAAGTCCTCCTAAACGTCATTGAATTTTGTATTTAGCTGGAAAAAACTGATGCTATGAACGGTGTTCGAATCCCGGTCGAAACTGTTCATGATCACTTTCTAATAAATTTATGATTCAGCAAAAAACTCCCCTTCTTTGGACGAAGTCCTATTCCATGAGATAAGTCCTCCTAAACGTCATTGAATGTTGTATTTAGCTGGAAAAAACTGATGCTATGAACAGTGTTCGAATCCCGGTCGAAACTGTTCATGATCAGTTCTAATAAATTATGAGATTCAGCAAAAAACTCCCTTCCTTGGACGAAGTCCTATTCCATGAGATAAGTCCTCCTAAACGTCATTGAATGTTGTATTTAGCTGGAAAAACTGATGCTATGAACTGTGTTTCGAATCCCGGTCGAAACTGTTCATGATCAGTTCTAATAAATTATGAGATTCAGCAAAAAAACTCCTTTCCTTGGACGAAGTCCTATTCCATGAGATAAGTCCTCCTAAACGTCATTGAATGTTGTATTTAGCTGGAAAAACTGATGCTATGAACAGTGTTCGAATCCTGGTCGAAACTGTTCATGATCAGTTCTAATAAATTTATGAGATTCAGCAAAAAAACTCCCTTCCTTGGACGAAGTCCTATTCCATGAGATAAGTCCTCCTAAACGTCATTGAATGTTGTATTTATGCTATGAAAAAACTGATGCTATAAACAGTGATTTCAAAAAAATCCTTCCGGTCGAAACTATTCCATGATCAATCCCTCTAAACGTCAAATTTTATGCTAAGGAACAGTGTTCGAATCGGTCAAAAAATAAATTTATGAGATTCAGCCCTTCCTTGGACGAAGTCCCTATTCCATGAGATAAGTCCTCCTAAACGTCATTGGATGTTGTATTTAGCTGGAAAAACTGATGATATGAACAGTGTTCGAATCCCGGTCGAAACTGTTCATGATCAGTTCTAATAAATTTATGAGATTCAGCAAAAAACTCACCTTCCTTGGACGAAGTCCTATTCCATGAGATAAGTCCTCCTAAACGTCATTGAATGTTGTATTTAGCTGGAAAAAACTGATGCTATGAACAGTGTTCGAACTCGGTCGAAACTGTTCATGATCAGTTCTAATAAATTTATGAGATTCAGCAAAAAACTCCCCTTCCTTGGACGAAGTCCTATTCCATGAGATAAGTCCTCCTAACCGTCATTGAATGTTGTATTTAGCTGGAAAAAATTGATGCTGATGAACAGTGTTCGAATCCCGGTCGAAACTGTTCATGATCAGTTCTAATAAATTTATGAGATTCAGCAAAAAAACTCCCCTTCCTTGGACGAAGTCCTATTCCATGAGATAAGTCCTCCTAAACGTCATTGAATGTTATTTAGCTGGAAAAAACTGATGATATGAACTGTGTTCGAATCCCGGTCGAAACTGTTCATGATCAGTTCTAATAAATTATGAGATTCAGCAAAAAAAACTCCCCTTCCTGGACGAAGTCCTATTCCATGAGATAAGTCCTCCTAAACGTCATTGGATGTTGTATTGAGCTGGAAAAAATTGATGCTATGAACAGTGTTCGAATCTCGGTCGAAACTGTTCATGATCAGTTCTAATAAATTTATGAGATTCAGCAAAAACCTCCCCTTCCTTGGACGAAGTCCTATTCATGAGATAAGTCCTCCTAAACGTCATTGAATGTTGTATTTAGCTGGAAAAAACTGATGCTATGAACAGTGTTCGAATCCCGGTCGAAACTGTTTCATGATCAGTTCTAGTAAGTTTATGAGATTCAGCAAAAAAAACTCCCCTTCCTTGGACGAAGTCCTATTCCATGAGATAAGTCCTCCTAAACGTCATTGAATTTTGTATTTAGCTGGAAAAAACTGATGCTATGAACAGTGTTCGAATCCCGGTCGAGAAACTGTTCATGATCATTTCAATAAATTTATGAGATTCAGCAAAAAACTCCCTTCCTTGGACGAAGTCCTATTCCATGAGATAAGTCCTCCTAAACGTCATTGGATGTTGTATTTAGCTGAAAACTGATGCTATGAACAGTGTTCGAATCCCGGTCGAAACTGTTCATGATCAGTTCTAATAAATTTATGAGATTCAGCAAAAAAAACTCCCCTTCCTTGGACGAAGTCCTATTCCATGAGATAAGTCCTCCTAAACGTCATTGAATGTTGTATTTAGCTGGAAAAAACTGATGCTATGAACAGTGTTCGAATCCCGGTCGAAACTGTTCATGATCAGTTCTAATAAATTTATGAGATTCAGCAAAAAAAACTCCCGAAGTCCATTGGATGAGATAAGTCCTCCTAAATTCATTGAATGAATTTAGCTGGTCCTCTAAACGTCATTGAAATGTTGATCATTTCTAATAAATTTATGAGATTCAGCTGGAAAAAACTGTCCTAAACGTCATTGAATGAACTGAAAAGTGTTCGAACAGTGTTCGGTCGAAACTGTTCATGATCATTCTAATAAATTTATGAGATTCAGCAAAAAAACTCCCCTTCCTTGGACGAAGTCCTATTCCATGAGATAAGTCCTCCTAAACGTCATTGAATGTTGTATTTAGCTGGAAAAACTGATGCTATGAACAGTGTTCGAATCCCGGTCAGAAAACTGTTCATGATCAGTTCTAATAAATTTATGAGATTCAGCAAAAAACTTCCCTTCCTTGGACGAAGTCCTATTCCATGAGATAAGTCCTCCTAAACGTCATTGAATGTTGTATTTAGCTGGAAAAATTGATGCTATGAACAGTGTTCGAATCCCGGTCGAAACTGTTCATGATCAGTTCTAATAAATTTATGAGATTCAGCAAAAAAAACTCACCTTCCTTGGACGAAGTCCTATTCCATGAGATAAGTCCTCCTAAACGTCATTGGATGTTGTATTTAGCTGGGAAAAATTGATGCTATGAACAGTGTTCGAATCCGGTCGAAACTGTTCATGATCAGTTCTAATAAATTTATGAGATTCAGCAAAAAACTCCCTTCCTTGGACGAAGTCCTATTCCATGAGATAAGTCCTCCTAAACGTCATTGAATGTTGTATTTAGCTGGAAAAAACTGATGCTATGAACAGTGTTCGAATCCCGGTCGAAACTGTTAATGATCAGTTCTAATAAATTTCTGAGATTCAAAATTGGACGAAAAAACTCCCCTTCCTTGGACGAAGTCTGATTCCATGAGAATAAGTCCTCTAAACGTCATTGAATGTTGTATTTGAGGCTGGTTCATGAACAGTGTTCGAATCCCGGTCGAAACTGTTCATGATCAGTTCTAATAAATTTATGAGATTCAGCAAAAAACTCCCCTTCCTTGGACGAAGTCCTATTCCATGAGATAAGTCCTCCTAAACGTCATTGAATGTTGTATTTAGCTGGAAAAAACTGATGCTATGAACAGTGTTCGAATCCCGGTCGAAACTGTTCATGATCAGTTCTAATAAATTTATGAGATTCAGCAAAAAAAACTCCCCTTCCTTGGACGAAGTCCTATTCCATGAGATAAGTCCTCCTAAACGTCATTGAATGTTGTATTTAGCTGGAAAAACTGATGCTAATGAACAGTGTCCGAATCCCCGGTAAGAAACTGTTCATGATCATTTCTAATAAATTTATGAGATTCAGCAAAAACTCCCTTCCTTGGACGAAGTCCTATTCCATGAGATAAGTCCTCCTAAACGTCATTGAATGTTGTATTTAGCAGGAAAAAACTGATGCTATGAACAGTGTTCGAATCCCGGTCGAAACTGTTCATGATCAGTTCTAATAAATTTATGAGATTCAGCAAAAAACTCCCCTTCCTGGACGAAGTCCTATTCCATGAGATAAGTCCTCCTAAACGTCATTGAATGTTGTATTTAGCTGGAAAAAACTGATGCTATGAACAGTGTTCGAATCGGTCGAAACTGTTCATGATCAGTTCTAATAAATTTATGAGATTCAGCAAAAAACTCCCTTCCTTGGACGAAGTCCTATTCCATGAGATAAGTCCTCCTAAACGTCATTGAATGTTGTATTTGGCTGGAAAAACTGATGCTATGAACAGTGTTCGAATCCCGGTCGAAACTGTTCATGATCAGTTCTAATAAATTTATGAGATTCAGCAAAAAACTCCCTTCCTTGACGGACGAAGTCCTATTCCATGAGATAAGTCCTCCTAAATTCAGCAAAAAACTCATTGGATGTTGTATTTCCAAAGCTGGAAAAACTGATGCTATGAACAGTGTTCGAATCCCGGTCGAAACTGTTCATGATCAGTTCTAATAAATTTATGAGATTCAGCAAAAAATGACTCCCTTCCGGTTTTTGGACGAAGTCCTATTCCATGAGATAAGTCCTCCTAAACGTCATTGAAATGTTTCGGTCGAAACTGTTCATGATCAATTCTAATAAATTTATGGAAAAAATCTCCCCTTTTGGACGAAGTCCTATTCCATGATAATTCCTCTAAACGTCACTGAATGTTGTATTTAGCGGGAAAAACTGATGCTATGAACCGGTCGAAACTGTTCATGATCAGTTCTAATAAATTTATGAGATTCAGCAAAAAATCCCCTTCCTTGGACGAAGTCCTATTCCATGAGATAAGTCCTCCTAAACGTCATTGGATGTTGTATTTAGCTGGAAAAACTGATGCTATGAACAGTGTTCGAATCGGTCGAAACTGTTCATGATCAGTTCTAATAAATTTATGAGATTCAGCAAAAAAAATCTCCCCTTCTTGGACGAAGTCCTATTCCATGAGATAAGTCCTCCTAAACGTCATTGAATGTTGTATTTAGCTGGAAAAACTGATGCTATGAACAGTGTTCGAATCCCGGTCGAAACTGTTCATGATCAGTTCTAATAAATTTATGAGATTCAGCAAAAAAACTCCCCCTTCCTTGGACGAAGTCCTATTCCATGAGATAAGTCCTCCTAAACGTCATTGAATGTTGTATTGAGCTGGAAAAAAAAACTGATGCTATGAACAGTGTTCGAATCCCGGTCGAAACTGTTCATGATCAGTTCTAATAAATTTATGAGATTCAGCAAAAAATCTCCCCTTCCTTGGACGAAGTCCTATTCCATGAGATAAGTCCTCCTAAACGTCATTGAATATTTGTATTTAGCTGGGAAAAACTGATGCTATGAACAGTGTTCGAATCCCGGTCGAAACTGTTCATGAGATTCAGTTCTAATAAATTTATGAGATTCAGCAAAAAAACTCACCTTCCTTGGACGAAGTCGAAACTATTCCATGAGATAAGTCCTCCTAAACGTCATTGAATGTTGTATTTAGCTGGAAAAACTGATGCTATGAACAGTGTTCGAATCCCGGTCGAAACTGTTCATGATCAGTTCTAATAAATTTATGAGATTCAGCAAAAAAAAAAACTCCCTTCCTTGGACGAAGTCCTATTCCATGAGATAAGTCCTCCTAAACGTCATTGAATGTTGTATTTAGCTGGAAAAAACTGATGCTATGAACTGTGTTCGAATCCCGGTCGAAACTGTTCATGATCAGTTCTAATAAATTTATGAGATTCAGCAAAAAAAACTCTCCTTCCTTGGACGAAGTCCTATTCCATGAGATAAGTCCTCCTAAACGTCATTGAATGTTGTATTTAGCTGGAAAAAACTGATGCTATGAACAGTGTTCGAATCCCGGTCGAAACTGTTCATGATCAGTTCTAATAAATTTATGAGATTCAGCAAAAAAAACTCCCCTTCCTTGGACGAAGTCCTATTCCATGAGATAAGTCCTCCTAAACGTCATTGAATGTTGTATTTAGCTGGAAAAAACTGATGCCATGAACAGTGTTCGAATCCCTGTCGAAACTGTTTAATGATCAGTTCTAATAAATTTATGAGATTCAGCAAAAAATCTCCCCTTCCTTGGACGAAGTCCTATTCCATGAGATAAGTCCCCAAACGTCATTGAATGTTGTATTTAGTTGAAAAACTGATGCTATGAACAGTGTTCGAATCCCGGTCGAAACTGTTCATGATCAGTTCTAATAAATTATGAGATTCAGCAAAAAACTCTCCCTTCCTTGGACGAAGTCCTATTCCATGAGATAAGTCCTCCTAAACGTCATTGAATGTTGTATTTAGCTGGAAAAAACTGATGCTATGAACAGTGTTCGAATCGGTCAGAAACTGTTTCATGATCAGTTCTAATAAATTTATGAGATTCAGCAAAAAAACTCCCCTTCCTTGGACGAAGTCCTATTCCATGAGATAAGTCCTCCTAAACGTCATTGAATGTTGTATTTAGCTGGCTATAAACAAAAAACTGATGCTATGAACAGTGTTCCTTGGAATCCCGGTCGAAACTGTTCATGATCAGTTCTAATAAATTATGAGATTCAGCAAAAAAACTCCCCTTCCTTGGACGAAGTCCTATTCCATGAGATAAGTCCTCCTAAACGTCATTGAATGTTGTATTTAGCTGGAAAAACTGATGCTATGAACAGTGTTCGAATCCCGGTCGAAACTGTTCATGATCAGTTCTAATAAATTTATGAGATTCAGCAAAAAACTCCCTTCCTTGGACGAAGTCCTATTCCATGAGATAAGTCCTCCTAAACGTCATTGAATGTTGTATTTAGCTGGAAAAACTGATGCTATGAACAGTGTTCGAATCCGGTCGAAACTGTTCATGATCAGTTCTAATAAATTTATGAGATTCAGCAAAAAACTCCCCTTCCTTGGACGAAGTCCTATTCCATGAGATAAGTCCTCCTAAACGTCATTGAATGTTGTATTTAGCTGAAAAAAAAAACAGTGTTCGAACCGGTCGAAACTGTTCATGATCAGTTCTAATAAAGTGAGTTCAGCAAAAAATCCCTTCCTTGGACGAAGTCCTATTCCATGAGATAAGTCCTAAACGTCATTGAATGTTGTATTTAGCTGGGAAAAACTTATGCTATGAACAGTGTTCGAACCCGGTCGAAACTGTTCATGATCAGTTCTAAAAATCCCCCTTCCTTGGACGACGAAGTCCTATTCCATGAGATAAGTCCTCCTAAACGTCATTGAATGTTGTATTTAGCTGGAAAAACTGATGCTATAAACAGTGTTTCGAATCGGTCGAAACTGTTCATAATCAGTTCTAATAAATTTATGAGATTCAGCAAAAAACTCCCCTTCCTTGGACGAAGTCCTGAATTCCATGAGATAAGTCCTCTGGTCGAAACGTCATTGAATGTTGTATTTAGCTGGGAAAGTCCTATTCCATGATGCTATGAACATTGTGTTCGAATCCCGGTCGAAACTGTTCATGATCAGTTCTAATAAATTTTGAGATTCAGCAAAAAAACTCCTTCCTTGGACGAAGTCCTATTCCATGAGATAAGTCCTCCTGAAAACGTCATTGAATGTTGTATTTAGCTGAGGAAAAAACTGATGCTATAAACAGTGTTCGAATCCCGTGTCGAAACTGTTCATGATCAGTTCTAATAAATTTATGAGATTCAGCAAAAAAAACTCCCTTCCTTGGACGAAGTCCTATTCCATGAGATAAGTCCTCCTAAACGTCATTGAATGTTGTATTTAGCTGGAAAAACTGATGCTATGAACAGTGTTCGAATCCCGGTCGAAACTGTTCATGATCAGTTCTAATAAATTTATGAGATTCAGCAAAAAAACTCACCTTCCTTGGACGAAGTCCTATTCCATGAGATAAGTCCTCCTAAACGTCATTGAATGTTGTATTTAGCTGGAAAAAACTGATGCTATGAACAGTGTTCGAATCCCGGTCGAAACTGTTCATGATCAGTTCTAATAAATTTATGAGATTCAGCAAAAAAACTCCCCTTCCTTGGACGAAGTCCTATTCCATGAGATAAGTCCTCCTAAACGTCATTGAATGTTGTATTTAGCTGGAAAAAACTGATGCTATGAACAGTGTTCGAATCCCGGTCGAAACTGTTCATGATCAGTTCTAATAAATTTATGAGATTCAGCAAAAAAAACTCCCCTTCCTTGGACGAAGTCCTATTCCATGAGATAAGTCCTCCTAAACGTCATTGAATGTTGTATTTAGCTGGAAAAACTGATGCTATGAACTGTGTTCGAATCCCGGTCGAAACTGTTCATGATCAGTTCTAATAAATTTATGAGATTCAGCAAAAAACTCCCCTTCCTTGGACGAAGTCCTATTCCATGAGATAAGTCCTCCTAAACGTCATTGAATGTTGTATTTAGCTGGAAAAACTGATGCTATGAACAGTGTTCGAATCCCGGTCGAAACTGTTCATAATAATATGAGATTCAGCAAAAAACTCCCTTTTGGACGAAGTCCTATTATGAGATTCAGCTAAAAAAACTCCCCTTCCTTGGACTGTTCAAGTCCTATTCCAAAAATGAGATAAGTCCTCCTAAACGTCAGAATGTTGTATTTAGCTGAAAAAACCTGGACGAAGTTGAATGTTGTATTTGGAGTTGCTGATGCTATGAACAGTGTTCGAATCCCGGTCGAAACTGTTCATGATCAGTTCTAATAAATTTATGAGATTCAGCAAAAAAAACTCCCCTTCCTTGGACGAAGTCCTATTCCATGAGATAAGTCCTCCTAAACGTCATTGAATGTTGTATTTAGCTGGAAAAAACTGATGCTATGAACAGTGTTCGAATCCCGGTCGAAACTGTTCATGATCAGTTCTAATAAATTTATGAGATTCAGCAAAAAAACTCCCCTTCCTTGGACGAAGTCCTATTCCATGAGATAAGTCCTCCTAAACGTCATTGAATGTTGTATTTAGCTGGAAAAAACTGATGCTATGAACAGTGTTCGAATCCCGGTCGAAACTGTTCATGATCAGTTCTAATAAATTTATGAGATTCAGCAAAAAAAACTCCCCTTCCCTGGACGAAGTCCTATTCCATGAGATAAGTCCTCCTAAACGTCATTGGATGTTGTATTTAGCTGGAAAAAACTGATGCTATGAACAGTGTTCGAATCCCGGTCGAAACTGTTCATGATCAGTTCTAATAAATTTATGAGATTCAGCAAAAAAACTCCCCTTCCTTGGACGAAGTCCTATTCCATGAGATAAGTCCTCCTAAACGTCATTGAATGTTGTATTTAGCTGGAAAAAACTGATGCTATGAACAGTGTTCGAATCCCGGTCGAAACTGTTCATGATCAGTTCTAATAAATTTATGAGATTCAGCAAAAATTCTTGGACGAAAATGATAAGTCCCTAAACGTCATTGAATTGGACTATGAAAGTCGGTCGAAACTGTTCATGATCAGTTCTAATAAATTTATGAGATTCAAAAAAACTCCCTTCCTTGGACGAAGTCCTATTCCATGAGATAAGTCCTCCTAAACGTCACTGAATGTTGTATTTAGCTGGAAAAAACTGATGCTATGAACAGTGTTCGAATCCCGGTCGAAACTGTTCATAATCAGTTCTAATAAATTTATGAGATTCAGCAAAAAAACTCCCCCTTCCTTGGACGAAGTCCTATTCCATGAGATAAGTCCTCCTAAACGTCATTGAATTTTTATTTAGTATTGATGCTATGAAAAATCCCGGTCGAAACTGTTCATGATCAGTTCTAATAAATTTATGAGATTCAGCAAAAAACTCCCTTCTTTGGACGAAGTCCTATTCCATGAGATAAGTCCTCCTAAACGTCATTGGATGTTGTATTTAGCTGGAAAAACTGATGCTATGAACAGTGTTCGAATCCCGGTCGAAACTGTTCATAATCAGTTCTAATAAATTTATGAGATTCAGCAAAAAACTCCCTTCCTTGGACGAAGTCCTATTCCATGAGATAAGTCCTCCTAAACGTCATTGAATGTTGTATTTAGCTGGAAAAACTGATGCTATGAACAGTGTTCGAATCCCGGTCGAAACTGTTCATGATCAGTTCTAATAAATTTACAGAGATTCAGCAAAAAACTCCCCTTCTTGGACGAAGTCCTATTCCATGAGATAAGTCCTCCTAAACGTCATTGAATGTTATATTTTGAAAACTGATATCTGTTCCAAAAAACTGTTCATGATCTATAGCAAAAAGTGCTGACGAAGTCCCGGTCATGAAAACTAAACGTTCCTGGAAAAACTGATTCTATAACGGTGTTCGAATGGACGAATTCAGTTCTAATAAAAAGATTCCCTTCCTTCCTTGGACGAAGTCCTATTCCATGAGATAAGTCCTCCTAAACGTCATTGAATGTTGTATTTAGCTGGAAAAAACTGACATCTATGAACAGTGTTCGAATGCTGGTCGAAACTGTTCATGATCAGTTCTAATAAATTTAAGTGATTCAGCAAACAAATTTCCTCTTCCTTGGACGAAATCCTATTCCATGAGATAAGTCCTCCTAAACGTCATTGAATGTTGTATTTAGCTGGAAAAAACTGATGCTATGAACAGTGTCCGAATCCCGG
>CAHIKZ030001335.1:6287500-6482500 GCA_903632075.3 Acanthosepion pharaonis
TATTATTTTATATTTACACTCTATCTCTGATATTGAGCACTTTATATATATATATATATATATATATATATATATATATATATATATATATATATATATATATATATATATATATATATTTATTTGTTTGAATAAAAACAGATCACTTTAAGGTTCCATGTAATAAGTTATTTCACCACAACCCTTTTAAAGGGCTCTGGATCATCAGACTTTACTTCCAAAAGTTGAAATGAAAAATGAAAAGAAATTTACACATTTTTGACGGACCGCACCAAGCGTATGTGAAATTAACGAAGTGAGGAAGTGAGGTGGAAGAGAAGATATGAGTGAGTTAGATGTACCATTTTCAATTCCTTATCCTTAACCCCACTCTGTGTAGGCTAGACGCCGCTTAACTTAACGCATTCTGGTATAGATGGGTAAGGGGCGAGGGAGAGGACCGACTTAAAGGTGGAAGATACAGTTAGCAATAAAATAATAAATCATGTCCCTGAGATCAGGATTCACACAAATTCTTAGATGCTGTTATTTCGCATTACTTTAAAGGGTATATTTGGGGGTTAAAAAATCTACGACGAATTTAATTTGAAGTTTGTTGGAGTTTTGAGTATTTTCTATGAAATAGTCGATTGGAAATATCATAGACAGTACATTGAAATAATAATCCATTTTATATCTAGTAATCCTTTTTATTTTCCTAAACTTTTATATATATATATATATATATATATATATATATATATATATATATATATATATATATATATATAGTGCTCAATATCAGAGATAGAGCGTGTGTAAATATAAAAGTGAACATAGAAGTCAACACTTAGAGGCGACAGTCTGTTTCATGCTAGACGCAATCGTCAGACTCCAAAATTTAAAAAAAAAAGTAAGAATTGTATTAAGACACATAAGCGTTGTAATATAATCGACCCTGACCAAGCATCTCAACTTCAGTCGCTTTCTGACCGACGTGACGTGGCTTCCCTCTGTTTCCTTTGCCACTTCTACATTAACAATTTCTTTTCTCGTACCCCCCACCATGAATCTCCCTGCCGTTTGCTTGATTCCCTGATAAATAAAATCCTCAAAAATTAAATTGCAACATCAATCTCCATCTTCTGTCATCTTAAATCCCATTCATCTTTTGTCCTTTCCTTAATCCTCCCTATTCTCAGTTTTCTTTTTCATTTTCATTCACTGTAACCACCTGCGTACTTGTGACACTACTGCCTTGCTTGGGTTGATATGATTAAAGGAAAAAAAAAACAATAGCAACAAAAATACAGTCAAGTGATTGCGGTGATCTGACTTCAAGACAAGAAAAAACAACAATATGGCGGATGAGAAGAGGAAGTGATGCATTTTAATGGTTAGAAAAAAAATACCAGTATGAATCTGTATTATTTGCTATAAATTGGGGGTGTTTTTGAAGTCATTCCCCTCGCATTGGAACCAATAATAATGGTACTATGAATTTTTATGATGAAAAACCTTATAAATCTTTGCCGCTAATGTTGAGTGAGTGAGAGAGAGAGAGAGAGAGAGAGAGAGAGAGAGAGAGAGAGAGAGAGAGAGAGAGAGAGAGAGAGAGAGTCTGTGTGTTTAGATGATAATAAGAGAATTTGGAAATTCTTTTGTTTTGACGTATGAAGAAACGGCGTCCAGAAAAATAATTTTATTCTTACAAAATCTACATTAGCAAGAAAAAATGTGATTCATGTTTAGCATACCAAAATTTGATTTTGATAGCAGCATTGTAGAAGAAAAAAAGAGGCAAACATGGATAAACGTGTCCGTAATTAGATTGGAGTGTCAAAAGGACGGTTTTCCACATGATACAGCTTTTTTAACTATCACCATTCTTCGGTCAATGTTTATTGTTTTAAAACGCGATATTTATAATTGGAATTGTAGGTATACAGAAGGCGCTTATCTCCCTTTGTTTGAAGATAAAATCCCATGATTACATGACGACCACGTCGTGACGTCACTCCATAAGCGACCAAAAGCGGGAGACGATTTTCAGTTCGTGAATAGTAACCAAACGAGAAAGTTGCTTTCTTCTAGCCTGGTCCCTTTGGCCCAGACTGAGCCTAAATCTGCTTCCTCATCTTACAAGCACATGATGCCGATTCCATTTGGGACATAGATGAATACGGCTCGTTTAAATCTGGAATCCTAAAAATGGCTTCTCGAGGTCAGGAATATCTTCAAATATTATGTAAGACTTTTCCTTCTGTTCCTCCTTACACCTTGTTTTCCTACGTAGGCATATGTGATATATTGTTCTCCACGTGGGACATGTGTATATCTGTATATATATAAAGTTTTGTCCATGTCGTAGTATATAAAAGTTTCTCTAAGAACAAATCACTTTTGTCATTCTTTTTCCTTTCAGCCATTTCTTTTCGTCCTGTCCCCGAGCTACAGATATACCAATAGGCATAACAGGAGAAATGTAATCGAGAGAATAAACCTTTCTTCCTAGCGCTATCGTTACAGAATAAAACCTAAGCACATGATGAAAATGAATTTATACATGTTTTGTTCTTGAGAATTTATAATAAAAATGTTAAAGATTACTTATTTATTAGATTGTTTATTTACAAGTATAATTTTATATTTACAACATTATAAACACTAATTCAATTACTATTAATGTAATCAAATACCATAAAATTTACCATCTTATAAAGAAATAAATCTGAAAATATTCATAAATTTATAAACATTTACTAAATTATTAAAATATGTAAACTAACTAAAGGGTGTTTCATTAAGACGGATTATATATAAGGGTGTTTCATTAAGACGGATCAACGTCAACAGTAAATAAATCAGTGTTACTGATGATAATTTATTTAATTCTCTATTGGATCATTTTATTTCAGTCATAGCAATTATATATATGTGAAAAATTACTATCGCCCAAATGTCCGCCAAATCTGAAAGAAAAAAGAAAAAAAATCATTAGACGCTTAAACTTAATTCACATTTTAAATCGTTCCAAGTTATTGGAACACCTTTTATAAGGAAATCCTTATTATTTACCATTTTATAAAGTTTGAATCAATGGGAAAATTAGACGATTGTGATGCATGCAACCCCTAAGATTTAATATACAACCGGCCTATTTTAGTATAGCTGTTCTTATTAAATTAAGACTGAAACAAGGGACGAAATGTAAATCTAAAAATAAATGTATACAAATATAAAATAAGTTGAAATTTTAAACAAATTCTCAGCTTTTTATTCACTGGACAAATCATTCCACGTTGTGTTTCGATACATCTTTGCTTCCCTGTGCAAAAATAATAAAGAAAGGCCCGGTGTACGTTTACAAGGGGACAAAAAGTGACATATCGACGTGAAGTGAACTAATGAATCCTGTGAACATTATATTTGGTTATTTATTTACGGATTCACTTGACACGGTCTCGTGATGTGTGAGACTTTTGACAACATCGCCGCTGCTTCTGTCTTTTATCGCGATATTCTAATGGGTCAGATCACCCCTTCATCCAGCGAGAAATACAACTCTCTCCTACCACCGCTGCCCATCTCCATATCATGACACACCGCTTGCAACTCAATAACAGGCGCACTCCTGAACTGACAATCCTAGCTGTGACTCTTCTTATATAAATGTGCTATATGAACTTCCTACCTTCCGACCATGTGGCACTTCACCCCACCAAATTTTTATGTATATATTTATGTATTTATTTTTTCCCGTTCTAGACAGTTGATATTTGGTTTGAAGATTTCCCGTGTTGTTTTTTATTTTCTACTCAGTTATAAAAACTGTCGCGATTCTGGCCCAGATAAAATCTTTCACAGTCCAATTTACTTCGTGGGTGTTTTAACCCTGTGGTGGACCCAGTATGTTACAAGTTTAGTTAAAATCTAATTTCAGCAACAACACATTAATGTAAGTATCATGCGCTTAACGTAAATCTCGTTTTGTTTCGTTAATACCGATTTTCTTGAAATTCTTTTATCTGGGTACGCACTTATATCGGCGAAACATGTCAAAATAGAATTTCTCGAAATTGTTTTATATATACTTATAATTATTTATTTTTTACTTTTCCGTTAATCCAGCTTAATTCACATAAGTATGTACACCGAGAGATAATTTTAGCAGCTAATGACATTTGGCTGAAAATTGGCTTCACCGAAATTGTTAAATTAAATCCTCACTTCGTTGAATGGATCTCTTTGAAAAAACAAATTTTAGAAAATAAACGGCAGATAACATTCATTTTTAAATCATGTATTCATTTAAAATGTTGTTGCTATAACACTGTTACTACTGAATTGCCTTTTGTTTTTCTTTTTATTTCATTCTACAGGGGTTAATAGTTACCCTTTCCTCTTCATACCTGATTTCATGGTTCACCACTAATTATGGCTTTTCGATGTTCTTCCAACCTTACTTTTAGGAGGCCGCTATATATTTTTGCCACAACTGCAAGGGAATATGTAGACACAGTTCTTGATCATGTTCTCTTCTGTGTTCGGCTTCTCAATTTCTCGTTAGGGTGAAGCTGCTTCTGAATCTTATCCTGATGTTATATGGACCATAGATTTTCTGAATTTTTTCCGATTAGCCCTTGACGCAAGAAAAGTTTTCTATTCCCCTTCCTTGACCCTTCTGCTTTTACCTGTAGACGAAGATGTTAGGTTTTGCAAGAGAATTGTTATTGTGAAGGATACGTTTGATGATGATCATTTATTGTTGTTATTTGACAGGGTTGTTGTTCAGGATTTTTTCACACTGTTGTAGGCATCGGACGATCCTTTTCTTTACATTATAAGGATGATAGTAATTGAAGTTGAAGTATTGTTCAGTGAAGACTGCCTTGTGAAATACGGATATCTTGAAATCATTCCATGTGCGAATTAGCACATCCAGCAGGACTAGCTGATTTCCTTATTCCATTGTGAACTGGATCAAAGATCTTATGGAATTCCTCTGCTAGCCGAAGAGCATAACGACCGAAACGTCGTGATAAAAACTTCAAAGATGAGGAGAATACTCCGCATATAAATATTGTAAATAATACATTGGTATTAATAATAAATGAAAAATCTAACAGCAGCAACACTTACTACTGAATTACCTTTCATTTTTCCTCTCTCCATTTAATAATAATTATAATAGTAGTAGTAGTAGTAGTAGTAGTAATAATAATAATAATAATAATCTAGATATTATTTCAGTCAAGAAAGAAAACAAAAACCATGTTGGATCATCGACATAGCAGACCCAGCATGCAAGAACGATATGCGAGAAAGAAAGGGAGAAGGAAGATATATATGAAGATATGAAACATTAGATAGCACGCTCTTAGTGAACGTGAGGCGCTAAAGAATATAGGAGTTGTTCCTGTTGTGGTTTCCCTTGGAACTGTGACAGACAAAATCCTAAAATGACTGGGTAAAATTGGGAAAGTGATTCAAGTTAAATGCATCTGAAAACAGTATTGCGTGAGACAGGAAGAATTCTGCGATAGATTTTGTTGATGTAGAAATATGAACAAATCACAAGGTTACTGGTCATTTGTTAAGCCCCGCTGCTGATGGTTAGCGAATAGCCTTTTTTTTCCATAGATTCCCCCATAAAGTTTTAATTCACGTAATAAAGTTGCTTAATAGTTTGGATTCATTGTAGGAATATTTAAAAACGCGTAAAAAACGACGAAAAACTTGAATATATGTCCATTTCCAAAATTCATGCATAAATATTTTTTTTAGAATCGGTATCACCCCTTGCAAAGTAGTAAAACAACTAAAATACAAGGGGTTACATGGTGTGGAAGAATTAAACATAGAGCCAGAAGGGAGCTTCATAAGCAAGAAGTGCAAGAAACTTTTAATATAGAACTTACGGCTGCATCTTGCCATCTCAACTTTAAATTGATGCCAGTCAAGTTCTGCGCTTAAATTCATAAAGTCTATGTACCATCCCCAAGAGCTCAGCCGAACAATTACCATTATAATATTTCTGGAAAAGACACAAGGAGGCAACGGCGGTAGGAAAGTGACTGAAGCCGAGTCGTCAGATGAAGACCAAATATTGCTGATTTTTTAAAATTTTATCAAGGAGCACATGGTAAATAGCAAGGACACCGGACCATATGTGTCAGTAATATTTAAAATATTTCAAAATGTGTTCTGTATTAATTCATATTATTCTTTTTATTTATTTTAATATTTATATTTTAATCATTTTTTTATTTATATTTTATTTTCGTTGGCCAAAAAATCAAATCAATTTCCTGGTTTTAACTGATTTCGACATTAAATAAACCTATTAAAACCAAGTGACTTGTCAATCATTCATTACTGCAAATAAGTAACAATCAAAAAACATAATTCATGAAATGCACGTTTTAAATACAACAGTTATCTCCCTTTAATTTTCAACGTCTGGATTTTTCGATGAAGTGAAGAATCTAGTTTTCGGCCAAGTAAGATTCACTGTTATGAACAGGACCCGTGTATACGAAAGTTAAGGTCCAGGGCAACACTTTAAAATAAAAGAACATATTTCTTGTCAAGAAAGTGAGACTACTTATTTTCTGTTGTGTGAAATATATTTGATAATAATAGTTAGTGTTTGTAAATGTCTGGAGTACGGCTATAATTCTATTTTCGTTATTATTGTCTAAAGAAGAAAAAAGTTTTATTCTTTTTTTTTTTTTACTTTTCACCGTATTTAAAAAAAATGAAAATTAGCCAAGGACAAATGAAAGTTAAACGTGTTTTCAACGACATTATCTATAAATTGGAATGCTGAAAAAAATACGTGTGTGAAGTGGCATCATCCTAGGCATTCGTAATTCTCGGAAGAGAATAGAGTTGTGCACTGGGTGATATATCAGGTCCACTATCCATTGTGACTTTTGTCGCTTGCCGTCTCTCCAGTGCACAAGGCCTGGTTCAGTAGAAATGTGAAATAGATTTTAGGCATCCTGTATATACCTCTTTTCTACATCGTTGAAATGATTCAATGATTCGGATGCCTTCACAGTTGTGGAGACATTACTGAATATGACCACTAAGTGCCTTAGGGTATCTGTTTATGAATTATCCCTCAGGTTTGATTCCCGAAGTCTTTCCCATGAGTCGGTATAGCCGCAAGACATTGGAGATTTTACATTCAAAATTGTCCATTTTTCTAAATTGTTCAATAACCAAATGTTGTAACCTAGAAAGGGTTACTGAATGAGGAATAACCAAAACGGAGGTTAGAAAGGAAATAGAAATCTTTATAACATTAACAAAATACAATACTCGCCAGCGACGTGAAACAGGTAAACCACTGCTAGTGGTCGACTACTTAGACACCATATTACCCCCACTTACAAGAGTGTCCAACATATTTAAGAGGATTGGGACATATCCATTAGTGTTCATAGGTAACGTATATAAAGCCAAGGTTAGGAAAGGGTTAGGAAATTCATTTTTCTCCGTTTTTAAATCCGTAGCTTGGGGTGGGGTAGGGGAGAAGAGACTGATTTTGTGCTTTTTTGCAAAAGTAGACGCAATAGACTTGGTCGAAATTTGTACCTGACTCAGCGGCACTATTTTCTACACCACATTGTAAAACTGCTATTATAATTTTTAGGGAATTTCTTTTCTTTCAGGATATATTATATAAGTTTCGGCTACGAATCTGAGCAGATATCTATTTCGATATCTATTTCGAGAAAAAAATCCGAATGAAGAGATGTTACTTTAAGATCCTCACAGCCAAGCAAGAAACTTGCTTGTCTGTGATGATCTTCGTAGCCGAGTCGTCTAAACCACGTCGAATCAGACGATGGTTATTCCTATGAAGGGGGACGTAGGTTCGAATCCTCCTGGAGAGCACATTTTCTTCACTAAGATTTCTTAAATCCTTATACTGGAAGACAAAATAAAATACTGTTTAAAAACACGAGTGTCTTCTCAAACACGAGTATACATTAAAATAACATTTGAAGTAATACAAATGCCATATATATATATATATATATATATATATATATATATATATATATATATATATATATATATATATATATATTGTAAAAAAATGAAATTACCTCATGTGGGTATAATTTAATTCAAACCGGTGCAACTTTGTACCAGTCCTCTTCGGCCCTGGACTGAATTTGCCGTTGTTGTTACAAGGTGACGAACTCAGTCCAGGACCGAGGCGGACTGGCACAAGGTTGTGTCGTTTTGAAATAGACTATACCCACATGAAGAAATTTTGTATTTTTTGTTGTATAATATATAGGCTCTGTTGTAATAAATACATTGAGCTCTCTCCGTGGATAAGTTTTAATATTTGATATTACTAGGACCCACCTGGATTATATACCAACGGATCTATTATCTGTACTATATATATATATATATATATATATATATATATATATGTATGTAGTTGCGTTGATGTGAGTTTATGTCCCTGGGTTTCACCCCTTTGCGATCATCAGACAAATATTAGTTGTATCATTGATATTGAGCGCTTTCCAATAAGTACTGCGCATATATAATATATAAATAATGTATATATATAAATTGCATATATATATATCATTTCGATTAATTTTACTCTTACCAGCTCAGCTCACTATAACAGTGTTGATGTATCATTTTCTTGTCATATAACGAGTCACAATTAAATCCCGATGTAAACAGGTGCTTCAGCTAAATATATATATATATATATATATATATATATATATATATATATATATATATATATATATAAATAAAAAGAAAGAACAGTAAGATATAAAATCCGGTGTTCTTATAGATATTTTTATTTTTACAAAATAGTGCTCAATGTAAATTTACACCTATGAATATTGTTAAAATTTGCAATATTTGTGGAGAAATGAAGCTCAATATCAGCGATAGAGCGTTTGTATTTAGAGACAGTGTGGACATAGGAATAAAACTGTAATGCGATTGTCAGTTTCACATCTCAATGTGAATTTAAGAGAAAATCATTTGGTCTGAAGATAACACTGAGGCCTGACACTGACAGTCACTATATAGGGATGATACTTATGTCCCCACTGTATACCTCTATATATACATATATCTATGTATATCTGTATAGAGAGGGAGAGAGTGAGAAACGTATATACGGAATGTTTCAAAAGAATGAGAAACATATATACAGGTTGTCCCAAAAATGTATTGCTTAAATGGTAATAAATACAGTGTTTATTGACTGCAAACGAGATTAATGTTTAAAATTAAGAAATAATATTTATTGACTTACAAAGAAGAGAAACGGTTTAAATTAAATATTAAATAGAATTAATGCACTGGATCTGAAAATATATTGAAAAAGTTATATGAAGACAAAATTGAGTACATTTTATTTGTTGGATACTCTGTATAGAGTCAATGAATTCGCCATTTTAAAATGTAAAGTATGTTGCGTTTTCTCAACTGAAAAATATTTCTGGTATGAAAAAAAAAAAAAAAAAAATTTTCCACACAGCCCCGTGTAGTGACCTTGATAAGGATTCTGTAATCCCCCACCATTAATCTGTTAGGATTCTTTAAAAATTACCTGAGGAAAAAAAAGTAAGTGACTTAATGCACGCATTGAGGTAAAGAGTAGTTGTTTTTTTTCCTCTTACATTAATGGAAAAGCATTTTCAGTTTTCAATATTGAAACGTCATTCGATTTCGAAACGGTTCTCTGTCATGTCGCAGGTGTAATAAGTGATTTGCTCTGTTTATTGCGCTTTGGAGTAATTCCATTAGATTCTCTGGTGTGTGTTTATGTCTTTTTTATATTGACAAGCATCCAATCAAACTTTCTTTTTCGACAGCACGATTTGGTTACCCAAGTGACAATGAAATGCAAAAAGAAAAATGTAATTGATGATAACATCTAAAAACGTAACAAACCTATAAATAATACAAATGAAACACTGAATGAAAAACAGAATGAATCGAAAGAGTTTAGTGTAAATAGTTAACAACAACAACAACAACAACAACAACAACAACATTCTCAATAATGGGTGCGTCGACGTGGCGTAATGGTTAGCAATCTAGTCTGGTGGACGATTTCTATTGAATAGTGGGTTCAATTCCCATTGGATACCTGTACAAAAATAAACAAAGCTTATTAAATATATAAAAAAAAACCTGTTGCATTTTTGTAGTGTAATGGTTAACGAGCTGGTATACAGTTTCTATTGAGCAGTGTATTTAATCCTCTTTAGCTCCCTTGTACTAAAAATAAGCTAAGCTTTGTAAATAACAAAAACAAAAGAGGTTGCATTAGTGTAGGGTAATAGTTAACAAGTTAATCTGGTAGACGGTATCTATTGAGCAGTGTGTTCAATCCTCATTGGGTACTCTGTAGCCGTGGGTCTGTAAATGGTTGTATTGATGTAGGGTAAGGGTTAACAAACTAATTCGGTAGAGGGTATCTGTTGAGCAATGTGTTCAATCCTAATTGCGTACCTTGTACCTGTGAATTTGTTTCAAACTAAACTAAGCTTAAAACAACAGAAAAAGATTGCATCGGTGTAGGGTAATGGTTAACAAGCTAAGTTAACCATTTCTGTTGAACGGCGGGTTCAATTCTCACTGGGTTACCATTACTCGTAGACTTGTGCTAAACTAAACTAAGTTAGTAAATGATAAACGTGTTAGTCTCGGGGTCATTTAATGTTTAGGGAGTTAGTTTGATTATGCATTACAACTGAATAGTAAATTCAATCCTTATTGGGTACCCCATACTTGTGGCCTTGTTTCAAAGTAAACTGAGGTAATAACGCTAAAAAACATCATTAAAAGTGGGACTCATCTTACCGTCACAGTTACTAATTAAGGGACTCTCACCTTTCTTCTGCTGTTATAAATAAGCCACGCGTACAACACACAATGTGTATCACTCCGACCAAAAGAAGAATACGTCATCTGCTCCTCTGACGGACACACGCAGAAACACACATACGCCCACGCATGCGCACACAATAATCTTCTGAGGTATGGTCATTTGATCAGATTTTGGAAGCTGTATATCTAAGTCATTCTTTTCATCTATCTATCTATCTATCTATCATCTATCTATCTATCTATCTATTAAAATATAGTTTTACGGTATGCCATAAAAGTGCTTAATATCAGTTATATAACGTATGTAAATGTAAGAGCGGATACTGGGTTCAACACTGTGTAGTGATAGTTTCTTTTATATTCGACAAAAATCTTGATCTTCGCACACACACACACACACACACACACACACACACACACACACACACACAGAGGATGCGATGGGTAAATTGTCACCATGTTATAATTTTAATTTCGCGCATTCGCGTTGTTTGCTTTTGATTTTATCGACTGCACAGTATAGTAGGGGTCACAGTTAGGCAGCGTCTATGAGAAAAAGAGCATGACGCAATTCACTCCGCCAGAAATTTGGAAACAGCATGCTGTACTGCTTGGCATTCGCACCGGAAAATCCAATACGAATATTTCGGATGTTTGGGTGTCAATCTGAGGACAGTACAGAAGATTCAGAAAGAGTTGGATGAGTCTAATTGTGATTACGATGGTACAGCAGTTCGGAAAATGCACTCTGATCGTTCTGATAAGAAATGAACCCCATGCCTGGCAACAGAACTCTGTACCATGTCACGCAAGCAGAAGAACGCAATCATGGCTGTCAAATAATTTCTGCGACCACATCACCCATCAAATCTGTCCACCTAACTCCCCAGACTGTAACCGCCTTGATTATCATGTGGGGCACAGTCGAGAGAGAGAGAGAGAGAGAGAGAGAGAGAGAGAGAGAGAGAGAGAGAGCAACAAAACTGCTTGTAACAACAATGATGAACGGACGGCAAGGATTATGGCAGCATTCACCAACTTAAACAAGGAGATCGTCCAGAAGAGTTGCAGGAGAGTACGAAGTCGTCTGGAGGTCGTAGTGCAAGCCAATGTCGATTTCATTGAATGAATTTACTCTTTAGTATTTGAAGATATTTTTGTGCATTTTTATATATCTGTTAAAATAATATGTTAATGTTATTTTAATTTTGGCGCAATTTAGACGACAATTTATCCATCGCACCCTGTATATATTGTCTGTGTCTGTTCGTGTGCATCTCTGTGTGTGTGTGCTTCCTTGAACAAGACTGACCAGGTATGTTTGTTGAATCTTTTTTTGTTTGCGTACAAGTATCTTCTTTTCTGTATTTAATGAATGTAGAAATTGTTCAAAAATTTGTTGGTACAGAACGTTTAGACGAAAGGGCTCGGAACCAATGTTGTTTGTGAGTGAGAAAAGTTTGACTTCTCTTTTGGGTACAGCTTCTACTGCTTTTGAAGCCTTGCCGTCATCTCTCTTTCTTTTTTCATTTTTTATTAACGACTCACATGCCGCACTTACTTCTATTATAGGCTAAATTATGAGGTCCCCATAGCTTAGCAAATTCGCTGATTCGAAGGCATCTTTTGTTCTATCGTTGTATTGCATTGTGCCATACTTAACAAAATGGACTTTTACCAGGCTACGTTAAGATTAAATATATCTAATTCAAATTGAAAAGTGATTTATTCGGAGTACGTTTTTAGGTTGGGTAATTCTACGCTTCATGCAGAATTCTATGAAAACCTGAAAAAAAAATAGATAACACTTTGTAAAAATCTATCATGACATTGAACATAGGCGGCAATTAAATAAAAGTTGCGGAAATGAGAGAAAAAAAGGCCCGTAATATAGATAAATAAATAAAATCTAATAGTAAAGAAAATAAATGTGAACAAATAGGTAATAGATCGAACGCAAAAATCGATTAGGATTCAAGGTACTTCAATGAATGTAACAAACAAAACAAAAAAAAATGGTTGAAAAGTGAAATACATAAAGTTATAGAGAAAATATCTCGAAAGAACAAAACTAAAATGAGTGAATAAAATATGAAACTAAGAGAAAACGAGAAATGAAAAAGAAAACTAGCACGCAATGATAATAAATCAAATCGAATAAAAATAGAAATATCTTTTAAATTTAATACATTTTCATTATTACAGGCACATAAACATACACAAGAATACACATATATATATATTATAATATAAAAGGTTCAAACACTAATATTCCATGGTTATAATTTATTACATTGGAATCGTAATCACGATCCAATTCATCAGACTTACAGATTCAAAATTTTGAGTGTGTATGCCTGATAAATTGGATCGTAATTCCAATTCCAATGTAATAAATTATAACCATGGAATATTAGTGTTTGAGCCTTTTATATTATATTCTTACACTGTCCTGGACATTGAGTTCTACCTGGATTCTATCCTCTTGGGAATTTATATATATATATATATATATATATATATATATATTAGATTGACCGCTAATATTATATATATATATATATATATATATATATTATATCATTCGCAGACAGTATTGTTTCACTGTATCAGAGCTCCTCAGTGCTGTTTCTCTTTGGGGTATAGATGATCCGGTCCGTTGAAATCTTCTCCAGGTCAGGAATATCTTCTTTACACTTTGCTTTGCTATCCTACGTAGATGTATGTGATATATTGTTTTCTCATGTGGGATATGTGCATATATATATATATATATATATATATATATATGTTTTTGTGTATGTCGTAGTATATAAAAATCTCTCCGTGAACACATGGTTGCCATCTTTTTTTTTTTTAAGCGTTTCACTCCAAGCAAGGCGTATGGGGTTACATAAAGTTGGAGCGAGAGCAAATAGGAGCGATAAAGGAAAGGAATAATGAAGAATAGGGGATAGATCAAGGCATCTGGAGACGTCGATTGACATTATATTTGAATAGATGGAGATTGTAGCTATCAGGGAAACTATTCTCAAACAATGAGCTACGGTGTTGTTATCTCACGGATATAACAATGCCCATAATGTGAGAAACGTAATTTTATATATATATATATATATATATATATATATATAGATATAGATATAGATATAGAAGGTCCCAAAAACTTTGTCGGAATATTTGCTGCCTAAACATTCATATATATATCGTCATCCACAGACAGATTGTTTCGTAAGTGTGGCTAGACGTTCGATTGCTTCAAGACGGGATCGAAACCCGACCGATTTACTATTAGTTAGAGATTCTACCGCGAGGCTATCGTCGCACGGCAGAGAGGAAGGGAGATTTTAACGTATTCTATGTTTTCGTCACAATCTCTTTCTTCTGTGTGAATGTTTTCTAAACAAGTGTTTCCCCTGCTACTTGGCTTATAATATAATGTTTACCGAAGTTAGTCCTTTTTTACAATAATGATTTGCTCTATAAAAGGTCCAAGAGCCACTCAAGGTAGACGATTACAGACTAAAACGTAAGAAGCACAGTTTTTAAAGACTTTTTATTTTACACAAGGTTCACCTTGTACAAGGCCCGGTGGCCACTCGAGGTTTACGTTAAGGTGTAGTTTATATGGATAATAATGGATGAGATAACGGATAATTCTAGACTTAAACAGGTTATGATTGTAGTGATCGAGGAAACATCCTTTAGGCAGTCTGTTCCATAGGGTAGTGGTTCGCGGGAAGAAGCTGTTTGAGTGGAATGTGGATGGCGTACTACTATGTAATTGGGATAGCGGGTTCGTGAAAATCTGTCCCGGTAGAACCAGAAGATGCAGTTCATCAAGTACTTTCCATAGCAGTAGTAGAATCGCCACATTTCGCCTGTGAGGGAGAAGTTGAAGGGTAGAAAATACTTCTTCTCTGATGAGGACTCGGAGACGCTTTTGAACTCTACCAAGACTGGAAAGGGAGATCTGGGAAACTCCTGTCAAAATGTGCTAATTTTCCATTTTCGGCCTGATCTGACTCTTACAAAGGTACAGGATAGGAGTCAGGTATAGGGAGACAATAATTTTTGCCTGCATCTTTAGCGATAAATTGTATATAGGAATTCCACTCCGGCGTGAGTTTGAGGCCCAATATCCTCTCGAGGCCTCTTCGAGCGGCCATCCGTTCATCGTGACTTGTAGTTCGGAGTCTGATCGGCGGTGATGGAATACAACCATTTTGGTTTTAAAGGAATTGAATGTAACCAGCTAATTGTTTTCACCACTGGGAAGTTAGTGCTAGAATGGAAGACAAATCAGCTGCCAATTTCCGATCAAGACTTTTAGAGGTGTACCCGTAATATCGTCGTATCATCAACATAGAGGTTTACAAATGATCGGGGTATATTCTTAGGTAGGTCATTTAAGTAAATCAAAAAGATGGTTGCTTCTAGAAGTGACCCCTGGAGACGTCTGCTTTGACTACCAGAGTCTCGGAGGACTGGCCGTTAATAACTACTTTCCGGGATCTACCTGTTAGGAAAGATTTTATAATAGAGAAAACCCTTCCGGTGATTCTATAGCTGGAGAGCTTATATGTAGCAAACCTTTGTGCCACACCTTATCGAAGTCCTTCGAGATATCTAATACTAAGATCCTTGCCATATTTGTGTCGTCAAGAGCCTCATTAATTCTGTGTGTAATGGTAGTTAGGACATCAGCAGTGGATCGGGCTGATCGAAAACCATACTGCTCGTGGCACAATAGATGTTCCTATATAGATGATCGGCGAACTTCTTGTTGATTAAGGCTTAAAAAACATATTGATGATACTGAGGAGATTAATGGGTCTATATTTGGAGGGAGAGGGTCGGTTGCCTGCGCTCTTGAAGACCAGGCATACGATTGCTAAGTTCTACATGCCTGGGAAAGATGTCTCCATCAAGCAGCGGTTAAATAACTTTGCTAGAATCGGGGATAACTCTGAGTTGATATTCTTTAGGACGACCCCTGGAATTTTTTCTGGGCCAGTGGCTTTTTAGGGGTTAAGGCTTTTGATAAGCCTCGAGACTTCTCTTGTTGAAATGAGTATATTACTGAGATTGTTCTCAGTCAGACGATGGATGTTGGGGATGCCTTTGTCATCTAACGTCGAGTTTGAGGCAAAGATCGAGACGAAGAGCTTCGCATTGTCTGTCGAGGAGGACATGACCTCGGGGCCATTTATAATAGTGGGCAGAACCGCATTGGTTCATAATTTGGTAGGTGATTTTCCAGAATTGTGTGGAAGATGACGGTAAACCCTAGACTTGAACAGGTTGAGATTGTAGTCATCGGGGAAAAATCCTGATGGGAGCCGGTGAAGCCTAGAGCAGGTGGAACGAAGGAATATAGTTTGTCTGAAGATTTTCCATAGTAATATTAATAGAGTAGCGAGAGATTCGCAAATGTGGGAAAGGGGTGGTAGATTGGAAAATAATTCGCGAACGCGGAGACGCTTTTGGACTGGAAAGCGAAGACTGGACAGCTCCTGCTCATATATAGCGGCAGGATTCTATCTGATAGGGGTCTTATAAAGGTACACGGTAGCATGAGGAGTCGGGTACCTACGGCAGCGGTTTTGGCCATTACTAATGAGTTGTAAGTTTGATTTTCATGAGGAATCTATAAAAAAATTTAGGCATCCATTAATCTTTCAAGGGTGGTCAGGTTAAATTAGCATTATACAGTAGAAATTTCAGATTCAAATTCAGCTACTGTGTTAGACTTATCTGCGTACATGTGTATCTATAGAAAAATATTTGTTTATCGAAAAAAGAATTGGTATTCATATATCAACGCACATATTTTCTTATACACACTAATATATATATATATATATATATATTTGAATGAATAATATATATATATATTTGAATGAATAATATATATATATATATATATATATATATATATATATATATGAAATAATACAGCGCAGATAGTTTTGTTATTTTTCTTCTTTTTTCTCCATTTCCCAACAAGGGCACTTAACTGAAATAGAAGTGTGCTGATGAAAACTCAATTTTTAGTTCTACTGAACTTTTATTTGTCCACACTCCGCTTCCGTCGCCATTATAGCCAGTGAGGAGGAAGGGGAATATTGTTCATCAGAGAAACATTTTTCTGTTTCTGTTTTTTTCATGTAGACTATTCAATAACAATCGACCGGCAATGCGTTGATAAAATCATTTTGTCTTATTTTTATAAATTTTCTTTTTTATTTTTGTACCGGAACACGATGCAGCATTATTAACAATCTTTACTATCAGTATCACCCTAGTTAGGCTGTGTGATGAGTAGCCTCTGTCAAGGTTGATAATGAGTGTACAAGTTCTATTTCATTGCCGCAAAGACAGTAACGGAAACGTTGTTTGCCTAAGGATTTCTTAACGTAAACATCTTGGCATGTGTATAACAACATATATTTTTCTAAATGTCTATTCTCAGGACTGACTAAAAATGGAGGGTAGAATATCCGGAAGGTGTTGGAAATCAACAGCAACTAAAATGTATAGCGCAGGTAACTAAAAGAGAAAATAATGATATAATAAAGATGTTGACTTTCCAAACAACCTTAAACAAAAAGCTAGGAAGGGAACTCCAATTAGTACAAGAAAGAGTGATAACAGAGGATTTGAAAAGAAAGAGATTTTATAAATTTAAATCGACAGTTAATCACATCAGTACAATATTTTGTGTTTGGTTTTGGTTTACGGCATATCAACCTCAAATGGAATATTTAATACCGAAAAAAAAATTAGTGCTTCTTGTTGTGGATTCCGAGATGAAATTCGGTTTCCAATGAATGACGAACGCATGAATTAAATATAAGAAATTAAATGTATTTACACAATAGTACAATGTATTATACTGTTAGTAAATCCAGGAACGCGGTTAGTAGCAATAATATATATATATATATATATATATATATATATATATATATATATACAGTCTCGAAGTAGGACTTCCTTAGAGTCTACGTGCTTGTAACTGTGACTTCTACAAGCGGTTACCTCACACTATTGCTCTACCTCCAACTCAATCACAATTTCTACTCTCTCTCTCTCTCTCTCTCTCTCTCTCTCTCTATCTCTCTCTCTCTCTCTGTGTGCGTGTGTGTCTGTATACTGACTGACTCTGTGTATTTAACGGCAGCAGTCCAAGTAACACTCTGGTCGAGTCCATTTATATGAAAAATGGGTGGACCCCATAACACTTTTTTTCTCCAAAAATGTATTGCTGCTAATATTTTTATTTCGGAATGTATTGCAGGTAATATTGTTTATTTCGGAATGTATTGCTGGTAATATTTTTTTTGTTTTTTAAATGTATTGCTGGTAATAATTTTTTCAGGTTCTCGCTATCGGGAACTACAATCCCGACGTTGACAGAGAGACCCGTGAGGAGCCTAGGTAAAACTTTTAACACCTCCTTAAAGGACAATTTATCCATTCGAATGACGATCTCCGAACCGGAATTATGGCTTGCCAAGGTGGACAAGTCTGGACTTCCGGGCCGTTTCAAGGCGTGGATTTACCAGCACGCAGCTCTCCCAAGAATTCTCTGACCTTTGTTTATCTACGATTTCCCAATGACATCAGTGGAGACCAGGGAAATGAGAATTAACGGCTACTTTCGCAGATGACTAAAGCTGCCGAGAAGTCTGAGTGGTTCCGCGCTATATGGCAAATCAAATGCACTTCAACTACCCTTTAAAGGCTTGGTGGAGGTATTCCTAGTCTCTCGAACTAGAGAATTCCTACAGTATAGGGACTTTAAGGACCTAAAAGTGGCGGCAGCAGGCATAGAAGACCGCAATGGAAGGAAATGGAGTGCAGGGTGCGAACTGGGTATTGTTGAAGAGCGTTTGAGGCAGGAGGCTCTCATGGGGAGAGTGGCATCAGGTCATGCGGGCTTGAGCGTCTTTCCTGGTACCCGAATCGTGAAAGCTAGAGGTAAACAGAGACGACAACTAATTCAAGAGGAAGTACGAGCAAACGTTGAGGAAAAAAGAATATGCAAGATGGCGGGTCTAAGCCTGCAGCGTGCATGGACACTATGGGAGATTTTTTTTTTACAGCGGAAGATAAGTTAGTCAGAGATCTGGCAATCCGACATCAGCCGCATTAAATTTCTTGTGCAATCCGTGTATGATGTACTACCGAGTCACCATCATGCTCACTCTGTGCCAGGAAGGTACGCTGAAACACATTTTAAGCGTCTGCCCGAGGGATCTTGGTGAAGGGAGGAACCGGTGGACACATGATCAGGTACTTAAGAAATTAGCCGAAGTAGTGGCCGCAGCAATTAGCGGTTGCAGTTGTAAGCCTGAAACGAAGTCGATCTGTTTCGTCAAGGCCAGTGGAAACTCTTCCACGGTGCGTAAATCGTCAACCTGCATGTTCTCCTCTGCCCGAGATTGGTAGCTAAGAGTAGAACTGGGGAACCAGTTGCATGAAGATCTGTATGCAGTGCTCTAAGTCGGCTTGGAGTCAGGGGAGTAAAAAAGAGAAAGGCCATCAGAGCCATCTCAGAAGCTGCAGAAAAGGCCTAAAAATGGCTATGGATTAAAAGATCTGTCCCATGGAGCTCTACGACGGAGATTAGTGGGCGTTGAGGGGCAGTTGGGAAGGAGGGAGGAGGAAGGAAGGAAAAGGGAAATGTAGAGGGATAACCAAATTCGCTGTTTGAGGAGTGGGTCGTTTTTCACCTTTTCAACAACGCCGTCTTAAGGTTCCTACAGTTTTTGTTTTGTTTGGGAAGGGAAAGAGGAGGGTGTAAAGGGAAAAGGAAAGAAATAGAAAGAAAAATGGGTGGTGGTGGAAATCATAGTTCCTATGAGCAATGCATGTGTTCGAATTTTATTTATCTTTTCTTTGAAGCAACGTTTCATAGGAAAGGAAACTTTTCTGGCCATTACTTATCTGTTATGTCAATCTGTTCGTTGAGAATGTGGGTCTTTCCGCGTTTTGAACCTAAGAGGGGAAAAAAAGTCGAGCATGCTGTCTATTCTCTTTTTGTATCGTCTTAGCTGAGGAGAAAGTGACGTAAATCGTTACTGATTGGTCGCTTGTGATTTCAAGATCAGCAGTGGCAGTTAATTAATGTGTCCATTTGTTGTGTTCCTGGCGGATTTTTGCTTCAGGATCGCATGCCGGAATAAGTATTGTTTCGGTTGGGTCTCTTGGGCGAACAAGCATGATGTTGGAAGACCCGAAACTTGTCATGACCCTAAATTAACATCACTAACGAGGCGATTCTGCGCACTTGCTGGAGTGTTTTCATAAGAAAATAAAAATTCTTTCGAAAATTTATTGCTGGTAATAATTTTTTACAAAGTATTACACTTTCATAGTATTTTGACCCCAACTTGGGAGTTAACTATTTGTCCATTATTGGACTTTGGAACACCAGCAATTAAGAGGTGGTTCTACGCTCCTCAAAATCTCTTGATCAGAGGCCTTGCTGTCGGATGTAGTTTATCGTTTTACTCAGAACGCGGATGTAAATTATCGTCATACCCAGGACGAGTGTTTGGTTTGGGGTCATTGTTTGAGGTTGAAAAGGTTGAAAATGTGTCGTGTGCTGACTAAAAATCAAAACAAAAAAAAACAAAAAAACAAAAAAAACCGACAAGTGTTGAATGGGTTGAAAGAAATAAACAAACAACAAATTGTATAAAATGAGATAGTATGCAGAATGTTCAAAGAAATTCTTTGAAAGCAAGTGTAAATTAAAGGAATGTTCTTATGATAATCCTTGTTAAATGGAAGAAATGGTTGAACTCTACTCTGTTGATAAGTTAAAGACTGATTGCGGTGTGTCTTGTCTAAACCATGTGCGTCTGTTCTCGGAGCGTTACGTTTAGCGTCCTATCTCATGCTCGGCAGTATATGAAAGAGGGCTCGCCTCTTTGGATTCGCACTACGCATGCGCCCAGTTCTTTACGCATGCCCAAAAATGAAAAAAAAATTCGATGTTGCTAATAAGGTTTTCAACATAGGCGCGTCTGACGAAACCAGGTGTCGCGTTATTACTTTTAACACTTATAGTGATTGTCCAAGCGTAGCTTAGATGTGGTACAAGGCCGAAAGCAAGGGGCACCCAGTGAGGATCGAACTCACTATTCAGTTGTAATTGCTATAGCGAGACAAGCTTGCTAACCATTACACCACCTCGAGGTGCCCTAAATAGTGATTGTCCAAGCGTAGCTTAGATGTGGTACAAGGCCGAAAGCAAGGGGCACCCAGTGAGGATCGAACTCACTATTCAGTTGTAATTGCTATAGCGAGACAAGCTTGCTAACCATTACACCGTCTCGAAGTGCCCGATTTCTAGCAATTATATAAAACTAGCTGACGTACACGGTAATTCCCGGAAAAGCGGATATTATCCAGAGTTCCCGTTCTCAGGTCATCTGAAAGTAAGAATTCAAAGTGAGCATCACCGAAAAGAGCTTTTGTTCGTTCACAGAGAATACCTAACCACTACCCCTAGGACTTTTGGAGGAAATACCAATAAGCTAATAATACCAAAATCGTAAAGCTATTTAGCTAATAACAAGCAAATCGGTTATCCGAAAGTAACAATTCAAAGTAAGTAACGCTGTAAAGGACTTTTGTGCGTTCACAGGAGGGATAGTGTGAAAATAAATTTACAACAGATGTACAAATAGACTGGCATATAATTTCAGAATAGACCTGCAAATAGATTTATATAGAGATTTACAAATAGAATTACATAAGAATTAATAAAAGATTTACAACACTGAAAAATAGTACAGTTAATCATAAACACCTGATGATTGGGTGTTTCTTATCAACTTTGCAGAGCCTTGATGAAACACCATTTTTGGTCTTTCTGTGTGTGGTATAAATAAACAAATGATTGGGATTACCGACTCTTGAACATCCCACATGAAGATGACCATGGGAGAAAACCGGTCCAGCAAGATTCAGACCTACCACATCCAAGTACTGCCCCTGAACTTTGTTAATGCTGATTGCAAAACTCAGTTTCAACGGGAATTACAGCCGCTTGAACTGGAAAGGAATATTTGAGGGAATAAATTGAATTCTAGGAATAAATACAGCCTCGCCGCTTGCTTTGCCAGTCAGATTTATTACCTCCAAAACTGTTGGCATCATCTCAATTGTAAGTCGTGTGCCATTTCAAAGCGTTGGTGAATCCAGGTGCTAAAATAAAATTCTGAGGTACGAGACCTGCTGGTGTTAGTCTAATTAAACTGACGTAATTAAAAGTAAAACTTAACGGGGAAATGTACGTGGCTCATACTCATTAAGCGCGTTTGGATTTTTTAAAGAAGGATGTCTATTTCCACAGCTAGATTTTTTTTTTACACAGACGGTATATATCACGAAAGTGTCCTTCAAACTGGTTGTTATTCCACAGACAACAACAACAACCACGATATGCCTTTTTAAATCTAGGTTGAAATATGAGCTTAGGTAAAGTTCCTATTTGCAAATAAGCTCAATTTAAATGTTATTTTACGTATAAATGACCGAATGGATCGAGCCAGTTTATTTGTATTTAATAAATTCGAATCTGGTGAATTTAATGATGCACATGGCGAAATTTGAAACGAATTAATTACATATTAAATTAAATGCTAACCGCAGCTTAAGACCCGCGGCGAGAAATCTCGTCAAATTATATTTTTGTAATGTAAACACAACCCGGAGGTCGTATTCAGTGAAAGATTATGCTGTATTAATGTGTTAAATAAAAATTTCATTTAGAAAATAACCTGCAATTCCTTCAGATGTATTCCCCTAAATGTTGAAATTCGAACAAAGATTCATATCTTTTAATGCTTTATAAGAGAGATTATTTCGTCTCTCGTAAGATCCGGTGGCGAGCTGCGATCTAGGGGCCCTAGTGGTGCCATTATAGATTTTTATATTAAAAAACCCCCCCAAAACTCGCCTAGTAACAAATATGTTGTTAGTTTAACATGTATGCAAAGTTTCATCACTATTGGTTCACGGTGCAGCTTGATTCAGACAAACAGACAGAAACTGCCATTTATATATATAGATATAGTTAGCAACGTATCTACAATTCTTAGTTTTTTTATAATCTACAGTGATTTAATGGAATAACCAGGCACCCCCATGAATGATTACATTATAGGTAGTAAGTACCTATAAAGTCAACTGTCCACGAGAGACGGAGGAAGAGTGAGAGAAAGAAGACGCAAGCACGTTCGACCTTACAATTAGTGGCACTCACTACTAGATTGACCTGTGTGTATAACTGTACCATATTTAATATTGTACTGGTTGTGTACAATAAACCTTTCTTCTAATATCCATCTGGTGTTACGTATTTATTCCCTTTGCACAGAATATAACATACAGTCAGTAAATGCGTGTAGTAGATTCTGAAATTGTTCACGTTCAATACTCATGTAAATATCGATGACTTGGCAGTCTTAAATGTTTATAATTTTCCTTTCTGTTAATCTCAATGTCTTTCTTTGATCTCGCTCACCCGCCGACAGTCACGTGCTCTGGAAGCACTCAAAATTAACTGAATGCCGTCATTGTGAATAACAGCGATTCTATAGTCAGCCAATGGGGCGCGCTCTAGCGACTATAACAGTTCTAGTATCAAGGAAGATCAACTACCAAAGTTGAACGTATATTTTTTCAAGTATTGAGCAAGTTTGATTATAATGGAATATATGTTTCTTTAACGTTTCACTTTCTGAATAACAGATTATATTTATGATTCAAATGAAGGATTATTCCAAACAGCCCTCTCTTTGAAGATGATAAAAGCGGTGTTAATTTATGATTATATTTAATTTTCGTCTTTTTATTTTAGTCCTTCCCCGTCTATTGAACAGGAGTAGAGGTTTATCCCTTGTTTATTGTTTAGGATCGGGTTTCCATTTTCTTCTAAAGTCTTCTCATTTTCTTTTACTCACAGTAATCTCTTGCGTCTTAGTGGCATTATTCCCTTGCTTGAGGTGAAATGATTAAAAAAACTTTCTGGGAAATTTTGAGAAAACTCAAAACGCAGGTAAAGGCAAAACAAAGCGTTTTCTCTTTGAAAATGGATTAAAGCCCCCCCCCCAACCTATGCAAAATCCAGTAGCCAATCAAGAGGATTTATGAATGAAGTTGTTATGTGGGCCTAAGTAGAGGAAGTAAATGCAGATTCTGAGCATATGTAGGATAGATAACAGTTAACCCTAGAGTTAAAAGGATTATGATTGTAATAATTCGAGAAGCATTAATTCAGGAGTCAGTTCCACAAAGTAGCAGCTCCTAGGAAGAAGCCGGCTGAGCAAATCCTCCTTCTTGTCAATAGAAAACGAAGAGAATGGGAATAATTTAACCCTGTGTGCGTGGCATGGAAGGTCTTAGCTTTAAAGGTCTGCACTAAGGAATGAAGCTCTTCTGAACACTTGCCATAAAAATAGTGATATAGATGTGTGTGAAACTGGTCCAAGTAATCTCTTTCCAAATGACAAAGTCTTTCCGTACAAGCAGCACCCCGTTCAAAAAACGAACTGAACTATACTTTCTCTCGTCGTGATTTTTATGCCCAGCAGATTCCGCAAAAAAAAAAACATAAAAAAATAAAATAAAATAAAAAAAATGCATAAATTCACCCACTCTCGCGAATTCTCCTAGCTCCGAGACCGTGTCTTTCTTAAATTAAGGTGTCAGAGCGGCCATATTTCTTTTTCCTTTTCTTTCCTTCACTCGTTTTGCACGCCAGACATATACATGCTCACTTTGAAATAATTCCTTACACACAAGGCCGCGTTAACGCTTTTGAATTCTGTTAAGGCTGTAAATTGAGAATCGGGCAGTACTGCATATGATGCCATCACTTTTTTTTTGTTTTTATTTAAATGACAAATACTTTTTTAATTCATGGGTACAATTACGATTATCTTATATAACCTCCGGTATTTGCTGTTTTACGAAAATAATGTAGTGAATAAGTAGAAATTAAGATGAAGTAAAGAATTGTGTAACTTTTTAATAAAGCAAATTAATTCATAATGGGTATTTTAATGTCGGCAAAATTCCGCAGAACCTTATGGAAGGATTACGACAGATAATAGACTATCTTAAAGTATTTTAACAGATGACAGAAAAAGTGATACCAAAATTTGAAGAGGTATTAGAATAGCGAAATATTTCTTCCTAAAACTGAACAAAATATTAAGAAACAGGAAAATTTCGTTAGGAACAAACAAAAAGAGCGTTGGAAGTAAATTTTAGACAATTTCCTCAAAGATGAAGAGAAGTGAGACAGCAGAAATGGGCTTCTACAGAAGGATTCTGAGAATACCATTGACAGAACACGTGAGCAACGAAGACGTTTTTTTTTTTAAATGGGAACGAAAAGGACACTTAGGAAATGTTGGCAGGGATATTTCAAAGATGGAACGAATACATCGGAGAGGTCTTCTACGATGACGAACAATTCTGCAATACAGAAAACATGGAAAGAACTGCAATCTCATAACCTGGCCCAAATAAACAGAAACAAAGAGGCAGTACCAGATGAGATTGTAATAGACATACTGTCAGCCATAGACGATCTCAGGAACGACAAGATAACTGAAGTAATGAACGAAATTTATGACAATCGCGAAATACCGGAGGTCATTACTAGATCTTATCTTTATGGCGATGTCATAGGATCCAGGTACAATGAATGCGGGCTTCATCGGGTAATTAGTTTAATGAACCATATTACTAAGCTTTTAATTAGAATTCTAATTAATAGAGATCAGAGGGAACAATATAAAGGTAAAAAAACAATAATCATGTTTTATAGATTATACCTTTAATAAGGTACGAGACAAAAGCCTATTTGAACTGGTAATATGAGCAAGATAATGAATAATATGTACTGGAAACACGTTTATATGCGGATAGGAAATAAGTTTAAAAATACACAAAAATAGAGAGTGAAGTAAGACAAGGATAAGCTTTATCACTGGATTTATTTAATCCATACAATGAACACTATTTACATTATTCGGACTATTGTCCTCATCTTTGTCGCCATATTACAACGTTTCGGCCATTGTACGCTTCGTCCTTCTTCAGGTGATTGGAATGTCGAACTGAACCCTTTATTTTTCTCACTGGGGTAGATCCAGTGGCAGGACCCAAACATTGTGAGTTCAATACCCGGTTAAGGCAGTGGAGAACTTGGAGAGGGGAATTAACAGGAGATAACTGAAAGCTGACATCCATCAAACATGGCACGTGGAACTAGAACAGTCTACTCCAATGAGCGAAATAAAGGGTTCAGTTCGACATTCCAACAACCTGAAGAAGGCCGGAGCGTACAACGGCCGAAACGTTGTAATAAATATGGCGACACAGATGAGGGCAATAGTCCGAATCATGTAAATAATGTACCTAATACCCCATTTCAGAAATATAGACAATATAATGAAACAATTCTAAGAGAAATTGAAAACCTACCAGCAGACATAATTTTAAAAACATAAGATAAACGAATTACGTTGTGTTAATGATGAACATAGATAAACTGAAAGTACTCAGGGACAAGGAAGTAAAGGAAAGCAAGAAGAAAGGATTAACTATTAACTGTAAGAAGACAGAAGGCGGTTATTTTCTTCAAAGGTAACAGCCTAAAGTATGAGTTATTTATTTTCGCAATCAAATTCAATGAGATACAGTAATTCAACTATCTGGATAGTGTAGTACCAGACAACGGAAAATGTGCTAGAAATCCAAAGGCCCAGAGGAATAACAAATGATGCCTTCAAAAACAAAAAAAAAGCAAAGTATTAAGACGTAGGAAAAATATCGTTAGAAACGAGGAAAAAATGTTGAACTGCAATGTAATATCTGATTCTCTTAGTAGCAATAAATGTTGAAATATCTTCTCACAGACGAAAAAGAGACTTGAAGAGAGAAAGATGTAGTCCTGCCGGCGAATGCTCAGAATACCACAGACAGAAGATGTGAGCAAAGAAGTTTTGAGGAAAAAAGATACTACAATAAAAAATGATAATTATAATCTGAAAGGGACCGTCGAAATGTCTGGGTCACAAAATAAAGAAAGAGAACTTGGAGAATTTAACACTCAGAAGACATACTGAAGTCAAGAGTAGTAAGGAGAACAATGAGTTTCCATGACTGAATAGCAGAACAGGAAGAAAGAAAGTTGGTTCAGATTTAAAAAGAGCAACAAAAGATAGCAAGTTATGGAGATCTATGCTGTCCTGAAAGAATAAGGCATATATAACAAGATTATTACGATTTATGCTAAAATTAAGTTATAATGTAACCAACGCTTTAGTATGAGAACACTCGATGGTCTATCGATAACATGATCGAGCAAGTTGTCTTTTTCAATACTTATGGAACGGCCGAGGGAACATTTGCAATAATTCTGTCTATATTTCTGAAATGAGGTATTATCTACACTATTTACATTATTCGGACTATTGTCCTCATCTTTGTCGATATATTTATTACAACGTTTTGGTCGGTGTACGCTCCGGTATTCTTCAAGTGGTTGGAATGTCGAACTGAAACGTCGTAATAAATATGGCGACAAAGGTGAGGACAATAGTCCGAATAATGTAAATAGTGTACATAATACCTCATCTCAGAAATATAGACAGATACTGAAGGGCCGAAACGTCGTAATAAATATGGCGACAAAGATGAGGACAATAGTCTGAATAATGTAAATAGTGTGCAATAATTCTGATGGGCTTTCTTCATTGGTACTTAGTGTGTATCGACAAAATTAATCGATTATCAGCAAAGGTCTCATCACTTTATAGTTGAAATTTTTATAAGTAACTGTAAGTTCTATGCTAATAGTTTCTTTGGCATCGTTAAAAGTTGGCAACTTACTTTTTGTAAATTGCGTTTAAAGCTTTTGTGCATTTCGATTTGGTGTAATCGTTAGAAAACTTGTCTCGCCGATCAATTCCGACTGAGAAGTAAGTTCGATACTCAATATTTGCTCCATATTTGCGCCCGTATGCCATACTTAAGCTAAGTTTAATGAATCAATATCATATTTTTCCACGTTTAATGTTAGAGGACTTGTGAAAAAAGAAAAGCAGAAATTATTATCCACGGAATTTGTAAATTTGATGTATGTTATCTCACAAATCAAAGAAAGATTTGATAATAATGCCGGAGTTAGACAGACAGTAAATATAATAGAAATGGTTTTGTCATCAACACCAAATGGAAGAATAACATCCAAAGACATTGGAAAGTCTCAGACAATAAATCTATGGCAGCTTAAGGTAAATAGAAAAGACTATAAATGCATTCAGACTGAAAGTATGAATCTTAAAACAGTAGAACATTAATATTTAGTGAAATTAATACCTCACATCATTGAATACACATACGACAACGATATTGAAAAAAAAAACTATCAATAAAATTGCATCATTCCCCGAAAAACTTTGAAGAGCTTACTAAAGCTGCAGCCCTTTCGTGAGTTATCAAAGACAGGTTTGAAGAGGACTGATTTACAGATGTTCACAGCGTGCCTTCAAGTCGAAACAGCTATGAATGCTAATGATGATTATGATGAAAAAAAAGGAATATTTCAACGCGTCTTTATATACAATTCGCGTGTGGATTCTGGATTTTAAATGCTTCTACGTGAATAGCGAAAACGGAGGAAATTAAAAAGCATGTTCTTCATTTGATACATATATTCCCAGAAAGACATAAAAGCAAAAAATATATGTACCGTTTATAGAGATGGTACCGTAGCTGAGCATACTGTTCGTAATTGTTATTTGCATTATTTTATATTTATACTGTTTATATTCGGACTATTGTCCTCATCTTTGTTTGCCATCACATAGACTATTCGTCTTCCACTGCTCATGTCTATGGATATCTCGTCTAGTTCTTATTTAGTACAGTTCAGTTATTGCTCGCCTGTTTCCACTGAGTGCAAGAGCACACTGCCCGACCCAGGGATTGAACTGACAACCAATATGTCACCAAATTCACATTTAATTCTTATTTAGTACAGTTCAGTTATTGCTCGCCTGTTTCCACTGAGTGCAAGAGCACACTGCCCGACACAGGATTGAACTGAAAACCAATATGTCACCAAATTCACATTTAATTTTATTTAGTACAGTTCAGTTATTGCTCGCCTGTTTCCACTGAGTGCAAGAGCACACTGCCTCGACACAGGGATTGAACTGACAACCAATATGTCACCAAATTCACATTTAATTCTTATTTAGTACAGGTTATTGCTCGCCTGTTTCAAGTGCAAGAGCAACCGACCCAGGGATTGAACTGTGACAACCAATATGTCACCAAATTCACATTTAATACATTTAATTCTTATTTAGTACAGTTCAGTTATTGCTCGCCTGTTTCCACTGAGTGCAAGAGCACACTGCTCGACCAGGGATTGAACTGACAAACCAATATATCACCAAATTCACATTTAATTCTTATTTAGTACAGTTCATGTTATTGCTCGCCTGTTTCCACTGAGGGATTCGAACTGACAACACATTTTATTTTATTTAGGATTGAACTGAGTGAGCAAACCAATATGACTGACCAAATTGAACTGACAACCAATATGTCACCAAATTCACATTTAATTTTATTTAGTACAGTTCAGTTATTGCTCGCCTGTTTCACTGGAGTGCAAGAGCACACTGCTCGACCCAGGGATTGAACTGACAACCAATATGTCACCAAATTCACATTTAATTCTTATTTAGTACAGTTCAGTTATTGCTCGCCTGTTTCCACTGAGTGCAAGAGCACACTGCTCGACCCAGGGATTGAACTGACAACCAATATGTCACCAAATTCACATTTAATTCTTATTTAGTACAGTTCAGTTATTGCTCGCCTGTTTCCACTGAGTGCAAGAGCACACTGCTCGACCCAGGGATTGAACTGACAACCAATATGTCACCAAATTCACATTTAATTCTTATTTAGTACAGTTCAGTTATTGCTCGCCTGTTTCCACTGAGTAAGAGCACACTGCTCGACAGGGATTGAACTGACAACCAATATGTCACCAAATTCACATTTAATTCTTATTTAGTACAGTTCAGTTATTGCTCGCCTGTTTCCACTGAGTGCAAGGATGCTCGACCCAGGGATTGAACTGACAACCAATATGTCACCAAATTCACATTTAATTCTTATTTAGTACAGTTCAGTTATTGCTCGCCTGTTTCCACTGAGTGCAAGAGCACAACTGCTCGACACAGGGATTGAACTGACAACCAATATGTCACCAAATTCACATTTAATTTTTATTTAGTACAGTTCAAGTTATTGCTCGCCTGTTTCCACTGAGTGCAAGAATACTGCTTTCGACACAGGGATTGAACTGACAACCAATATGTCACCAAATTCACATTTAATTTTATTTAGTACAGTTCAGTTATTGCTCGCCTGTTTCCAGTGCAAGAGAGTGCAAGAGCACTGACAACCAATATGTCAAAATTCACACCCATTTAATTTTATTTAGTACTCAGTTACTGGAGTGCAAGGGATTGAACTGACAACCAATATGTCACCAAATTCACATTTAATTCTTATTTAGTACAGTTCAGTTATTGCTCGCCTGTTTCCACTGAGTGCAAGAGCACACTGCTCGACACAGGGATTGAACTGACAACCAATATGTCACCAAATTCACATTTAATTTTATTTAGTACAGTTCAGTTATTGCTCGCCTGTTTTGCCACTGAGTGCAAGAGCACACTGCTCGACCCAGGGATTGAACTGACAACCAATATGTCACCAAATTCACATTTAATTCTTATTTAGTACAGGTTATTGCTCGCCTGTTTCCACTGAGTGCAAGAGCACACTGCTCGACCCAGGGATTGAACTGACAACCAATATGTCACCAAATTCACATTTAATTCTTATTTAGTACAGTTCAGTTATTGCTCGCCTGTTTCCACTGACTGCTCGACACAGAAGAACTAATATGTCACCAAATTCATTTAATTCTTATTTAGTACAGTTCAAGTTATTGCTCGCCTGTTTCCACTGAGTGCAGAGCCAGGGATTGAACTGACAACCAATATGTCACCAAATTCACATTTAATTCTTATTTAGTACAGTTCAGTTATTGCTCGCCTGTTTCCACTGAGTGCAAGAGCACACTGCTCGATTACAGGATTTGACAACCAATATGTCACAACCAATATGTTTCCACTGGAGTGCCTCGAAATTCACATTTAATTCACATTTAATTTTATTTAGTACAGTTCAGTTATTGCTCGCCTGTTTCCACTGAGTGCAAGAGCACACTGCTCGACACAGGGATTGAACTGACAACCAATATGTCACCAAATTCACATTTAATTTTATTTAGTACAGTTCAGTTATTGCTCGCCTGTTTCCACTGAGTGCAAGAGCACACTGCTCGACACAGGGATTGGACAACCAATATTCACCAAATTCACATTTAATTCTTATTGTACAGTTCAGTTATTGCTCGCCTGTTTCCAAGTACTACTCGACCCAGGGGATTGAACTGACAACAATATCACCAAATTCATTTAATTCTTATTTATTTACAGTTCAGTTATTGCTCGCCTGTTTTGAGTGCAAGAGCACACTGCTCGACACAGGGATTGGTGACAAAGAGCACACAGTTATTGCTCGCCTGTTTCCACTGAGTGCAAGAGCACACTGCTCGACACAGGATTGAACTGACAACCAATATGTCACCAAATTCACATTTAATTCTTATTTAGTACAGTTCAGTTATTGCTCGCCTGTTTCCACTGAGTGCAAGAGCACACTGCTCGACACAGGATTGAACTGACAACCAATATGTCACCAAATTCACATTTAATTTTATTTAGTACAGTTCAGTTATTGCTCGCCTGTTTCCACTGAGTAAGAGCACACTGCTCGACCCAGGGATTGAACTTCGAAACCAATATGTCACCAAATTCACATTTAATTCTTATTTAGTACAGTTCGTTTTTGCTCGCCTGTTTCCACTGAGTGCAAGAGCACACTGCTCGACACAGGATTGAACTGACAACCAATATGTCACCAAATTCACATTTAATTCTTATTTAGTACAGTTCAGTTATTGCTCGCCTGTTTCCACTGAGTGCAAGAGCACACTGCTCGACCCAGGGATTGAACTGACAACCAATATGTCACCAAATTCACATTTAATTCTTATTTAGTACAGTTCAGTTATTGCTCGCCTGTTTCCACTGAGTGCAAGAGCACACTGCTCGACACAGGGATTGAACTGACAACCAATATGTCACCAAATTCACATTTAATTTTATTTAGTACAGTTCGCCTGTTTCCACTGATTGCTCGACCCAGGGCCTGACAACCAATATGTCACCAAATTCACATTTAATTCTTATTTAGTGTCAATTGTTCGCCTGTTTCCACTGCTGCTCGACCCAGGGATTGAACTGACAACCAATATGTCACCAAATTCACATTTAATTCTTATTTAGTACAGTTCAGTTATTGCTCGCCTGTTTCCACTGAGTGCAAGAGCACACTGAACTCGTCACCAAATTAATATTTAATTTATTTATTTAGTTATTGTAAACAGGATTGAACTGCACACTGCTCGACAGGATTGAACCAATATGTCACCAAATTCACATTTAATTCTTATTTAGTACAGTTCAGTTATTGCTCGCCTGTTTCCACTGGAGTGCAAGAGATGCTCGACCCAGGGATTGAACTGACAACCAATATGTCACCAAATTCACATTTAATTCTTATTTAGTACAGTTCAGTTATTGCTCGCCTGTTTCCACTGAGTGCAAGAGCTCGACCCAGGGATTGGAACTGACAACCAATATGTCACCAAATTCACATTTAATTTTTTATTTAGTACAGTTCAGTTATTGCTCGCCTGAGAGCACACTGCTCGACACAGGGATTGAACTGACAACCAATATGTCACCAAATTCACATTTAATTCTTATTTAGTACAGTTCAGTTATTGCTCGCCTGTTTCCACTGGAGTGCAAGAGCACACTGCTCGAACAGGGATTGAACTGACAACCAATATGTCACCAAATTCACATTTAATTCTTATTTAGTACAGTTCAGTTATTGCTCGCCTGTTTCCACTGAGTGCAAGAGCACACTGCTCGACCCAGGGATTGAACTGACAACCAATATGTCACCAAATTCACATTTAATTTTTATTTAGTACAGTTCAGTTATTGCTCGCCTGTTTCCACTGAGTGCAAGAGCACACTGCTCGATTCCAGGATTGAACTGACAACCAATATGTCACCAAATTCACATTTAATTCTTATTTAGTACAGTTCAGTTATTGCTCGCTTGTTTCCACTGAGTGTGCAAGAGCCTGTTCGACCAGGGATTGAACTGACAACCAATGTCAAAATTCACATTTAATTCTTATTTAGTACAGTTCAGTTGCTCGCCTGTTTAGGATTGAACTGACAACCAATATGTCACCAAATCTACATTTAATTTTATTTAGTACAGTTCAGTTATTGCTCGCCTGTTTCCACTGAGTGCAAGAGCACACTGCTCGACACAGGGATTGAACTGACAACCAATAGGTTTCACTGAGTGCAAGAGTCTAATTTGACACAGGGATTGAACTGACAAACACACATTCTTATTTAGTAATATGTGACAACCAAATGTCACCAAATTCACATTTAATTTTTATTTAGTACAGTTCAGTTATTGCTCGCCTGTTTCCACTGAGTGCAAGAGCACACTGCTCGACCCAGGGATTGAACTGACAACCAATATGTCACCAAATTCACATTTAATTTTATTTAGTACAGTTCAGTTATTGCTCGTTTGTTTCACTGGAGTGCAAGAGCACACTGCTCGACCCAGGGATTGAACTGACAACCAATATGCACATTTAATTCTTATTTAGTACAGTTCAGTTATTGCTCGCCTGTTTCCACTGAGTGCAAGAGCACTGCTCGACCCAGGGATTGAACTGACAACCAATATGTCACCAAATTCACATTTAATTCTTATTTAGTACAGTTCAGTTATTGCTCGCCTGTTTCCACTGAGTCAAAAAGAGCACACTGCTCGAAATTGAACGACAACCATTTCACCAAATTCATTTATTTAGTACAGTTCAGTTATTGCTCGCCTGTTTCCACTGAGTGCAAGAGCACACTGCTCGACCCAGGGATTGAACTGACAACCAATATGTCACCAAATTCACATTTAATTCTTTTTATTTAGTACAGTTCAGTTATTGCTCGCCTGTTTCCACTGCTCGCCTGCAAGAGCACACTGCTCGACCCAGGGATTGAACTGACAACCAATATGTCACCAAATTCACATTTAATTCTTATTTAGTACAGTTCAGTTATTGCTCGCTTGTTTCCACTGAGTGCAAGAGCACACTGCTCGACACAGGGATTGAACTGACAACCAATATGTCACCAAATTCACATTTAATTTTATTTAGTAGTTCAGTTTTTGCTCGCCTGTTTCCATTGAGTCGCCTGTTTCAGGGATTGAACTGAGTGCATTTAAGAGTACAGTTCAGGGTTATTGCTCGACTGTTTCCAGGGATTTCTCGACAGGGATTGAACTGACAACCAATATGTCACCAAATTCACATTTAATTCTTATTTAGTACAGTTCAGTTATTGCTCGCCTGTTTCCATGAGTGCAAGAGCACACTGCTCGCAGGATTGAACTGACAACCAATATGTCACCAAACATTTAATTCTTATTTAGTACAGTTCAGTTATTGTCGCCTGTTTCCACTGAGTGCAAGAGCACACTGCTGACACAGGATTGAACTGACAACCAATAGTCACCAAATTCACATTTAATTCTTATTTAGTACAGTTCGTTATTGCTCGCCTTTGTTTCCAGGGATTGAACAGCTCGGATTGAACTGAAACCAATATGTCACCAAATTCACATTTAATTCTTATTTAGTACAGTTCAGTTATTGCTCGCCTGTTTCCACTCGGAGTGCAAGAGCACACTGCTCGACACAGGGGATTGGGATTGTCACCAAATTCACATTTAATTCTTATTTACCAATAGTGCAAGCACACTGCTCGACCAAATTGACACATTTAATTTTTTTTTTTAGTACAGTTCAGTTATTGCTCGCCTGTTTCCACTGAGTGCAAGAGCACACTGCTCGACACAGGGATTTGAACCAATATGACCAAATTCACATTTAATTCTTATTTAGTACAGTTCAGTTATTGCTCGCCTGTTTCACTGAGTGCAAGAGCAAATTGAACTGACAACATTTCACCAAATTCACATTTATTTTTTTAGTACAGTTCAGTTATTGCTCGCCTGTTTTGAGTGCAAGAGCACACTGCTCGACAGGGATTTGACAACCAATATGTCACCAAATTCATTTAATTCTTATTTAGTACAGTTCAGTTATTGCTCGCCTGTTTCCTAGACAGCTCGACCAGTTATATGTCACCAAATTTGTTATTGCTCGCTTGTTTCACTGACAAGAGCACACTGCTCGACCAGGGGATTGAACTGACAACCAATATGTCACCAAATTCACATTTAATTTTTATTTAGTACAGTTCAGTTATTGCTCGCCTGTTTCCACTGAGTGCAAGAGCACACTGCTCGGATTACAGGATTGAACTGACAACCAATATGTCACCAAATTCACATTTAATTCTTATTTAGTACAGTTCAGTTATTGCTCGCCTGTTTCCACTGGAGTGCAAGAGCACACTGCTCGACCCAGGGATTGAACTGACAACCAATATGTCACCAAATTCACATTTAATTCTTATTTAGTACAGTTCAGTTATTGCTCGCCTGTTTCCACTGGAGTGCAAGAGCACACTGCTCGACACAGGGATTGAACTGACAACCAATATGTCACCAAATTCACATTTAATTCTTATTTAGTACAGTTCAGTTATTGCTCGCCTGTTTTGAGCACACTGCTCGACCACTCATTTAAACAGTTCAGTTATTGGAGAACTGCAATTTGACAACAATATGTCAAAATTCACATTTAACAGTTCAGTTATTGCTCGTTTCCACTGAGTGCAAGGGATTGAATTGAACTGACAACCAATATGTCACCAAATTCACATTTAATTCTTATTTAGTACAGTTCAGTTATTGCTCGCCTGTTTCACACAAGAACTGACTGCTCGTACACCAGGGATTGAACTGACAACCAATATGTCATGTCCAAATTCCATTTAATTCTTATTTAGGGATTGCTCGCCTGTTTCCACTGGAGTGTCGACAGGGATTGAACTGACAACCAATATGTCACCAAATTCACATTTAATTCTTATTTAGTACAGTTCAGTTATTGCTCGCCTGTTTCCACTGAGTGCAAGAGCACACTGCTCGACACAGGGATTGACTGACAACAATATGTCACCAAATTGTTTTAATTCTTACAAGGCTCGCCTGAACTGCTCGACACAGGATTGAACTGACAAACCAATATGTCACCAAATTCACATTTAATTCTTATTTAGTACAGTTCAGTTATTGCTCGCCTGTTTCCACTGCACTGCTCGACCCAGGGATTGCAAGATATCACCAAATTCACATTTAATTCTTACTAGTTCTTTGCAAGAGCACAGGATTGAACTGACAACCAATATGTCACCAAATTCACATTTAATTTTTATTTAGTACAGGTTATTGCTCTCGCCTGTTTCCACTGAGGTGCAAGAGCACACTGCTCGACCAGGATTGAACTGACAACCAATATGTCACCAAATTCACATTTAATTTTTATTTAGTACAGTTCAGTTATTGCTCGCCTGTTTTTCCAGTGCAAGAGCACACTGCTCGACACAGGATTGAACTGACAACCAATATGTCACCAAATTCACATTTAATTCTTATTTAGTACAGTTGATTGCTCGCCTGTTTCCACTGAGTGCAAGAGCACACTGCTCGACCAGGGATTGAACTGACAACCAATATGTCACCAAATTCACATTTAATTCTTATTTAGTACCAGTTCAGTTATTTCGCCTGTTTCCACTGAGTGCAAGAGCACACTGCTCGACCAGGATTGAACTGACAACCAATATGTCACCAAATTCACATTTAATTCTTATTTAGTACAAGTTATTGCTCGCCTGTTTCCACTGAGTGCAAGGGATTCGAACAGGGATTGAACTGACAACCAATATGTCACCAAATTCACATTTAATTCTTATTTAGTACAGTTCAGTTATTGCTCGCCTGTTTCCACTGAGTGCAAGATCACACTGCTCGACCCAGGGATTGAACTGACAACCAATATGTCACCAAATTCACATTTAATTCTTATTTAGTACAGTTCAGTTATTGCTCGCCTGTTTCCACTGAGTGCAAGAGCACACTTATTTGTCAGACCCCACTGGGATTGAACTGACAACCAATACCAAACAAATTCATTTAATTCTTATTTAGTACATTTAATTTGCTCGCCTGTTTTGATTTCTGACCCAGGATTGAACTGACAACCAATATGTCACCAAATTCACATTTAATTTTTTTTATTTAGTACAGTTATTGCTCGCCTGTTTCCACTGAGTGCAAGAGCACACTGCTCGACCCAGGGATTGAACTGACAACCAATATGTCACCAAATTCACATTTAATTCTTATTTAGTACAGTTCAGTTATTGCTCGCCTGTTTCCACTTTGCAAGAGGAGTGCAGGATTGAAGCAACCAATATGTCACCAAATTCACGTACCAGTTCAGTTATTGGGATTGAACTGACAGCACACTGCTCGACCCAGGGATTGAATGACAACCAATGTCACCAAATTCACATTTAATTTTATTTAGTACAGTTCAGTTATTGCTCGCCTGTTTCCACAGACAGGGATTGAACTGACAGCCAATATGTCACCAAATTCATTTTAATTCGACCATTGCTCGGATTGAACTGATCAACCAGGGATTGTCACAACCAAATCACATTTAATTCTTATTTAGTACAGCCAGTTATTGTTTCCACTGGAGTGCAAGAGCACACTGCTCGACACAGGGATTGACAACCAATATGTCACCAAATTCACATTTAATTCTTATTTAGTACAGTTCAGTTATTGCTCGCCTGTTTCCACTGGAGTGCAAGAGCACACTGCTCGACACAGGGATTGAACTGACAACCAATATGTCACCAAATTCACATTTAATTTTTATTTAGTACAGTTCAGTTATTGCTCGCCTGTTTCCACTGAGTGCAAGAGCACAGTGCAAGACAACCAATATATCACTCAAATTCACACACTGCTGTTTCGACACTGCTCAGGATTGAACTGACAACCAATATGTCACCAAATTCACATTTAATTCTTATTTAGTACAGTTCAGTTATTGCTCGCCTGTTTCCACTGAGTGCAAGAGCACACTGTGCTCGACCAGGATTGAACTGACAACCAATATGTCACCAAATTCACATTTAATTCTTAAGTACAGTTCACTGAACTGAGTTGCTCGACCCAGGGATTGAACGACAACCAATATGTCACAAATTCACATTTAATTTTTGACAGTACAGTTCAGTTATTGCTCGCCTGTTTCCACTGAGTGCAAGAGCACACTGCTCGACCTAGGACAGCCAAATGTCACCAAATTCAAATTTAATTCTTTTATTTAGTACAGTTCAGTTATTGCTCGCCTGTTTCACTGGAGTGCAAGAGCACACCAGGGATTGAACTGACAACCAATATGTCACTAAACATTTAATTTTATTTAGTACAGTTCAGTTATTTCAATTCTCGACACAGGGATTGAACTGACAACCAATAGTCACCAAATTCAGTTATTTGTACAGTTCAGTTATTTCCACTGAGTGCAAGAGCACACTGCTCGACACAGGGAGTGCAAGAGCACACTGCAGTTCGACTGAGTGCAAGGGATTGAACTGACAACCAATATGTCACCAAATTCACATTTAATTATTTAAGTTCAGTTATTGCTCGCCTGTTTCCACTGAGTGCAAGAGCACATTGCTCGACCCAGGGATTGAACTGACAACCAATATGTCACCAAATCACATTTAATTCTTATTTAGTACAGTTCAGTTATTGCTCGCCTGTTTCCACTGAGTGCAAGAGCACACTGCTCGACCCAGGATTGAACTGACAACCAATATGTCACCAAATTCACATTTAATTCTTATTTAGTACAGTTCAGTTATCGCCTGTTTCCACTGAGTGCAAGAGCACACTGCTCGACACAGGGATTGAACTGACAACCAATATGTCACCAAATTCACATTTAATTCTTATTTAGTACAGTTCAGTTATTGCTCATATGTTTCTGAGTGCAAGAGCACACTGTTTCCACTGAGTGCAAGTACAGTTCACACTGCTCTCGACACAGGGATTGAACAGGGATTGACAAACCAATATGTCTGTTTCCACTGGAGTGCAAGAGCAACTGCTCGACCCAGGGATTTGACAACATTTCACCAAATTTTATTTAGTACAGTTTTGAGTGCAGTTATTGCTCGCCATTTAATTTTATTTAGTACAGTTCAGTTATTGCTCGCCTGTTTCCACTGAGTGCAAGAGCAAGACACAGGGATTGAAGTTGACAACCAATATGTCACCAAATTCACATTTAATTCTTATTTTAAGTTCAGTTATTTAGACCCAGGGATTGAGACTGACAACCAATTGGGATGAGTGCAAGAGCAACTCGACCCAGGGATTGAACTGAAACCAATATGTCACCAAATTCACATTTAATTTTTTTATACAGTTCAGTTATTGCTCGCCTGTTTCCACTGAGTGCATTGCTCGCCTGTTTCACCAAACTGGATAAAGTTAGTTATTGCTCGCCTGTACAAGAGCACACTGCTCGACCCAGGGATTGAACTGACAACCAATATGTCACCAAATTCACATTTAATTTTATTTAGTACAGTTCAGTTATTGCTCGCCTGTTTCCACTGAGTGCAAGAGCACACTGTTTCGACCCAGGGATTGAACTGACAACCAATATAAACATTTAATTTTTTATTTAGTACAGTTCAGTTATTGCTCGCCTGTTTGAGTGCAAGAGCACATTTGACACAGGGGATTGAAACTGACAACCAATAACAAATTCACATTTAATTTTATTTAGTACAGGTTATTGCTCGCCTGTTTCCACTGGATGTCACCAAATTCACATTTAATTTTATTTAAGAGCACACTGCTCGACCCAGGGATTGAACTGACAACCAATATGTAATTCACCAGTTCATTTAATTAATTTTTATTTAGTACAGTTCAGTTATTGCTCGCCTGTTTCCACTGAGTGCAAGAGCACACTGCTCGACACAGGGATTGAACTGACAACCAATATGTCACCAAATTCACATTTAATTCTTATTTAGTACAGTTCAGTTATTGCTCGCCTGTTTCCACTGAGTGCAAGAGTGCTTGAAGGGATTGAACTGACAACCAATATTCGATTTAATTTTATTTAGTACAGGTTATTGCTCGCCTGTTTTGGAGACCCAAGAGCACACTGCCTGACCCAGGGATTGAACTGACAACCAATATGTCACCAAATTCACATTTAATTTTATTTAGTACAGTTATTTCAGTTATTGTTGACACAGGGATTGAAATCGACAACCTGTTTCCACTGGAGTGCAAGAGCACACTGCTCGACAGGGATTGAACTGACAACCAATATGTCACCAAACCCTTATTTAGGGATTGAACTGACACCAAAATTACAGGGATTGAATTGCAACATTCAGTTATTGGCCTGTTTCACCACAATCGACAGGGATTTAATTCACTTATTTAATTCTTATTTAGTACAGTTCAGTTATTGCTCGCCTGTTTCCACTGAGTGCAAGAGCACACTGCTCGATTACAGGGATTGAACTGACAACCAATATGTCACCAAATTCACATTTAATTTTATTTAGTACAGTTCAGTTATTGCTCGCCTGTTTCCACTCGAGTGCAAGAGCACACTGGGACCTACAGGATTGAACTGACAACCAATATGTCACCAAATTCACATTTAATCTTATTTAGTACCAATCACTCGAGGCAAGAGCACATCGGGACCCAGGGATTTTAATTTTTATTTAGTACAGTTCAGTTATTGCTCGCTGTTTGTTGCAAGAGCACACTCGACCCAGGGAGTGCAAGAGCACATTTAATTTTTTATTTCGACACTGCTCGACCCAGGGGATTGTCACCAAATTCACATTTAATTTTATTTAACTGACAACCAATATGTCACCAGGGAAACTGACAAACCAATATGTCACCAAACATTTAATTCTTATTTAGTACAGTTCAGTTATTGCTCGCCTGTTTCCACTAGGAGTGCAAGAGCACACTGCTCGACCCAGGGATTGAACTGACAACCAATATGTCACCAAATTCACATTTAATTTTATTTAGTACAGTTCAGTTATTGCTCGCCTGTTTCCACTGAGCAAGCAAGAGCGTTCTCACTGCTGACAACCAGTATGACATTTAACAGGGATTGAACTGAGTGCAACCAATATGTCACCAAATTCACATTTAATTTTATTTAGTACAGTTCAGTTATTGCTCGCTTGTTTCCACAGGGATTGAAGTGCAAGTTATTGCTCACTGTTTCCATTTGAGTGCTTTTGTTCGACAGGGATTGAACTGATATGTCACCAAATTCACATTTAATTTTACCAGTACAGTTCATGTTGTTTTGAGTGTTGCTCGATTACAGGGATTGAACTTGTCACCAAATCTCACATTTAATTTTATTTTCCATTGCTCGCCTGAGTGCAAAGAGAGTGACCCAGGGAGAAGACAACCAATATGTCACCAAATTCACATAATTCTTTATTTATTTAGCAGTTCAGTTATTGCTCGCCTGTCACCAAATTTCACACTTATTTAGAGTGGGCACACTGCACTCGACACAGGGATTGAACTGACAACCAATATGTCACCAAATTCACATTTAATTCTTATTTAGTACAGTTCAGTTATTGCTCGCCTGTTTCCACTGAGTGCAAGAGCACACTGCTCGACACAGGATTGAACTGACAACCAATATGTCACCAAATTCACATTTAATTTTATTTAGTACAGTTCAGTTATTGCTCGCCTGTTTCCACTGAGTGCAAGAGCACACTGCTCGACCCAGGATTGAACTGACAACCAATATGTCACCAAATTCACATTTAATTCTTATTTAGTACAGTTCAGTTATTGCTCGCCTGTTTTTGCAAGAGCACACACTCGGACCCAGGATTGTGCAAGACCAAACACATTGCTTTACACCAGTTATTTGAACTGACCCAATTGAACCACCAATATGTCACCAAATTCACATTTAATTTTATTTAGTACAGTTCAGTTATTGCTCGCCTGTTTCCACTGAGTGCAAGAGCACACTGCTCGACACAGGGATTGAACTGACAACCAATATGTCACCAAATTCACATTTAATTCTTATTTAGCAGTTCAGTTATTGCTCGCCTGTTTCCACTGGAGTGCAAGCACAGACCCAGGGATTGAACTGACAACCAATATGTCACCAAATTCACATTTAATTCTTATTTAGTACAGTTCAGTTATTGCTCGCCTGTTTCCACTGAGTGCAAGAGCACACTGCTCGACACAGGGATTGAACTGACAACCAATATGTCACCAAATTCACATTTAATTTTATTTAGTACAGTTCAGTTATTGCGCCTGTTTCCACTGGAGTGCAAAGAGCACACTGTACAGTTGCAGGGATTGAACTGACAACCAATATGTCACCAAATTCACATTTAATTTTATTTAGTACAGTTCAGTTATTGCTCGCCTGTTTCCACTGAGTTCGACCCAGGATTGAACTGACAACCAATATGTCACCAAATTCACATTTAATTTTATTTAGTACAGTTCAGTTATTGCTCGTCTGTTTCCACTGAGTGCAAGAGCACACTGCTCGACCCAGGGATTGAACTGACAACCAATATGTCACCAAATTCACATTTAATTTTATTTAGTACAGTTCAGTTATTGCTCGCCTGTTTCCACTGAGTTGCAAGAGCACCTCGACCAGGGATTGAACTTGACAACCAATAGTCACCAAATTCACATTTAATTTTTAAGTACAGTTCAGTTATTGCTCGCCTGTTTCCACTGAGTGCAAGAGCACACTGCTCGACTGACAACCAATATATTCACCCAGGGATGGACAACCAATATGTCACCAAATTCATTTAATTTTATTTAGTACAGTTCAGTTACTGAGTGCAAACTTATTTAAGTACAGTTCATTGGGATTGAATGTCACCAAATGTCACCAAATTCACATTTAATTTTATTTAGTACAGTTCAGTTATTGCTCGCCTGTTTCCACTGAGTGCAAGAGCACACTGCTCGACCCAGGAATTCATTTAATTCTTATTTAGATTTGAACTGACAACCAATATGTCACCAAATTCACATTTAATTTTATTTAGTACAGTTCAGTTATTGCTCGCCTGTTTCCACTTCGAGTGCAAGAGCACACTGCTCGACCCAGGGATTGAACTGACAACCAATATGTCACCAAATTCACATTTAATTCTTATTTAGTACAGTTCAGTTATTGCTCGCCTGTTTCCACTGAGTGCAAGAGCACACTGCTCGACACAGGGATTGAACTGACAACCAATATGTCACCAAATTCTTATTTCACATTTAATTGCAAGAGCACACTGCTCGACACAGGGATTGAACTGACAACCAATATGTCACCAAATTCATTTTAATTCTTATTGAGTGCAAGTCGACATGTCACCAAATTCATTTAATTCTTATTTTCAGTTCAGTTATTGCTCGCCTGTTTCCACTGGAGTGCAAGAGCACACTGCTCGACACAGGATTGAACTGACAACCAATATGTCACCAAATTCACATTTAATTCTTATTTAGTACAGTTCAGTTATTGCTCGCCTGTTTCCACTGAGTGCAAGAGCACACTGTGGACCAGGGATTGAACTGACAACCATGACACAGGGATTCGACGACTGCAACCAATTCAATTCAACTTGTTGCCGACAGTTCAGTTATTGCTCGGTTTCCCACTGAGGGATTGACAACTGACAACCAATATGTCACCAAATTCATTTAATTTTTATTTAGGGTTATTGTTTCCAAGTGCAAAAGAGCACAACCAATATGTCACCAAATGTCACAAATTTAATTTCTTATTTAGTACAGTTCAGTTATTGCTCGCCTGTTTCCACTGAGTGCAAGAGCACACTGCTCGACACAGGATTGAACTGTCACCAAATTCACATTTAATTCTTATTTAGTACAGTTCAGTTATTGCTCGCCTGTTTCACTGAGTGCAAGAGCACACTGCTCGACCAGGGATTGAACTGACAACCAATATGTCACCAAATTCACATTTAATTCTTATTTAGTACAGTTCTTATTTAGTACAGTTATTGCTCGCCTGTTTCCACTGCAAGGAGTGCAAGAGCACTGCTCACTGACAACCAATATGACCAAATCACATTTAATTCTTATTTAGGGATTGAACTGCACACTGCTCGACCAGGGATTGAACTGACAACCAATATGTCACCAAATTCACATTTAATTTTATTTAGTACAGTTCAGTTATTGCTCGCCTGTTTCCACTGAGTGCAAGAGCACACTGCTCGACCAGGGAGGGATTGTCACCAAAAAATTTAATTCAACAGTTCAGTTATTGCTCGCCTGTTTATGTCACCGAAATTTGACAACCACATTTCACCAAATTTTATTTAGTACACAGTTCAGTTAGTTATTGCTCGACCCAGGGATTGTTGACACCAATATGTCACCAAATTCACATTTTAATTCTTAAGTACCAGTTCAGTTATTGCTCGCCTGTTTCCACGCACACTGCTCGACATTCAGGGATGAAACTGAAACCAATATGTCACCAAATTCACATTTAATTCTTATTTAACAGTTCAGTTATTGCTCGCCTGTTTCCACTGAGTGCAAGAGCACACTGCTCAAAGGGATTGAACTGACAACCAATATGTCAATACAAATTCACATTTAATTCTTATTTAGTACAGTTCAGTTATTGCTCGCCTGTTTCCACTGAGTGCAAGAGCACACTGCTCGACCCAGGGATTGAACTGACAACCAATATGTCGCCAAATTCACATTTAATTTTATTTAGTACAGTTCAGTTATTGCTCGCCTGTTTCCACTGGAGTGCAAGAGCACACTGCTCGACCCAGGGATTGAACTGACAAAACCAATATGTCACCAAATTCACATTTAATTCATTTATTTAGTACAGTTCAGTTATTGCTCGCCTGTTTCCACTGAGTGCAAGAGCACACTGCTCGAAGGGATTGAACTGACAACCAATATGTCACCAAATTCACATTTTTAATTCTTATTTAGTACAGTTCAGGGATTGAACTGTTTCAACTGGGTGCAAGGCATATGCTCGACCAAACAACCAATTTCACCAAATTTTTATTTAGTACAGTTCAGTTATTGCTCGCCTGTTTCCACTGAGTGCAAGAGCACACTGCTCGACCCAGGGATTGAACTGACAACCAATATGTCACCAAATTCACATTTAATTCTTATTTAGTACAGTTCAGTTATTGCTCGCCTGTTTCCACTGAGTATCGACAGGGATTGAACTGACAACCAATATGTCACCAAATTCACATTTAATTCTTATTTAGTACAGTTCAGTTATTGCTCGCCTGTTTCCACTGGAGTGCAAGAGCACACTGCTCGATTCCAGGGATTGAACTGACAACCAATATGTCACCAAATTCACATTTAATTCTTATTTAGTACAGTTCAGTTATTGCTCGCCTGTTTTTATTGATTGTGACAAGTCACCAAATTCACATTTTAATTCTTATTTAGTACAGTTCATTGCTCGCCTGTTTGAACTGACAACCTGGAGTCACCAAATTCACATTTAATTCTTATTTAGCAGTTCAGTTATTGCTCGCCTGTTTCCACTCGAGGGTGCAAGATGTCCAAATTCACATTTTTAATTCTTATTTAGTACAGTTCGACACAGGGATTGAACTGACAACCAATATGTCACCAAATTCACATTTAATTCTTATTTAGTACAGTTCAGTTATTGCTCGCCTGTTTCCACTGAGTGCAAGAGCACACTGCTCGACACAGGGATTGAACTGACAACCAATATGTCACCAAATTCACATTTAATTCTTATTTAGTACAGTTCAGTTATTGCTCGCCTGTTTCCACTGAGTGCAAGAGCACACTGCTCGACCCAGGGATTTGACATTTTTAATTCTTACAGTTCAGTTATTGCTCGCCTGTTTCCACTGAGTGCAAGAGCACACTGCTCGACCCAGGGATTGAACTGACAACCAATATGTCACCAAATTACATTTAATTCTTATTTAGTACAGTTCAGTTATTGCTCGCCTGTTTCCACTGAGTGCAAGAGCACACTGCTCGACACAGGGATTGAACTGACAACCAATATGTCAAATTCACATTTAATTCTTATTTTAAGTTCAGTTATTTATTTGCAAGAGCACACTACTCGACAGGGATTGAACTGACAACCAATATGTCACCAAATTCACATTTAATTCTTATTTAGTACAGTTCAGTTATTGCTCGCCTGTTTCCACTGAGTGCAAGAGCACACTGCTCGACCCAGGGATTGAACTGACAACCAATATGTCACCAAATTCACATTTTAATTCTTATTTAGTACAGTTCAGTTATTGCTCGCCTGTTTCCACTGAGTGCAAGAGCACACTGCTCGACAAGGGAGAACTGACAACCAATATGTCACCAAATTCACATTTAATTCTTATTTAGTACAGTTCAGTTATTGCTCGGGATTGAACTGCTCGAACCAGGGATTGAACTGACAACCAATATGTCACCAAATTCACATTTAATTCTTATTTAGTACAGTTCAGTTATTGCTCGCCTGTTTCCACTGAGTGCAAGAGCACACTGCTCGACACAGGGATTGAACTGACAACCAATATGTCACCAAATTCACATTTAATTCTTATTTAGTACAGTTCAGTTATTGCTCGCCTGTTTCCACTGAGTGCAAGAGCACACTGCTCGACCCAGGGATTGAACTGACAACCAATATGTCACCAAATTCACATTTAATTCTTATTTAGTACAGTTCAGTTATTGCTCGCCTGTTTCCACTGAGTGCAAGAGCACACTGCTCGACCAGGGATTGAACTGACAACCAATATGTCACCAAATTCACATTTAATTCTTATTTAGTACAGTTCAGTTATTGCTCGCCTGTTTCCACTGAGTGCAAGAGCACACTGCTCGACACAGGGATTGAACTGACAACCAATATGTCACCAAATTCACATTTAATTCTTATTTAGTACAGTTCAGTTATTGCTCGCCTGTTTCCACTGAGTGCACACTGCTCGACACAGGGATTGAACTGACAACCAATATGTCACCAAATTCACATTTAATTTTTATTTAGTACAGTTCAGTTATTGCTCGCCTGTTTCCACTGAGTGCAAGAGCACACTGCTCGACACAGGGATTGAACTGACAACCAATATGTCACCAAATTCACATTTAATTTTATTTAGTACAGTTCAGTTATTGCTCGCCTGTTTCCACTGAGTGCAAGAGCACACTGCTCGACCCAGGGATTGAACTGACAACCAATATGTCACCAAATTCACATTTAATTCTTATTTAGTACAGTTCAGTTATTGCTCGCCTGTTTCCACTGGAGTGCAACTGCTCGACACAGGGATTGAACTGACAACCAATATGTCACCAAATTCACATTTAATTCTTATTTAGTACAGTTCAGTTATTGCTCGCCTGTTTCCACTGAGTGCAAGAGCACACTGCTCGACCCAGGGATTGAACTGACAAACCAATATGTCACCAAATTCACATTTAATTCTTATTTAGTACAGTTCAGTTATTGCTCGCCTGTTTCCACTGAGTGCAAGAGCACACTGCTCGACACAGGGATTGAACTGACAACCAATATGTCACCAAATTCACATTTAATTTTATTTAGTACAGTTCAGTTATTGCTCGCCTGTTTCCAACAATATGTCACCAAATTGCATTTAAAGAGCAGTTCAGTTATTGCTCGCCTGTTTCGACACAGTGGGATTCGAAGGGATTGACAACCAATATGTCACCAAATTCACATTTAATTTTATTTAGTACAGTTCAGTTATTGCTCGCCTGTTTCCACTGTTGCAAGAGCACACTGATCTCGACACAGGGATTGAACTGACAACCAATATGTCACCAAATTCACATTTAATTCTTATTTAGTACAGGGATTGCTCGCCTGTTTCCACAACCAATCGACCAGGATGAACTGACAACCAAATGTCAAATTCACATTTAATTCTTATTTAGTACAGTTCAGTTATTGCTCGCCTGTTTCCACTGAGTGCAAGAGCACACTGCTCGACACAGGGATTGAACTGACAACCAATATGTCACCAAATTCACATTTAATTCTTATTTAGTACAGTTCAGTTATTGCTCGCCTGTTTCCACTGAGTGCAAGAGCACACTGCTCGCCAGGGATTGAACTGACAACCAATATGTCACCAAATTCACATTTAATTCTTATTTAGTACAGTTCAGTTATTGCTCGCCTGTTTCCACTGAGTGCAGCACACTGCTCGACACAGGGATTGAACTGACAACCAATATGTCACCAAATTCACATTTAATTCTTATTTAGTACAGTTCAGTTATTGCTCGCCTGTTTCCACTGAGTGCAAGAGCACACTGCTCGACACAGGGATTGAACTGACAACCAATATGTCACCAAATTCACATTTTAATTCTTATTTAGTACAGTTCAGTTATTGCTCGCCTGTTTCCACTGAGTGCAAGAGCACACTGCTCGACACAGGGATTGAACTGACAACCAATATGTCACCAAATTCACATTTAATTCTTATTTAGTACAGTTCAGTTATTGCTCGCCTGTTTCCACTGAGTGCAAGAGCACACTGCTCGAACAGGGATTGAACTGACAACCAATATGTCACCAAATTCAACATTTAATTCTTATTTAGTACAGTTCAGTTATTGCTCGCCTGTTTCCACTGTTTCGAGTGCAAGACAACCAATATGTCACCAAACTCACCTTATTTAGTACGACAGGGATTGAACTGACAACCAATATGTCACCAAATTCACATTTAATTCTTATTTAGTACAGTTCAGTTATTGCTCGCCTGTTTCCACTGAGTGCAAAGAGCACACTGCTCGACTTACAGGATTGAACTGACAACCAATATGTCACCAAATTCACATTTAATTCTTATTTAGTACAGTTCAGTTATTGCTCGCCTGTTTCCACTGAGTGCAAGAGTGCTCAAGAGCAATATGTCACAAATGCATTTTAATTCTTATTTAGTACAGTTCAGTTATTGCTCGCCTGGATTGAACTGCTCAACCAATTATGTCACCAAATGTCAAATTTAATTTTATTTTAGTACAGTTCAGTTATTGCTCGCCTGTTTCCACTGAGTGCAAGAGCACACTGCTCGAAATTTAATTCTTATTTAGTACAGGATTGAACTGACAACCAATATGTCACCAAATTCACATTTAATTCTTATTTAGTACAGTTCAGTTATTGCTCGCCTGTTTCCACTGAGTGCAAGAGCACACTGCTCGACAGGGATTGAACTGACAACCAATATGTCACCAAATTCACATTTAATTCTTATTTAGTACAGTTCAGTTATTGCTCGCCTGTTTCCACTGAGTGCAAGAGCACACTGCTCGACACAGGGATTGAACTGACAACCAATATGTCACCAAATTCACATTTAATTCTTATTTAGTACAGTTCAGTTATTGCTCGCCTGTTTCCACTGAGTGCAAGAGCACACTGCTCGACACAGGGATTGAACTGACAACCAATATGTCACCAAATTCACATTTAATTCTTATTTAGTACAGTTCAGTTATTGCTCGCCTGTTTCCACTGAGTGCAAGCACACTGCTCGACAGGGATTGAACTGACAACCAATATGTCACCAAATTCACATTTAATTCTTAGGGTACAGTTCAGTTATTGCTCGCCTGTTTCCACTGAGTGCAGCACACTGCTCGACCAGGGATTGAATGTCACCAAATGTCACCAAATTCACATTTAATTCTTATTTAGTACAGTTCAGTTATTGCTCGCCTGTTTCCACTGAGTGCAAGAGTGCACAGTTCAGTTATTGCTCGGATTGAACTCGACAGGGATTGAACCAATATGTCACCAAATTCACATTTAATTCTTATTTAGTACAGTTCAGTTATTGCTCGCCTGTTTCCACTGAGTGCAAAAGAGCACACTGCTCGACCAGGATTGAACTGACAACCAATATGTCACCAAATTCACATTTAATTCTTATTTAGTACAGTTCAGTTATTGCTCGCCTGTTTCCACTGAGTGAGCTCGCAGGGATTGAACTGACAACCAATATGTCACCAAATTCACATTTAATTCTTATTTGTACAGTTCAGTTATTGCTCGCCTGTTTCCACTGAGTGCAGAGCACACTTCGACCCAGGGATTGAACTGACAACCAATATGTCACAAACCAAATTCACATTTAATTCTTATTTAGTACAGTTCAGTTATTGCTCAACCTGGCCTGCTCGACTGCTCGACAGGGATTGAACTGACAACCAATATGTCACCAAATTCACATTTAATTCTTATTTAGTACAGTTCAGTTATTGCTCGCCACTGTTTCCACTGAGTGCAAGAGCATAGGGATTGAACTGACAACCAATATGTCACCAAATTCACATTTAATTCTTATTTAGTACAGTTCAGTTATTGCTCGCCTGTTTCCACTGAGTGCAAGAGCACACTGCTCGACACAGGATTGAACTGACAACCAATATGTCACCAAATTCACATTTAATTCTTATTTAGTACAGTTCAGGAACTGTTGTTTCCACTGAGTGCAAAGCACACTGCTCGACAAAAACTTTTTTCTTTCTGAATCATTTGTCATTGAGGAACTGTTCTTGTGATAGAATCAATTAAAAAAATTTCTAGGTCCTAAATTTAATGAACAAGTAGTAAGTAAAAGACCTCCCCCCCTGCTAACGATCTTATTTTTTGTGGGAAGGTACATTGGGGGGAATTTAACCATTTTGAAAAATTAAACTATTTCTGTTTACCAAAGTCGTACAATGTCGACTAATCCTTCGTTTACCGGCCATCAATAATATTTTCATTGATGGTCAGTCCATGTTCCTGTAGATCGTAATAGACTAAGAATGTTTTAATGGCTTGAAACTAAAATATGAAAACACTTCTTTACACTATTTATAATCAAACTATTGTCCTCATCTTTGTTGTTGTTGTCACAATATTTCGACCGTTGTACTTGCCGGCCTTCTTCAGATGTATATTGAGTTAGGTAACCTACAGGGAATTCTGAACTGAACACTTCAGGGATAACTCGTCTAGGTTCTTATTTTTATTTAATACTGTTCAGTTATTATTTGCCCGTTTCCATTGAATGCAAGTACACACTGCCCGACCCAGAGATTGAACTGACAACCACTATGTCACCAAATTCACAAACTAACGCATTTAACCACTTGGTCATTGTCCCGTATTAAACTAGACGAGATATCCCTAGACATGGGTAGTGGAACAAGAACACTCTACCTTCGTAGGATTATATATATATATATATATATATATATATATATATATATATATATATATATATATTGTTGTGACAAAGTAATTAGTTAAGAAATAACAAAACTAGAGGTTAGAGATAAATAGTGTATTGAACAGTAAATACAACCACCTGGGAGTGTGTATCGGTTGGCTAGCGTTCAGTCTGTCATTGTTAATATTTAACGCCCACATCCTGAGATATATGTGGCATGAGGCCGAGTTTAACGTGGATCATCCGAGTCCGTAGGCTCGGCGAAAAAATCCCCGTAGAACCCGCACAAACGGGTTCGGGTCTGTCTACCTCCCCGGACGAAACTCTGAAATACGAAATATATATAAATTCATGAATCATTCATACAAAAAACAAATATAGAGGTTAATGATTTAAATGGCGAGAATACATCTAAATATACATATGATACATGTGACATTTTCTTATTTTTGTACAGATGAAACAAAAAAAAAAGAAGGAAAATGGCACATACTACCAAGGCAAGACACAAAAACTTAAAGAGTGAAATCGGTGCGTATTTGATTATTTCTACTTTAAACAATCGTCCCTATAAGTCAAACCAGTTAAGTGACCGTCGAAGCTTACTTGAGCCTGGGTGTTGCTTTACATTCGTCTTGGAAGACGCACACGTATTTTTCGAGGTATTTAGAAAATATTTGAATAGAAGTGCGATGGTGTGTGCGAGACAGATGAACAATTAATTTGGTTTAGTTCGAACAGGCCTGTTAGGAGGAATAAGCCAGAATCCCACAAGCTATTTGTGAGAAGTTTGTAAAGGACGACGCGTTATGATACAAGTTAAACAATTCAAAGGTTATGCTGCCAAAAACAAACTAAATCTCTGTAAACTTTTGACCCATTGAGAATTTGGTGAAAGAAATGAAAGCTTAAATATCTTACTGGTATCTTGAAATTTTACATTCTTCAAATAAAGTCAGGAACTAAATTCATTGACCTTAGGCAGAAAATCGTTACAAGGATTAAATATTAGAAATTATGAAAAACTGCGTTGAAAAGTATGTAACTAATGGGTAGAAACACAACTGATTTCAAAATATATATATATATATATATATATATATATATATATGTGTGTGTGTGTGTGTGCGTGAGTGTGTGGAGAGAGAAAGTGAGCGAGCGAGAGAGAATACACTATATACACAGTAGAATAAATATCTACTTATACATATTGTCTGATATAGACACCAATCTATTTTGTCCTAACATCTGCTTCCGATTTCGAGAGCCACATCAAAGAGTCTCGGCAATCACATCAAATGGTAACATCTTGGTAAGTATTTATCAATTTCCTTTCATCTGGTACTTTGCGAAAATCGGTGGGAAATCAACGAATTTCGTTCGATATTTCGAAGATGTTGGGAATGGAAACTTTGGTCACTTGTCGAGATTGTCAACAGCAGCAGCCGTTGAGAAAAGTAATAGATAATAGGTAAACATAATCTTGTCTACATCAATTACAGTCCATTTTAAAAGAAAGACTATGTAGCGCCAGTACACTAGCAATATATATAAGGCAAAGTCAAAATTTATTCGTACTCTTACATAAGGATGTTATGGCGTAATTTTGACTTACCCTCGTTTATATAATAATAATAATAATAATAATAATAATTCTAAGGAGCCAGGCAAAGCTACCTAGGTTTTACCTAAACGGATCTTCAGGGAAGTCGGCTTGGACTTGGAGCTTAAACACTTGACAATTGTTTTCGCCTTGTTTTATGTTCTTGGTTCTTTCTTTTTTTTATTCCCCATTTTTCCACGGGTACCGATTTGTTGTACTGCAAGTCGAGCTATCCGAGGTTTTTTCCAAACGAGTACCACCATTTCATATATATATATATATATATATATATATGTCTGTTTCATGCTTCAGGACTGAAGATTGTGTTTAAGCATGAAACAAAGTGTTGTCGTTAAGTGTTGACTTCAATGCCCATTTATATATATATATATATAAGCAAGTGTAAATGGATATAAATCCGACAAAATGAAGAAATTTTGAAAAACAAACAAAATCCTTAAATGTAGTTAAATGAAAGAAATGTCGACGTCGACATTTCTTTCATTTAACTACATTTAATGATTTTTGTTTGTTTTTTCAAAATTTCTTCATATATATATATATATATATATATATATATATATATATATATATATATATATAATCAGGCTTCGCCTGCTCACTATCGCTTCGCAAAGTAAGATATATTCACTACTTGAAATCTTTGAAATGAAAATTTAGTTAAGGAAAGTTTTACAAATAGATGTCACCTCGTTGAAGGCCAAGTAAAATTCAAATTACAAACACTTTTCTGCACTACATAAGAAAATATTCCTAAAATATTTTGATGTGAAAATCAAATCACTCCACGGATAAAAGAACAGTAATAAAGGACAGTTAATTAATGAAATAAACTTTTTTTTAAATCAGTATGCAAATTAGTTAAATCTGAAGAGTGATATTTCCTAGAAGTAGATAGTATATAATACAGAAATTGAACGTCTAGTGTATAAAGAAAGAATTGTCTTGATACTGAGTAGAATTGATACTTACCATGTGAAGGGATCAGTTCCTACGCTGGTAGCATCACAGCTATGACTAGCTTAGACCGGTTCTGACCAGTTTGGACAAACTATCACCAGTGGTCTGAGTGAAGATACTCGGGTGCTCACATTAAAAACCGACGTTGTGTCACCACCTGACTCAGTGGGGCGGCGGATTTCAAGTAAATATAAACTTTTCTATCGGGTCGTTTGTAACACATTATTTATTATCTCTCAATTGCGTGTCTGGCTTTAGGCAGAGTGCGTTCAGGGGCGGGGCTCCGTCAAAGAACAGAGTCACAACAAAGGAAAATTATACTGAAAGATGCCCAGCCCTGGTGAAAAGCTGCCCGAGGCCGCTCACTCTCATTGCAGGGAGAGGAAAAATTTTCTTCCTAGCCCGGGTGTACCCACTTTAAAACGGACCTTGTGTCACAACCCATCTTAGTGAGGAGACAGAGTAAATACCTAGTGTGTAAACTACTCTTTCGAGTAGTTTATAACAGATTGATATTATCGCGCACAGGGATCCGTCCCTGCTCTGGTGGTATCACGGCTATGTCTAGTTTGGACCGGATCTGACCACCTTGGATCAGCCAAGACCAGCTATGACTAGCTTAGACCAGCTTATACAAGCTATTACCAGGTGAGACCAGCGGCCCGAGTGAAGACTCTCGGGTCCCCACGTTAAACACCGACCTTATATCACAACCTGATTCAGTGTTTCAAGTAAATACAAACTGCTCTCTTGATTAGTGTTGTGGATTCCGAGATGAATTCGGTCTCCAAGGAATGATAAACGCAATAATTAAATATAAGAAATAAAATGTATTTACACAATCATACAAAGAGTAATACTGTTAGTAAGTCCAGGAACGCGGTTAGTAGCAAATACAGATATATATATACAGTCTCGAAGTAGGACTTCCTTAGAGTCTACGTGCTTGTAACTGACTTCTACAAGAGGTTACCTCACACTATCTCCGTTCGTATATTCTCTCTCTCTCCGTATATTCTCTCTCACAGACTGTCTCACTCTGGGTATTTAACGGCAGCACTCCAAGTAACACTGGTAGAGTCCACTTATATGAAAAGTGGAGGACCCCATAACAATTAGCTTGTAATACATTATTTATCATCTCTCAGTTGCCTTTCTGTCTTTAGGCAGAGTGCGTTCAGGTGCAACTCCGCCAAGTCGCAACTGAGGAAAGTTATATTTAGATGTACCCAGCCCTGGGAAAAAGCTGCCTGAGGCCGTGCCCTCTCATTACACCGGGGAGAGGGATCGGTGCTCGCACCAAGACCAACGCAACCGACGGTTGCGGGGGCTGCGAGCATTTTTATTACTAGCCCGGAGCTTACGCACTCGGGCTCCCCGCATTAAACCGACCTTGTGTCACAACGCGATTCGTGTGGGGTCGAGTAAATACCAAATTACTCTAAAGTAGTTTGTAACACGTTTATTTGTCATCTTTCAGTTGCGTCCCTGTCTTTGGGTAGGGTGTGCGCAGGGGCGGGTCCGTCAAAGGACAGAGTCGCAACTGAGGAAAATGTGATGTCCCTGGGGAAGAGCTGCTCGAGGACATGCTCTCTGATAGCACTTGAGAGAGGGATCGGTGCTCGCACCGACTCCAGCGCAACAGACATTTGAGAGGGCTTGGGGAATTTTTGTTCCTAGCCCGTGTGTACGCGCTCGGGCTCCCCAGATTAAACCGACCTTGTGTCACAACGCAACTTCGGGGAAGTGTCGAGTAAATACCAAATTACTCTAAATAGAGCTGTGGCTTTTTAATCTCAGAATTCGTGGGAGAATTGAGTTTCAATTTCGCATTTATGCATATAGATTCCTTAATAAAGGTTTTGCTTAATTAGTTATGTTTAGCTAACTCTTAAGAATATTGAATGTATAACTAATTGTATTTTCCCATCTTTACACTATATTAATTGTATATTATAAATTTCCCCTGTTCTGTCACCCATGAAATAAAAATAATTGTTTGTACGGAAAATAAGGATCTATGTACCTCGAATCATCCTTAAATTTAGTGGCATCAGAATTATCGTTGAACTTTTAAACAGTAAGCTTAAGCATTAATTCAATACTTAAATGCAGCGATCAATTTTGAGTTCTTCTGTAGTTTATTAATCCCTATCGCATCTACTTTTCCCTAGCTATTGTTATGATGGCCAAACCAAGAAACCCTCCACAGGAGCTAGCTTAAATGCGGCTTTTAAGCTAGTTTATAATAAAACGTGCACTGCAATTTTGGATACAAAATGAAAATAAGAGTTATTCCCCTTGAACCATGAAAGCAACGATAATGGCTAGTATAATGCATTAATATATATTTTAACCTCGCATAATCTGGCAACCCTGATCTCAACGAAAATCGTTCCATTCTCCTAACTATTCTAGAGCTTTTGAATGAGCTATGAATCATTGAAATTGGACCAGTGGGAGCGGAGGAGTTGCTTGGGCACACACATGCACAAACACACACAGATACACTGTACTTTATATATATATATATATATATATATATATATATATATATATATATATATATTAAAAAAAAACAAAACTCTTTACATTAAGCTGTCAGGATTTCATCCTCCTTGGGACTACCCATACGGATTACCAAGTTTTGCATAACTTAATTGTATATATATATATATATATATATATATATATATATATAAGCAACAAATTCTCTTTTAGGTATGTCCGATTGAATAAATTACAGACATTATGTCTGCTAATTTTTAACAAAATTCGTTCATATTCACGAATAAACTTCCGTGTATAGATGTTTAATAATGAGAGAAATGTACTATAGCTGTTTAAATTTCTTTTATTTTAATTTTCGAAGTACTTTCGATCTTTTTCCAAGATCATCTTCAGGGGTGCAAGTAATACAAAACTATATGTTGTTCATTAATATAAGTATTTATGCAAAGTTGTGCATTGTTACAGTAATTTTTTCATTATGCTTTTAAATGTAAAATGCTTGTCAATGTGCGCGCATGACCATGACATTATAACATACAGAGAAAAAAATTCCATGATGGATAATGAACGCCCAGCACATTGTTAAACGTTTTGCATTTAAACAAAATTAAAAACTGAGCGTCTCTGTATTTTTAACGTTTCGATTTAAACGGCAAAAGGCGTTTGCTGTATTTCTCTCCCAACATTTTTTCACGTTTTTATATTAGTACAATAAAAGTAGACAAATTAAAACGCATTCATAAAAAAGAAGCAATTCATTACAAACATCATATATATATATATATATATATATATATATATATATATATATATAAGAATAGAAGTCAACACTAAGATGCGTTTTAATTTGTCTTGCATTCCATATACATGCTGAGAACAGAATTTTGTAGAATGTAGTTTTTAAATTGCCAATTTCCTTTTTGTTCTCAGCTAAAATAAACGTATGGTCTCCATAATAAAAATAAATTTTGGGTTTAATAACTTTAGTAAAAACCTTGTCTTCAACGTAGGATATATAATAGTTGGAGAAGCATGACTTCTTCAATTATTATATATCCTACGTTTTTACTAAAGTTATTAAACCCAAAATATACGTTCGTTGTGTAGACGATATATTTATTTTAGCTGATTATATATATAATACCTAAAGAGCCAGAAGCTATCTACCTAGGTTTCACCTACGGATCATCAGGATAACTCTGGCTAGTTATCCTGATGATCCTGTAGGTGAAACGTAGTTAGATAGGTTTTGACTCTTTAGGTATTTTAATTTTGTTCTACTTAGTGTATTGAGCACTTTTACGTTCAACTTAGGTTACTCTATCGATGTTTTTTTTTTCTTTTGGCTAGACATTGTGGTGCTGGGTCATTTTTTTTCAAACAGTCCTGACGTTTTTAGGTTTTTCCTTTTGTGTTGAATTTTCTTTTTACCAAATATTAGTTTGTCTAATATTTTTTTTTATTTACAAATAGTATTATCTGTTTTTTTTCACACCGCCAGAGTTAAAATCATATATATATAAACAACTAAACCCGTTTATCAATTCTCTCTCATAAGAGCAAAAGTCGAGAACAAAATAGGTGCACACCGACTAAAAATATATATAAACCAAGACTAATGTTATATGCTAGCAAAAATATAACTTTAAAGGCTAATAAAACCACTACTACTGCATAGAGTAGGATGGCTTGTAGGACTTCATATATATTGATTACAAGTGATAATAAACGCCCGTCACAGTTTAAATTTAAAGTTTTTGAATGAAAAACGTATTACTGTTCAGCAGATAGCTAAGTCCCTATGTATGAGTTCTGGTTCGGCTCATAATGTTTGAAATATTATGTCGAGGATGAGCAAGCTGTCTGCAAGATGTGTTCCAAGAATGCTGACATCAGAGCAGTTATAATAGGTATTAGCCTCACTCAGCACTGAGAACATGTCCGAGTGCATTGTTGGTTCAGCGGAGACTATGCTAGCAATATCTGAGCAGTTGTGTAAAAGAGATCAAGACAAATGACGAACAAGAACAATCTCTCACTGTAACATTAAAAAAAAAAGACTTAGTTCGAAATTCCCTGAAGGTTACCCGAATAGATAAAATAATGCCGGAGAGCCTAACGTCCTAAACATTGAGATAATAGCAAAGATAGATATTGTCATTAGTTCGAATGGAAGTAATTGCAAATAATAAGTTTCCAAATTATCTCCTTAAATAGATTTCTGTTATGTCCAGTGAAGAAAAATATATGAAGTTGAGTTACAGATAATATACGTTTCTGGTAATGAATCTATGCTTACGAAAACAATCTACGATAATACTTATTCAATTATATGTTCACTGTTATTTGCAATAACTTCTTACCACATATCAAGAAACTCCTTGGTACCTAATGATTAACCCTAGAACATTAACCATGGGTATATCGTACCCAGCACAAATTTTCCTATTTTTAATTTTCAGTACCTGATTTTCTTACCTAAATAATGTTTTTCACTTCCTATTACTGTTAACTCAAAGTACAAAGTTTGAAGTGCCTGCATGTAAAATATTTCAAATAAAGATTTATGTTTAATATTTGTTTTGATATTTTCAAAATCGGGTATGATATACCCATGGTTAGTAGTGGTGTAACTTTAATTGATGGTTAGCGTTAAAGGGATTAAAATTCCACAGGTTTTGATGTGAAAAAGTTTCCAATGAACTCTTGAATCTGGTTTCTTTTAGGGAAATTCTTCTCCATCAAAGCGTTTTGAAGCGATCGAGAAAGATAATAATCGGTTGGTGAAAGTTCATGTGAATATGGCGGGTCGGGTAGAACAGACCAACCGAGTTCCAAATGTTTTTCCTGTGTTCTTTCTCTATGCGCCTTTGCATTGTCATGGAGGGAAAAAGCATTTTTCCACTAATCCACTGTGTACGCTACCGCTGCTATGGAAAACTAAGTGATTTTTAACTGCTACGCATGCTTAGTAGTTAAGATGATGTATTCTTCATTACAACTGGTTTCCTAAAACAGAAATTATTAAGGATACAGCTTAATAGAATAATGTCGTTTAAACTTAACATTGTTCGTACAAAAGAACTCGTATGTTTGCTATCGTACTGATATGCGTAATCAAGAGTGGTCTCCTTTTGTTTTGTTACTCCCCTCTTTGAGAGAGCTATTTCAGTTTACTGGGACTATAAAAGGGCACTATTCGCGAATCTTGTATTCTTAGTTGAATAAAACTTTTTTAAAGCCTATACCTGCGTACTTTTGTCATTACACGAATTTGTCTTAAGCTAAAGAATGCGGCATATATCGATTTTTTAGCCAAGATTTGAAATCGATTTCCTGCAGATTTTAACATTATGTAGTTCTCTTTGCTTATAAATGTCGGTGTTAGGTAAAATATCCAGTCGCTTGGGAATTTACAAGGACTGACACAGTAGAAATGGATTAAGTCTGTTGGCATATTATTAACATGGTATGCAGCTTTTCCATGGAAGAAAGGATGGATGGATTGTCTAGACAATGTTAAATTTATAAATAATCTCGTCGTCGTCTTATACTTTTGTTTCCTTGTTCCTGGTGTGTAGAAAGACGACCGACCTTCATTATACTAACGTGTTGGACAAGGATTCTGCCAGTGACCATGAAAGTAGTCGGCAACGAGATACAATGATTAAATAGTTCTTTCATTGATCTTCTGTCCCAGCGTTTTTGTTGGATAGTACCCCGAACTATGAGTTGTTACAAGCATTATAACAGTGGCGACGAGGATTCAAATCTAAGGTTTTGGGGAAAATAATAATTCCAATATGGTTAAACAAGGATTTGAGTAATGCAAAATATGGAGGATTTAAAAGAGTTATTGGAATAACAGCAAGAAAAACAAAGTTATTGGAACAACAAAAAGAGCATCAGAAAATTACAAATATTGGGACATCAGGCAAGTTTGTTTGAATCAATGCTGAAAAAAATAAAATGAAACTAGTTCTACGGTTTCATTTACGACTGATGCGGTCGAAAACTCCATTGGCAAATTTGTATATATCTCTGAAGAAGGTGTTACATTTCTGGTGTATTACAGAAATTTGCTAAAGAGATTGCCAGGACTTGTCAAATGTAGAAAAAAATTTAAGTTTACTTTTAAGAAAATTGTGTCAATCAGATCAAGAAAAATACTTAGGTTGACACTACTAGGAAACCAGGAAATATTACGTTTGATGAAACTGTTAATTTTGTCTAAAATGTTCAGTTAAAGTAGTTCTTTATTTCACACACGCTGGCAATGGCTAAATCCCAAAGATGAAGACTTTCTTACTTACGTTGGTATTATCAATCGCGAATGCGAAACATTTAAACTCAACGATCTCCAGATATGTTTAATTTTTGTGCAAGTCCCCCGAGTAGAGACACAAATTCATTCTAGTATTTTATTAAAACTTGAGCAGGACCTAAAATTAGCCTTACACATAGTGGTCGAAGAATATCAAAGAATTCTAAAGTTAATACATGATACTGCAAAAATTGAATAAAGGTATATTGTACAAGTGCGGGCAGTGCAACTAAAGAGCAAAAAAAAAAAAAATAATTATAACTGCACCGATCCCATGCTATGGTTGCGGAGGACTTCATTTTAAAGCAAATTGTCCATTCAAAAATAGTTTTCCCAATGTGGAAAAATGGGTCATAGAAAAAAAAAATCATCGTAAATCAAAGAAAAGAAAAAAGTGTAAGAAATCTTTATACAGTAAAACTTGTATTGATAACTCAAAATATGCATGTAGCCCAGGAAAGAAAATGTGAAGGTTAAAATGAATAATGTTTTATCAAAACTTCAATTGAATACACGCAGCGACATTACCATAATTCATGAAAAAAAAAAAACTTGGAAAAATATTAGTAAACCTAAATTAACGAAAACCAAAAAACCTTGCGCGTGGCGTCTGGGGGAAAACATGTTTTCGAGGCAAAATTTCATATAATGTCCCGTGTGCCGGTAAAACTTTAAAAAAATAAGACATTCGTATGATAAAAATACGTTGAACTTATTAGACGCAGGAAAGATGGAACTGTGCGATTTGCAGAGTCTTTCCGTAAATTCGTTCTGTAAAAAGTAAATTGCCCACCCAAAAAAAAAACAAGTATAGCGACTGAAAGTTTTTTTAAATGAATTAAAATAAATTATCCTACATTGTTCTCCGAAGACCTTGGAGAAATATACAAAGCCGAAGATAAGTTTCCAGTTAAAGGAAAATGTAGTTCTTGTTTTTGAACCTAAATTTAGTTTGTCTTTTGCAGTTTCCCAATCCAGAGAACTTGAAAGATCAGAAAATCTAGGAGTTATTTCACCCACAGATTATTCTGAGTGTGCAGCTCCAATAGTGTACAATGTAAAAATATTCGTGTATGCGCAGATTTTTCTACATGGTTAAATGACTGTCACACATGTTACCCTTCCCAGAAGAAAACTTGAACAAATGGAAGTTTTTTTTTTTTTCAAAAAATGAAGTGTCAGACTCATACCCACAAACTGAAGTGGATAAAAATGTCAAAAATTAACAATTAACACACATAAGGGTATATAGAGTTCTAGTACGCTATCGTTCGGGGTCAAAGTGGTACCTGGCATTTTCCAGCCAGCAATGGATACGATGCTAGCTGGATTAAATTTTCCCGTTGCATATTTGGACGACGTACCGATCAAAAGCGAAACTAAGCGGCAGCATTCCGAACACATCCAAAAAGTATTCCAGACGATTGAGGAATACGGGTTCAAAGTCAATGTGGAGATATACTGTTGTGATGATATAACCCAACTTCCCCATTCACGATAATGGACGGACTGGTTGCCGATTAAGTACGACCACAGCGGACAGTGAGAAAAGGTCTTCGTTTGTTAACACCTATTGAGGTTAGCATACCCCCGACTCTGTCTCTGTATTTTGACATACCTACATCCGATTATAAAATTATTATTGAAAACCAACACTCGGGTTTACTTTGTTTATTATATCTTGCACGAGATATAACATATATTAATTTTTCAAGAGTAATATAAATTACTTTGGACAAATAACTGATGCAAATGGGCTTAAACCACACCCGTCAAGGACGAGTGCCATTAAAAATATGCCTACTCCAGCAAATGTTGCTACTTTACAATCATATCTAGAGTTCTGAAGCTATTACAATCTCTATGTGACAAATATGCATAAATTGAGAGCGCTTTTAAATAAACTATTAAAAATAGTGTAGTGTTGATTTGGTCCAATGAATGCCAAAAATCTTTTGAAGACATAAAGAACATGCTAACATCTGAAATATCGTTAAGGCATTTCAATCCCGATTTAGAAATAATTGTAGCATCAGATGTTAAAGACTGGAACAGTTATCTGTCGTACATTCAAAGATAGTACAAGAAAAAAGGCTATCTATACATCTAGAACGCTAATTGTGGCTGAATAAATTAGTCAAATAAAAAAAAATTATTAGCTATTATTTTTCGAGTGAAAAAAATTCGCAATATGATACACAATAGAAAATTTATTTTGAAAACCGATCACCGTTCATTAACTATATTTACTTTTTATTTTTAAGACATTCTGACACGCTGCCAATAAGCTGCAACGTTGGGGAACGATTTTATGAAGTTATAATTTTAATATGGAGTATTTACCATCAATGAAATTGGGACATGTAGATGGTTGTCCCGATTAATTCCCAAATATAAGGAATCTTTTGAGGAGACGGTGATTGATTCTTTAATTTTGAGAGAAACTGTTTTGTGTAACTTAATAAGGGAACTACCCGTGATTCTGGACAAAATTAAAATACAATCCAAGAAGAATTACTACATTTTGAAAATGATGGATGGCATAAAAATGTGATGGAAAGAAAAGACAATCCAGGTGTGAATGAAAGATTTTTTTCTCCATCTGTGATGAAATACTGATATATGCGGAAAGACATATAAGAAGTTACATATATATTGGCCTAAAATGGACCAGGATATTCAAAATTTGGTTAAGTCATGCAGGGGTTGTGCTCTAGCATCACAATTAATAACTGAATAAGCAACCTTTTTAGACCTTGGTTTAGGTTGCATGTTGATTACGTGAGACCTTTAAACGGTGCATATGATCAGATTCTCGTCGACAGTTTTTCAAAATGGCGTAAAATCTATAAGTGGAGAAGACCTACTTCTAATTTAACTTTTCCTCATAAAATATTTTGGAAGCTTAGAATTCCAGAAACTACAGTGTCTGACAATGGCGCGCAATTTAGTTCGAGTGACTTTCGAGATTTTTACAAATATTATGCAGTTGAACGTATAAAAAACGCTGCCATAACATCCAAGACCAAATGGCCAGCGTGAACGTTTTATTGATACATTAAGGAAATGAAAGGAGACTGAAGAAGCAATACTCTAAGAATTTTTATGAATTTATAGCCTGACCTCTGACCCTAATACTGCATCAAGGATGTAAAAGCAAAGATAAGATCTTTAGGATTTATAAGGTAGGAAAGGGTAGTTGGGAAGATGGCGAAATAATACCTCGCATTGGCAGAATGATATATTTGCTACAAGGTCGAAATTGGCGCCATAAAAGGCATTTAAACCAAGATATAATAAGGAAATAGAAAAAAACAACAACAAAAAGATTTGCCTATAGAAGTACTGTTCGATACTTTTGACTTACCAACTCCAGTTGGTAAGTCAAAAGTATCGAACATACCGTGTTAGTATAAGAAATGAAACTTGAAAATACCGTGTTAGTATAAGAAAAATACTCGAATATACCGTGTTAGTATAAGAAAAAATACTCGAAAATACCGTGTAAGGATAAGAAAAAATACTCGAAAATACCGTATAAGAGAATACTTTGTAAATGTTAAACGCTTAAGAATTTATCTCTTATCTTTACAAGTGTCTCATTTTCTTTATCTTCCTTCATTGTTTTAATTTTCTCTTAATACTTGTATACACGTACATATATATATATATATATATATATATATATATAATTATTTATTCGAAAATTATAACATACATATGTTATAAAATCGTTACAAAAATAGCCACTTTCTTTTAACACTTCTGCTGTCTTCTCAAGTGATGGTGTTGAATGTAGAATAAAGAGTAACTCTTTATTCTACACTCAACACCATCACTTGAGAAGACACCAGAAGTATTGGAACAAAATGTCTATTTTTATAATGATTTTGTAACATATTTATGTTATAATTTTCGAATAAATAATTATATTTGCTTTTAGTTGGTTGTAGAAATTATACAAGTCGCTACTTTTAATATGAATTTTATCCCTTTTTTTATACAGCTTAATGGTTGTAGATAGGTTCATGTAGCGTCAAGTCCGCACCCATTCCATGTCTATTGAACAGGAGTAGAGGTTCATCCCTTGTTCCTTGTTCAGGATATAGTTTACCAGTTCCATATCTTTCTTTCTCTTACCAGGGCCTGAATGATTTAAACGTTTTAAGTTTTTGGTGATCAGACTATCCAGTAGTTGTTACTTTTCATTATGAGGGTACCGGGTTTGGCAGTTTTCTGCTTCCGACTGGAAGTTAGGAGCCCGAACTCTTTGATAGCGCTTAGAGAGGCTACTCCAATCATCAGTTGCATAATATCGAGGTATCTGTAGTGCCATGTAGCGCAAGGATAGGTGTCCTTGCATGTATTTCTGGTGGGCAATCCTGAGGCTACATTACGCTCTTTGTGAAACTAACTTGAATTCTTCCATTACTACCAATGAATTCTTGGTTCCAGGGTATCTTCCGCTTTGCCGAAAAATTGCCGTACGTTGCCTTGGTGTTTACATCCGGGATAATCTGCCGATAGCCAAAGAATTGTCTCTCGAGATCGTTGACTACTCTTTCATGTGCTTCCATCTTTCGCTACTAAACTCAGTCAACTATCACTGTTTCCCTTATCACTCCTCCTCTTCCCGTGCCTGCAGTATATTAGAAAGCAATAGCTGACAGTATAGAAAAGGCACTTTCTCTCCGTCCATCTGCGAACATCTTTGTCTTCAGTGACTTTAATGCCCATCACGACACATAACGGGACATAGGTACAGATGTTGCCAGTATACAGACATTAAATTTTTCCATTGCCCAATCCCTTACCCAGATCGTGGACTTTCCCATTTGTCTCCCTAGCCAAACCGAGAAACATACTTCTCTACTGGCTTGCTTGGTGGATATACCAATTATATATATATATATATATATATATATATATATATATATATATATATATATATATATATTATCATCGACAGACAGACTGTTTCGCTGTATCACAGCTCTTCAATGTGGCTAGATGTCCGATTGCTTCAAGCCGAGAGCGAAACCCGACCGATTTGGCATCAGTCAGAGATTCTACCCGTATCGTGGCACGGCAGAGAGAAAGGGAAACGATGATAATCTTAATGATCAGTATGGATATTTCCAAAAGGAAATTAGAAACAGAGCAATAATTATTATTAGAAAAGGCACAAACAGTTAAATTTTATGAGGCAATAATTTATTTATTTAGATCTTAAAAACAGTCCCAATTCATAAGACCTTCAAATCCCAAAGAGCTTTTGCATTTGAAGGTCTGATGAATTGGGACCGTTTTGCCACCCTAATGAAATAAATTATTACTTCATGTAGTTTTAGTGTTTGTACATTTTAATAATAATATATTAAGACATTTTTATGTTTATACAATTTTTTTTATAGATGCAAATATTTAAGTAAATTCTCTGTTTATAATGAACACTATTAACAACATTTACCGGCCTGAATGTCCGAGAGATTGTCATAGAAAATATGTTTCCTCCGACAGGAATCGAACCTGTATCCTATACGGAACCGCCATATAGCCTGACGTGCTTTTATCGATTGCGCCACAGAGGAGCGTTTCAGTCAACAAAGTCGATTTTACTGTTTTTAAACTATAATTTTCAATGATTTTCTCACGTACATTCAAATCTGCTCGATGCGTATCCAAATGTAAACAAATGACGTCACACATTATAAAGTGGACAAAGTCCGATAATTATTTTTAAGACATTTTTATGCTTATACATCCTTTTTTATAGATATTAAATAATTTTATTATATTTAAGTAAATGCTCTGTTTATAATAAACGTCTTAAATTATTTATAATAAACATATTAAAATATTATGAAATGGAAAAATCCATCTCATAATGTGTGACGTCTGTGGCCCAATCGGTAAAAGCACATCAAGCTATATGACGAGGAGGCACGGTGGAGTAATGGATAGCGGCTTGGATTGAGGAATCGGAGAGCCGACTTCGAATTTCAGTCGAATCCATTACATTTACTTACGTGCTAATACCCTTGGGAAAGGTGTGAATCCTCCTCTTCCTCTCCCTCCAGCTATTGGTAAAATAGCAGGACAGACTGGGTTCTATAGCCTTGGATGGCAACTTGTCTAGGAACTCTGAATTGAAAACCTGCGGAGGGTCGTTTGGGAACCTTGTGGCATTCGGTGCACCAGGTCTCTGTATTCGTCCCTTCAAAGATCTTAGATGATGGTGAATGGAGTCTCTCTGAGCCTTGGTTGGCAATCCATTTAGTGATGGTGTCACGATAAAAAACACCCTTGATAGCCCTAGCGAAGCATCAAGAATTCAGCTATTTGACAAGATTATGAACTACACCAATCAAAGTATTAGCTATGACAGATAAGGAATACTGGAAAGGTGTAGTGAGTTCAATCTCGGCTGAGGCCGCAAGATGATGATGATATGACGGTTCCGTATAGGATACAGGTTCGATTCCTAACGTCTGTTTTTATTACGCATGTCACCTAAAGCTCAATAACTCAAATTTGCTTTCATGATAAATCTAATAACGCTAATTACACACATTTAAAACTAGTGAAAACTTTTACTCTAGTCTTTACATCTAAATTAATCGTTTTAAAAATTGCAAATGTTTTTCAAAGCAACTTCGAATTATTGAGGTTCATGGTTTTTGAATAATAACTTCAGACTGACTGTAGATGATTTTCTGTCATTTCAAAACAGACAATACAAAATTATATATTTAATAAACCCAGGACATAAACTTTATTACAACAGGAAACTAAATCCACCAGCGGTTCATTTCCTTTTCATTTCTTTTTTCAGATCTTTTAAACATGGTTCGAATCACTAAAAGGAAACTCCGCCTTTGGTCTAAATAATATTAATGTCATAAGAGCGTTGGATCAATTGCTGGATGAAAAAAAAAGAAGACTTAGAATTTATGAAGCTAATGCTCAAGTACCTTTCAATACGCACAAGAAAGGAGGAACACAGGGAAAAAAATAACTATTGCTTAAATTATAGTGTTTTGATTTCACTGATAAAGAAGAATTTGAGAAATACATCGTTGGAAAGAAAAACTCGGTCGCCAAAAGAAACAAGGATTTTTGCCCTTCAAGAAGTTTTGGATTGAAACCCCCCTACAATGGAAATAAAATCTTCAGAAATTTAAATACAATGTCTATCGTTATCTTTCTTTTATTTTTCTCTCTCCTTAATAATTTTAAAGTCTTAGTGGCTCCAAACCCTTTCTTGGAGTGAAATGATTAAAAAGGTAAGGTTATGACCTAATAAGTCTTGGAGGAATCAGAAGGGTTAACAATAATTGGGACCTTTCTGATAACAGAAGAATCTTTTGCTCAACGATATATTTAAAGAAAGAATGTCAAAACAGATAATAGAAAATTTGCCTATTAATTAGTAATCGATATTTCATTAAATTCTATCAATAGTTCGATATTGATTCATGTCATTCACTTGAAATTTATGTATTATATCAATGTCTATGCAAAGATACGTATATACATTAAAAAGTCACTTAGTAATGAAAAGGAATTGAAAATATTTATTTTTTGACGTGATCTCCTTCCTTGTCAAGACACTTGGTTTCGCATGGAATATTAACCCCATTGATCGAAGATTATACTTCAAAATGTGAGATAAATAGTCAGTTACTAATTGAGAGGTAGCAATTTAGTGAATTATAGTCTGTTCATATCTATCTCTTCTCAGTCTGTTATGTTTCTATCTCTTTTCAGCCTCTATCTATCTATCTATCTATCTATCTATCTATCTATCTATCTATCTATCTATCTATCTATCTTTGCTAAGGGGAGGTAAGCATGTGTGATTCCTGAATGTATCAATTCATCTTGTTTTCTATCATTAAGTGGATATGTGTGCGTGTCATATAATGAAATGCTAAAACGTTTGCTATGCAAAAGCAAGTGTTGCTCTCGAAAGAAAACTTCATCCCTTAATCTCCAATACTGGAATTTATCGGCATAGTTACTTATCTAGGCCATAACTTTTATATCATTCTGTTATTAAACAGCTGAAAACTTTGCATGACTTTGAAACTGATTAATTAATTCAAGACAAATGCAAGTAGTCATATAATATGGATTTATTACAATGCTTTCAGTGGGAAGAAATCTTTGTGCATAATCGAATGGAATTATAGGTAAATTTTGGAACTTAAAATAGAAAAAGTCGGAAGTGACATTATATTTTCTGGAAACGACAATAATTTCTTAGAAAATCTGCGTGACTAGTTTTGCTAAGCTTTGAATCGCTTTTAATAATAGTTGCTTTGGAGATGACAATCGTGTATCATTTTTTAGCTCTTTTTCTTTCATTTAGAAAGAGTTTCTAAACTCAACCATGTTTACGTGAACACCTGTAAGATGCGTATCGAATTATGCTTTCAGTATGAGTGAATTAACCCCATATATATATATATATATATATATATATATATATATATATATATATATATATACACAGACACAGATACACACACACACACATATATATAGACTACATTTATTCATATGATCAGATCCTGCTGTATGTGAACAATTACCCCCACACATGCAAACATAGAGAGAGAGAGAGAGAGAGAGAGAGAGAGAGGGAGGGAGGGGGTGAATAAATTTCGGATATCTATTATCTGATATCCGTACAAAAGTCTCAGTGAACATTATCCGAGGGACTTATCGACCAGCTTCGAACGACTTAGCAAACGTCTGCATCAATTCGAGATTCTATTTTTTTTGTTGTTCAGAAATGCGTGTGTAAAATACATTTGCGCATCGAAAAATAAATTACGTGAAATTTTCCAGCAGAAATTCATTTGGGCTGCCGTTTTTATTTGATTTGCTCATAAAATAGACCAATATTCTCCACTCACGTAGATAAAGCACAGAGATAGATAGATAGATTGGTAGGAACAGACGGAGAATAGACATTAGATAGGAAGAGGCTGAAAAGAGATAGATAGATAGATAGATAGATAGATGTGAACAAACTGAGAAATAGATAAGAACAGACTGAGAAGAGATAGATATATAGATATGAACAGACTGAGATAGATAGATATATAGATATGAACAGACTGAGATAGATAGATAGATAGATAGATAGATAGATAGATAGATAGATAGATAGGAACATAGTGAGAAGAGATAGAAGATAGATAAATAAGAACAGATTGGGAAGTGTTAGGCAGATAGATAGGACCAGAGTAAGGATAAATAGATAGGTAGATAGATAGGAACAGACTGAGAAGAGATAGATAGATAGATAGATAGATAGATAGATAGATAGATAGATAGATAGATAGATAGAAAGACGTTGAAAAGAGATAGATAGATAGATAGATAGATAGATAGATAGATAGATTTGATAAATAGATAGATAGCTAAATAGAAAGAGGCTGAAAAGAGATAGGAAGAGGCTGAAAAGAGAGAGATGTGAACAAACTGAGAAGAAATAGATAAGACCAGACTGAGAAGAGATAGATAGATATATATATGAACAGATAGATAGATAGATAGATAGATAGATAGGAACAGAGTGAGAAGAAAATAGATAATTAAGAACAGATTGGGAAGTGTTAGGCAGATAGACAGGAACAGAGTAAGGATAAATATATAGGTAGATAGATAGATAGGAACAGACTGAGATGAGATAGATAGATAGATAGATAGATAGATAGATAGATAGATAGATAGATAGAAAGAAAGAGGCTGAAAAGAGATAGAAACATAATAGACTGAGAAGAGATAGATATGAGCCGACTAAGAAAAAATAGATAAGAACAGACTGAGAAGATATATATATATATATATATATATATATATATATATATATATATATATATAGATAGATAGATAGATAGGAATAGAATGCATCGTAGATTTATAAATATCTAAGATGGATTCAGGCGAGAAAAAATGTGAACCAACTTTACGAGCAGTGGGACTTAATAATTGATTCAATATAATGATGCCACTTCATGTCAATTGGAAAAGTGAAACCAAGAAGACGCAAAGAGTTGCTCTCCTAGTGGTCAGCATCTATGCGATCTGCGTTTTAAATCATTAAAATTAATGAAATATAAAGAAAGGTGTCTATATTTCTGAGATGAGGTATTATGCTCACTATTTACATTATTCGGACTATTGTCCTCACATTTGTCGCCATATTTATTACAATGTTTCGGCCGTTGTACGCTCTGGCCTTCTTCCTCAAGGATACATGGCACAGTGGACGTTAGTTAGATCCAGTGACAGGACCCAAAGAGTGTGAGTTCAATATCCTGTTAAGGCAGTGGGGAATTAACAGGAGATAACTTATAGCTGGCATCCATTAAACATGGCACGTGGAACTTGAACAGTCTAACCCAATGAGCGAAATAAAGGGTTCAGTTCGACACTCCAACCACCTGAAGAAGGCCGGAGCGTACGAAACGTTGTAATAAATATGGCGACAAAGATGAGGGCAATAGTTCGAATAATGTAAATAGTGTAAATAATACGGCATCTCAGAAATATAGACAAAAACATATCACTTTAATATTTCGAACAGTAACATGAACTAAAATTAAAAAAAAACAAAAAAAAACACAAGCAACATTCTTTATCACCTAGTAGAATTTATTTTATTATCCATAGTCATTATGCTTTATCTATTATAGTTTCACTATCTTTAGGGGAAAGTATTCAAACGTGTAACATTCCTTATTTGCAGCAGTCCTAACCTTTAGGGTAAGACATGCCATGCAACGCACATCGTAGTAAATCAACCTCATTCCTTTATATTCCACTGTAAGATGTAAATTCCACTCAAAATGTTTCTTCCCACGAACAGCTACTTTATACAAACAATAGTCCGAATAATGTAAATAGTGTAAAGAAAACTAATACACCCTGTACTGTCCAATTTCTTAAAATGATTCTACTCCAAGAAAGACAATAATAATAAAAAAAAAGAAACATTATTATGCAAGGGTTTCTTTTACTAAGAAACAAAGAGTACAATAACAGAAAATGACAATTGAATATCAAAGTTGATTGGAAAGCAGGAAGCCGGAAGAAAGTTTCACACTATAGAATAGAACTTACGGCTACAACTAGCAATTTCAACTGTGAAAGGGTTATACCTAACTGCCAATCTAGTATCGCACTTAAATTCATAAATGTTGAGGCACTAAAGTGGAAAGCTCATCAAAATATTTACCGTGAAAATGTTTATAGAAAAGGCACCGGGAAGCTACGTTACGGTAATAGGAAAGTGAGTGAAGCCGAGACACCAGGTCAGAACCGACAATCTTGCAGATTCTCTGGATATTTTTTTATAATTTCTAAATATATAATAGAAGCCTCACACGTGATGTGGCAGTTATATTCGAAGCACGGACTGGTACTTGCATTGGTTACACGTTTAACACCCGTAATCTATGATTACACCCTTGTGTAAATCAATTGAAACAAAACAATTAATTCCGTTATCATCTACTTTTTTCCCTATTTTCCCAATGATACATGACCCAGTGAACATATTAGTACTTCGTGTGTCCATTCCACTAAGTCGTTCCTTGTAGCTTGACAATAGATTCTTGATTGGATTTAAATCAAGAGAGTTTCCGGGACAGTCTATAGTTGCTCACTTATAAAGTTTGCCAGTGTGTTCGTGAAGCGTTACGATTTTTGTATGCTTCCTTGGAGTAACGTCCATCGCAGACATTGACCGTAGGACAACTAATCGACAGTCGAGTCAATAGTGTCGGAGTGTGATAAACATCTGATGCAATATTTTTCAAGGCCAAACAAATTTCATCATGCACCGCGAAAATAGATTCATATTACTGTACACCACTGCAAATGACTTAATCTGAGGAAAAAACAGAAATTGATTACATCCTGTCACTCTAGTGGGTGTAAAACTGACCGTATGGTGAAAGAAATAAAACTAAAGCAGTTGTTTCAATTAATTTGCACAAGGGTGTATGTTTAGAATTAAGGTTTATTGACGCATATGAGAAAGGATTCCTTTTTTTCTTTTTTATAACATATCCTTTCCAGATAGAGGTGATCAGAAATCTTGGGTTTCTTTTTTGTTATTATGTTTGAACTGTCCTGCATTTGTGTTAAAGCTATTGAAGGTTTTTTTTATCCTGTTTTCCTTCTCGTAGACTGGTTTCTACCTAATGATAAAGAGACCATTTCACCTTTCTATTTAACCTGAAGCTGGTGGGGGTGGGTAGGGAACGAAGAAACGGATTCTTTCTGCGAAAGTGAACGCAATAGACCAGACCGGAATTAGAACTCAGCTTACTGATTCTACTTCTTCCGTCGACGTCTCTTACTGTACACGTACACACCCACTTTTAATCTTGATATTAAGCATATCCAAAATATCATAAAATCTCCTGTCTCCTATGTCATTTTATCTAAACTTCTTTCTTAAATGCGACAGCAGAATTAATTATTTAGGCGAAAATCCTAAATTGCTCAAACAGAAGTCTACGATTCTTTCATGCATTGAATATTGCTGTTTTATATCTGTTCAAGAACTTCTATAGTGTATTTAGAGATTCTAGATAAAATCCAAAGAAGAATCTGCAATGCTGTTGGTCCTGACCTTACATCTCGGATTCAGATACTTTTCCGCCGCTCTAATGCAGTTTTTATGTGCATTTTCTATAAATATGTTCGTGGAACATTTTTTGATGGAATTTCCTATGCAGATCCTCGACTTTAGGAATTTAAGCGCAGTACTAAATTGGCAGCTCGGTCTCAACATCTTATATTTGAAATGGCTAAATGTAACCGTAATCTATATCCTAACAGTTTCTTTTCTCGCACTTCTTGCATGTGGAACTCTTTCCAGATTTCATACTTTCTAGTCAACTTTGATCTTCAAAAAAATTAAATATAATGTCAAACATTAATTTCTGCCTACTTAATTCTTTTATTGTTCGTTCTCCTTAATAATGATTTTTCACTTATACTTTCATACTCAGTAACCGCTACCGTCTCAGTGGCTTTATTGCTTTGCTTGGGGTGAAAGGATTAAAGAAAATATTAAGTGGATTTGTCAGGAATTATTTATTTATACACTTTTGGTTAAAGACATCGAAATATCTTTGTTAATTACAGATTTTTCATTTTTGTCTATATTTAAGAACATGTTTTGGTTTCTGGTGAAACGTTAAATATAAATTGTCCAGTGTCTTTTTTTATATTCTTTCACATTCAGTAACTCCTTGCGTCTTAGTGACTTTATTTCCTTGCTTGGAATGAAATGATTAAAAAAAAGGAAGAAAATCTAACCAACGCAAATGTTAAATTACTTAAATATTGGCGTAAATTTTGGACGACAAGCTGGTATGGTTAACATCCCCAAAGTGTTTGCTGTGAGAAAGATATAAAATTTATTTGAATAAAACGCCCTTATTTTTAGAACCCATTCATAATCTTTCGAGATTTACAAATTGGCTTCCATTTAACCGTGTGGGTGGCAGCGTTGACCAACCTATAGAATCAGAAAATATTACTTTAGCTATACCGTTTGCTCACTTCTTTACAGTTGCCGCATTAGAAACTATCGATTATGAGTTTAGTTGGCCCGTGAAAGCAAAATCTATTAAAACTTTTGGCTTTATAAAGATAATAGCATGATATCCATAAAAGAATAACGGGATTATTTGTGTATGGATAAGCGCTTCCACCTAGGACCAGGGTAGTGTTTGTACGTTCTGGCTAGAGTCAAACGGTCACTTTCCAGAACACATGACGAGGTTCGCTGTAATATCTGTGAAGTTTTTGAACGGTTACACATGTATATACACATACAATATATATTTCTGTGATCACTTCTCATCCATCATTCATATTTATAGTAATTTCAATATTCACCATAAGGAATGCTTAGTCCATTCGAATATAACCGATGAACATGGTAAAATCTCATAAATTCTCTATCGAATACAAACTGAACCAGATCGATGATAATGCGACTGGTGTTTTCAATATAGTTGGACATTAACCAACCCAAAGCTGACTCTGATGTTCCATTTCATAGGAAAATCTACTGATGCACCAAAACTGGTTGGGATAATTTAAAATTGCTGATGCTCCTCTCTCACCATTCTTAAGAAATAGAATTTCTAAAACAATTTACTTAATTTCTGAATGAATTCTTTCTGTAATGTACTTTTTGATCCCCCAGAAAATGTGCCAACAAAAGTCAGCCTTGGTTAATGCTGTGGCCATAGATCAACGTGCCCAATACTACCATGTCTTCCTTCGATGTAACAGAACCTGTACTGCATTCAGAAATGCTCGTAATCAGTGCAAGAAAGTCTTGTAAAACACTAACTGCAGTTATTTGCAAAGTCGAACACAAAAGAACTTGTTTGCATGCGTTCTGAAAAATTACAAAAAAGATTCTTAATAGAAGCAAAGCGCAAGTGTCTTTCATTATAAATGGATCTGGAATTATGTCATCATCGTCAGGTTTTTACAATGAATGTTGTCTCTAACTCGATGTTTGATGACAAGAGCCAACCTAAAACATAACCTCAGCTCTCACTAAACGCAAACTTTGCAATATCTATATCAGCTCTGGAAGTTTCCAGACTTATAAAACGACACAACCAATGCTGCTGTACTGGATAAAATTCTTATATTTGTTAGAGAATACTATACCAAACTTAGTTACAATCTTGGCGAAATTGGTTAATCACTGCCTGAAGGAGAAATGTTGCCCAGTTCTAAGGAAGCTGTTAGTTGCCTGCTCCTTTTAAAAGAATGTGGATGAGCGCTCAACCCCATTTCATTAACGTCTCATCGAACTTCTCGGTATCACCGGGAAATTTTTTGAAAGTATCATCAAGGAAGGAACACAGACAAGGCTATGCCGAAGGGCAGAGTCTCGTTTGGGGTGGTAGACAGCTACCCAATCCCGTGTTTTACAGGGTCTACGGAGAATTTTTGCCCAAGCCTACAGTGTCGGATACCCCTCGATAAATTCGGCCTTGTGCTGCATCTGACCTCGTGGGGCGGTTGGCAAATATTGTAGCTAAAATCTTTTCAGCTATACGGTTGAACTCTCCGCCTTCGGGCAGAGAGGAACCCAGACGAGGCTATGCCGAAGGGCAGAGTCTCGTTTGGGGTGGTAGACCGACCCGAACCCGTTTTTACGGGGTCTGCGGTGAATTTATGCCAGAGTCTACGGGCTCGAATATCCCACGATTAATTCGGCCTTATACCACATCCGAACGCGTGGGACGCTTGGCAAATATACTATCTGGAATCTTTTCAGCTATGCGGTCGAATTCTCTGCCTTCGGGCAGACAGGAACCCAGACGAGGCTATGCCGAGGAGGTAGACCGACTCGATCCCGTTTATGCGGGGTGTCAATTTCTGGATCTCCTCTAATATAATTTCACGTGATACGTCGAAAATTTCCTGCCATAAGTTACCCTTGCTTCTAAATTGGCGTCAAGTCTCATAAACACATCGCTTCAGAATGCTCCACAAGTTTTTAATTGGGTTTAAGTCTCGAGAATTGACCAGCAAGTTCATCTTCCACAGAAGCCTAATTTCTGCAGGTACTCCGTTCGAGAATTGACCAACAAGTTCATCTTCCAAGGTCCACAGAAGCCTAATTTCTGAAGGTACTCCGTTCAAGAATTGACCAGCAAGTTCATCTTCCAAGGTCCAGAGAAGCCTAATTTCTGCAGGTACTCCGTAGTTTTATGCGCTGAATGCCAAGGAGCATTATCTTGCATAAATACAATGGTTCCCCTGAATGTGATTCTTTGCTTTTTGAGCCAAGATTTCAGGTGATTTTTGAGGAAAATTATATAAGCATCGGTGGTTATTTTCGTATCGTCAGGCACTCTCGACGGACCAACCATTATACCTCCAATAATACCAGCCCAAATCATACCTCTTCCTCCTTGTTGGTGTGTCAAGTGTTGAAGACGATTTCCTCTATTTTCCACCCAAACTTTGTTCCAAGCATCAGAGTCATCAATTGTTGCCTGACTTTTATGTGTGAACAGAACTTTCGAGAAATTGACCTTCATGTTCTCCTTTGCCCATTTCAAACGCATGTATCAATCGACGCTTTGTCACTGGTCTCACTGATGTCCCGAACTTTTTCAGAAGACGATAAAGAGTACTTCTGGGCAATGTTGCTTCTTCAGTGCCCCTAAAAAATCATGCCTGGTCAGTCCTGGGTTATTTACAGCTTCACGTTTCATTCGCAACAAAGAACGCTGAGTGACACTTATCGGCCATCTTATGTACCTTCGTAGAAGCTGCAACAAATCTTTTCATAGTTTGGGGATATCTTCCAATTATTTTGGTTATTTATAATGTAAATTTGCCTTTGGAAAATTCAGATGTTATAATATCTTTCTCAGAAGGGGTCAAGTCACATTTACGAACCATAATTGCATGATTTTAATGAAACCGTTCATAGTCTGGAACACTTCTATAGCGTGTTAATAATGCAAATGGCCACCGTTAGTTTCCTCTTGCGCAGAACAATACAGTTTTTATACAGCCTGCGCATATATATATATATATATATATATATATATATATATATATATATATATATAGTGTTAAAATCTCGTTAAATTCCGACAGGTAGTTTTTGGACAAAATGAAAAAAAAATGTCACCTCGTTAATAATTTGAAACGCAGTTTATATAGATAACTGAAAATTATGAATACAATAGCGTTTTATAAATTCTTTTAGAAGCTAAGGACATTTTGTTGTTAATAGTTACTTATTTTCAATAAATTTATTTCGTTTTTGCCTTGAAAAAGTCCACATTGTACGAAACGCGTCGGCTAATAATACAGTCCTATTGTCTTTTACCTTTATACCTATGTATATATATGTATTACAGTAAAGATTTTTACGATATAAAATTGCAGTAAATATTATTTACTGTACACTTCCATTTGCTTAAAAAAGAACGAACAAGAAAGAAAGATATAGGACAAAAATGTTTTATTACACAAAAGTATGATTTAATTTTGATTCCGGAGAATAAAATTCCCAACCGAGATATAGCAAAACTGCAATGCAAACAAATATTCCTTATTCATTTGAAGCTTTCTTTCCAAATTGTTAATACGATAGCAAACCTTAAAATTAATTAATTTTTCAGGTGTCGTCGTCTCACTAGACACCGAAGGAATGGCGGTTTATCCTATTGGAAAATAATTTAATATATCTTTTCAAGAATATGAAAGAATTATAATGTTTCTGTCTTCTTCAAATAATCTAAATCACTAGTGTGGCCACGTAAAAAGACTTCTCACCAGAATGAGGCAGTTCAAAACTCTTTATTGTGAATTTTTTTTTTGCTACAACAGTGATACTGCCCGTCAGGCATCTGAAGAATTTGCCCCCAGATTCCTCAACAGACAGTTTTATCTTATTTATGATGGGAATAACAACAATAACAACAACAATAATAATGATAATTATATATATATATATATATATATATATATATATATATATATATATAAGTAGATTTAATAGGCTGGTTAATAAAATTTGAGAAATAACAAGAGAACAGAAAGATAACAATATTGCCAATAGGATTGATGATATTTATTATATATTATCCTTTTGACTGCATTTAAAATACAGAGAGGAAGATTTTAAAGTCGTAATTCTGGGACACCCCTGTGTCCTTTTTCAACGAGACCAGGAATAAAGAATAATGTCGGACCTACTATTCCAAGGAATGTCATTGTTGGTTAGAAGGCTCTCTGTGGAAACCAAAATCCTTTTCTAATTCTTTAATGTATGATTTTATTTTGAAAATATATTTTAACTCAGATCTGAATCTTTCTTGTCGGCTGTTAATCGAAGACGCTAAAAGCACGCATCTAATGTCATTAATGCTATGGAATGGTTGGTTGAAGTGTGCAGCGATAGCAACATTGTTGTTGTCTTTGATGTTCTTTTATGGTTATTGAACCGATGATGGGATTCTGTGCATGTTTCTCCAACATAATTCCCTTTTTTTTCATTTGTGACAGAAAAGTAAATATATCAAATTTGAACCGTCAAGAGCCGGTGGTTTGAATATTGTGCGATTACCGGGGTGGAGATGTGAAATTTCTATCAGTGATGATATGTCTACAGACTTGGCCTCGGAGTTTATTGCAGGTGATATTCCCTTGGTGATGGATGCCAGATGATGTTAAAAGTGTCCGTTGGTTGGGAACGGGCAACTGACGCCTAGCGTTGCATCGGTTCTCGTTGAATATCTATCTCATTCTTTGGTCGAGGTTTAAATACTGGAAATATTTTATTGAGATATAGCACAGCTTGTGAAGATTGTAATTAAAATAATTCAAAAAAACATAAGAATTCTGGAATTATTCTTTTTGTTTCATAGGTTAAAAGAGTATTTCTACTTTGTTTAGAAGCCTTAGCGATTGATTTTTGATAATCTTAAGTGGGTAATTCCTATTAAGAAAGTAACTAAATTGCTGTCCCATGTGTTTTTTTCTTAGTGTAATCTTCATTTTCTGAGCAGATTTTTATGCCTAAACACTGCCCGTAGATTATTGATTGTTTTCGGTTGGTGGGGTGGCAACTATTGAAATTTAGATAGTAATAGCCATTTGTTGGTTTAGTTTATAGTCTAGTGGAGATGTTGTTATTATTTTGATGTAGCAGTACACCCAGAAACGGAATGGAAGTGATAAAATATTCCATTGTGAATTTGTAGGTGTGCTAGAATTTAATTCTACGCAATTCAGTTTGTGGAGTTATTCTAACAATCTAGACTATTTCATATAACATTCTTGGCAGAAAAGTGAATATACAAGATTTGAACTGTCACAAGTCAGAGCTGTTGGTTTGAATATTATGTTAGTGCCGGGGTGGGGATGTGAAATTTATCTCTGTGATGATATGTTTATAGACTTGGCATCGGGGTTTATTGCAGGTGATATTCCCTTGATGTAGTGAATTATGTATGCCAGATGATGTCAGTAGTGTGCATAAATTGGGAGGGTGGATGATGCCTAGTGTTGAGTGTCTTCTCATTGAATATCTAATTCTTTGGTCGAGAGTTTAAATACTGGAAATCTTTTATTGGAATATATCAAAGATTGTGAATATTGTTATTAGAATAAAAAAAAAACCCTGAAAATTCTGGAATAATTCTTTTTTATATCATAAGCCAGAATAGTATTTCTATTTTGTTTAGAAGCCTTAGTGATTGATTTTTGATAGTCTTAAGTGGGTAATTCCTAAAAGTCACTGTCCCATATGTTTTTTGTAACCTTCATTTTGTGAACAGATAATTTTTATGCCTAAACATTGCCTGTATATTATTGTATGTTTTCGTTTGGTGAGGTGGCAGCTATTGAAATTCAGATAATGATGATCACTTGTGGGTTTGGTGTATGGTGTAGTAGAGATGTAGCTATTATTTTGATGTTCCAGTACATCCAGAATAAAAGTGGTGGAATATTCCGTTGTGAATTTGATGGTGGAAATTGTCGATGTGTTTTTCAAGGTCGTGGAGACAGTACTCACCGTTTGTCCATATAAAGATGATATCTGTGGTAGTGTAGGGGTGCTACGTGGTATCTACTCAACATATCTCGTTCTAGGGCATCCGTGAATATGTTCGCATAGCCGGGAGCCATTTCCTTTCGTATCGTTGGCTTGAAGAAAATGGTGCCCGTTGAGATCGAAATTGTTGTGCATGACTTGTATAATGTTGGTGATACCTTGTGGATTATATTCCTGAAAGTCTCTGACGCATAAAAACTTATTAGGGCTAGAATTCACTCCTTGTGTGGGATGTTCGAATATAGCGATGCTACATCCATGGTCAAAAGGAGTGAATCGTTTGGTAACCTATCTATATTCTGTAGAATATATGTGTAGGAGTCTTCCGTATTTGTTTGACGAGTAATGGTCCAGCAGATCATTTCTTAGAACGGATCAACAACACTAATCGCACACAGGATTTAATTATAACCGACCACACTATTGTAAATGCCAAATAAAGAGAACTGGTTTACAGCATGACACAATGGCTACAAACAACATTCCTCAAATATATATATATATATATATATATATATATATATATATATATCTTCTTGACCTGTGTTTTACCTCCATCCCCGAATCTTGTAGCGCCACACAGCTCTGCCCGCTTGGCAACTCTGATCACGCTGTGGTATCTGTCAACGTTTCCTTCAACTCCACGCCCTGCAAGGAACCTCCCATCACAAGAACCTCGTTCTACTATCAACGAGCGGATTGGGACACGTTCCGTGACTTCCTCCGCGATGTCCCCTGGGATGTTGTCGTTTCACTCCCTGTCCAAGAATGTGCTTCTGAGGTCTCATCCTGGGTTAAAGCTGGAATCGACGCTTTCATCCCCTCAAGGAAATTTAAGGTCAAGTCGCACTCCTCCCCTTGGTTCTCCGCTGCTTGCTCATCTGCCATCGCCCACAGGAATCACTTCTTTCACCGATTCCGTAGCGACATGTCTGACTGCAATAGACGTCTCTTTGCCTCTGCCCGTAACGAGTGTAAGCGTGTCCTCAACGAAGCTAAGTCAATATTTGCTGCTCGAATGAAGGAACGTATTGCATCTCACAAGTTTGGCTCCAAAGATTACTGGCGAGTCTGCAAGAGTGTCCTGAATAATCGAAAACCCTCCATACCTCCTTTATTCAACCAGTTCGAGGTCTTGACCTCCCCTACCGACAAGGCTGAATGCTTTGCTCGGAAATTCTCATTTAATTCAACGCTCGATTCCACCGGTGTTCCCATACCAGACTTCCCTCTTAGAACTGAGGCCTTACTGAGCGGCTTACACATAACCCCGTCATTGGTACTGGGCATTATCTCCACTTTAGACCCCCACAAGGCTAGTGGTGGAGACGGCATACCAGCCATTGTCCTGAAGAAATGCGCGCCTGAGCTAGCACCCGCCCTCTCTAAACTGTATAATTACTGCCTCAAGGAATCATGTTTTCCTGACTGCTGGAAGTCCTCATCCATTGTTCCTGTGTTTAAGAACTCTGGAGACCCCTCTGACCCCACTAATTACCGTCCTATTAGTCTCCTACCCCTGTTCGGCAAAGTCTTCGAAGCCCTAATCAATGCCGAAGTGGTTAATCACCTCACATCCCATAATCTGCTCTCAGACAAGCAATATGGTTTCCGCTACGCCAGATCTACAGCTGATGTGCTTACGGCCATCACTGAAACCGTCTACCAAGCCCTTCAAAATAACGGTGAGGCTCGTGCTGTGGCCCTCGACATCTCCAAAGCATTCGATAGGGTTTGGCACGCCGGGCTTCTTCGTAAGCTCCAGGGGTATGGTGTTACTGGTCAACTGTTTGATCTAATACAATCATTCCTGTCTAACCGAGAATTGAAGGTCGTTCTCAACGGATTCTCCTCCAGTTCCTACCCCATTAACGCAGGTGTGCCCCAAGGCTCCATCCTTGGCCCCACTCTTTTCCTCATTTTCATCAACGACCTTCCTGAAGCTATAAATTCCCAGGTCGGCATCTATGCAGACGACACTACAATTTACTCCTGCCTCAAAAACAAGTCTAGTGTCGGCGACAAAACTAACCTGGCCGTGCGTCTTGAAATGGACCTCCAATCAGTTGTTAACTGGGGCAAGAATTGGCTGGTCAACTTTAACGCCACTAAAACTAAATTACTCTCCATTAACCACCATAGAGATCCTTCCTGCCCCCCATTAAAATGTCTGATAGTCAACTTCCTGAGAGCAACCCCTGCGTCTGCTCGGTCTCACGCTGACTGCTGACCTGAGATGGAACAAATACATTGAGTCAATTGCTTCTTCCACCGCGAGGAAAGTTGGCTCTCTGTGCCGAGCCAGGAAATTTTTCTCCCCTGACTCGATACTTCAAATATATAAAACAACCATTCGCCCTTGCATGGAGTATTGCTGCCATATATGGACTGGAGCACCTTCTGCTTACCTCGGAGTTCTCGACAAGATCCAGAGACGGATATGTAATCTAATTGGCCCAGATCTAGCGTCTTGCTTACAGTCACTCTCTCACAGACGCGCCGTAGCCTCTCTCTGTCTTTTCTACAAATACTTCCATGGTAACTGCTCTGATGAGCTGCTCTCTCTGGTTCCCAGACTCCATGAATTCAAGCGCCCTACGAGGCTGGCATCACGCTCTCACCCTTACACCGTAGAAACCTTCAAATGTAGCCGTCTCTTCTACTCCAATAGCTTCATACCTCGCACCTCTCGCATGTGGAACACCCTCCCCAATTACTGTTTCCCCGAAAGCTATAATCTCCAAATATTCAAATGTAATGTCAATCGACATCTCCAGTTACCTTGATCTACCCACTATCCTTCTCCTCTTCCTTTCTCCTATCACTCTTATCTGCTCTCGCTCCAAACCCCCCTGCATCCTAGTGGCTTCACGCCTTGCTTGGGGCACAATGCTTAAAAAAAAAAAAAATATATATATATATAGTCATCCACAGACAGACTATTCCGCTGTTTCTTCAGTGTGGCTAGACATCCGGTTGCCTCTAGCTAGGATCGAAACCCAACTGAATTGGTGTCAGTCGGAGATTCTACCATAAGCTGTCGGCGCACGGCAGGGATGAAGGTGAATTTTAACGTATTTATTTTTAGATAAAAACACACAGTGACCGACAGTGACTCAATTCGCTTTTGCCGAAGAGTCTCGCTATATCAGCCATAATAGTCACTGTTTATAACCCCCCATATATATATATATATATACTTAAATAAAGAGGAAGTCATTTTACCTGTAGGAGACCCTTTTGGCCAACACTTTATGAAAAGATGAGCGTTGGCGTATAGAACAAAATAATCAACGGCACACTTGTAAATAGGAAATGAGAAGAGGAAATTGGAACACGATTTAAACATAATTTTAATAGAAAACAAATTGACGACTAAAAGCAAAATAAATGTTTGCAAAAAGAGAACGATTTTTAGTCATATTCCTTATTTTGTTCCATTCGCGAACGTTCAATTTTTAATAAAGTATTGGCCAAAAGGGTTTCCTAAAAGTTAAAATGACGTCCTCTCTGCTTAAGTCTATTTTTTTCTTCTGTGGGTATAAGTCTTATATATATATTATATATATATATATATATATATATATATATATATATATATATATATATATATATATATATATTCGTATTTATGCTCTCGTTATCCGATCGAGCTCTCCGGAAAAAAGGGTATTTTCTAAACAGTGGCTGCTGCTGCTGCTTGTAATGCATTGCTCTTTAATTACGAATTGAGTTCTCTTGGCTACTGGCGTTTGTATACATTTCGTATAGAATACGTTAAAATTTCCCTTTCAATGTCGTGCGCAGATAGCTTAGGGGTAAGATCTCTAACTGATAACAAATCAGTCGAGTTTTGATCCAGGCTTGAAGCAATCGGATGTCTAGACAGTCTGATGAGCTCTGATATATATATATATATATATATATATATATATATATATATATATATATATGTGTGTGTGTGTGTGTGTGTGTGTGTGTGTGTGTGTGTGTGTGTGTGATTTATGTTTATTTGAATAGCAAACTTTCTTTTAAACATCTTTCGTTAAATATGCCGGACAAGGAAAATTTCATTAGTTTTTTTTTATTTACGTTTTCCAGCGTTTTTATATTTTTGCGTTTGATGGGAATTAACTGTTCAGAGAATGTTTTTTTTATGCCACTCCGCTCAGGTAATTGACACGTGAAGCGTCTACACATGATAGCATGTCCGATATAGGTAATTGATTTATGATAAGAAACACAGTCCTGCACTGGCCAGGGAAATGGATACACTATTTTAGTCATCGCTAGTTTAAATTTGTTGGAGTTGTTTTGATTAGTAACAAGAAAAATTCTGGTCGAATACATTAGAGTTCTATATAAATCAAATTACTTAAAACATCTCACTATAAGAGAGGCCCTGTACATCAAACAAGTCTCTCGCATCAACAACCTCATCTTGTTTAACAATGGGAGTGGCGTCCTGAATTCAAGCCATACCAAACAAGTGAAACCTCGGAATAAACGCCCCTACTCGTATTCAAAAAACACACAAATAATTCTGTCTATATTTCTGAGATGAGGTATTATGTACACTATTTACATTATTCGAACTATTGTCCTCATCTTTTTCGCCATATTTTTTAGAACGTTTCGGCCGTTGTACGCTCCGGCCTTCTTCAGGTGGTTGTCGAACTGAACCCTTTATTTCGCTCACTGGGGTAGACTGTTCTAGTTGCAAATTTCATTTTAAATTATTGCTTCGTCCGTGTATTGGTTGATATATTGAAAAGTAATTGTCATCTTTGATAATGGCTTATATAAGCCGAAAGCTTATATTGGATTTAAACATGTATCAATATGGTGATTTCCTTTCGTCTTTCAATGATAATGTTATTAAGCTTATCAGACAATATGAAAGGAACTTACTTAAAATAAATAGACAAAACTTGTCCGTATTATTTAATGAAACATGCATCAATATATATATATATATATATATATATATATATATATATATATATATATATATATACCTTGGTAATTTTCTTATATCTTTTTAAGGTAATATTTAGACACATTGCTCTGCTGACTCGGTATTCAGAACTGTCTAAAATGTTCTAGATTTGGTGGCTTTATCTCGTAGTTGATTTATGCAAGAAGAAATTATATATATTTTCAAACTCTGTTTAATTTCTTTAAGCTTTTTGCGTTAATAATGAGAAGCGAAAATCTTACTCAATATACCATTTTCCTTAAATTTTTATTTCGACCCTTGTGAGTGGAGATTAGGGGGAGGTTGACAAATCTATATTTATAACAAAGCATTACCATACCCAGTCACTTCCGAAGAAAATCAAAATAAAATTCTAAACAATTTTTTAAAACTCAGGGTAACTTTAATTTGACTTTTTACGATTTAGTAGCGATGGGAAAGCGGGAAAAAAATCTATAAACTTGAGTGAATAGTGAGCTGTAAAAGCAATAAAACTACTGAATCTCGTTTGTTATTTCGGTCAAAAGTGTTATGAACGAGAATAAAGGAAAGCCACGTACAAAAGAGAGAGTTCATTGTTGAGGTGTCTATTTAGCGGCATATCAACTCCTTATGGATCATATAATACCGAAATTTAGTTTTCATTGGTGCCTATGAAAATTATATGATATTATATTCTGTTTTCATAACTGAATACATGGCAGATGATACTCAGCTTTTGTGCATATAGATATTTGTGTGGACATAATTACTACAGGCGATGATATGTGTTTTATGTTGTAGTTTTGTTGAAGTTATATTTTGGAATATAGTTTGATTTAAGAAATTGTAGGATATTATATGAATTAATGTCATGAAAGTTTTTTTGTTGGTTGTTTGGTAGTATTTTAAACGGATTTGGCTGAAGTTTCTACAATGTTTTTGTATGTGCGTATTGTTGGCTATTCTTTATATGAAATATATTGCTGGTAATTTTACTATAATAATGTATTTTTATACTTTCATTGTGTTTTGTTTTTGTTTCGGGATTCTCAATTTTCTCATAGCTGTTACCACATCGGGTCTGGGTAGACGTGGGAACAACAGCAATTAAGAAGTTCCATGATCCTTAAAAATTTCAATCTCCCGATCAGAGGTCTTGTTGCAGAATGTAGTTTATTGTCATATCCAGGAAAGAGAGAGGGAACAATACACAAAAACAGGAAAGGAGTCAAAATAATTGTCACTACCGCCCCAGGTCAGCACAAGCTCGTCTGAAGCTGACCAATACTACCTGATAGCTTAGACTCAGGGTTACACACCGTGAGTGCTTGTAGGGGAAACAATTTCTGAACGACACGCTACCAGATTTGGGTTCCTTGCTACCAGTCGGATTACCGTAGCTTAAAAGGCAAATCCGTTGACGTCAGAATGAAAATCCATAGTCATCAATAAGTCAGATCACTTAAACATAAGTCAGTGAAAATCATAAACGCCTTGGGAGTAAGTAACCGGGGTATACCTATGCTTCTGTTCGGTAGGCGTGAAACGAGCACTAACCGGGCGATAGGCGAATCTATTACTGTTAACTGCTTATAGACACAGGAAGCTAAGCGGTTTTATCGACGTACTGTCTCCAGGAATTTAGTCGCAGAAGGCGGTGATACGTCCCTGGGCGAGGTGAGATAAACAAACCTCTTTACGTAACATGGTAGAGTAATTTATAGTGGCTTGGTTTGTGGAATTGGGGAGCTATGTTCAAATTCCAGTCGAGTTTATTACATTCACTTATTCCCTTTGGGAAAGGCATGAAGCCATCTCCCCTAGTTATTGGTAAATAGCAGGATAGATTGTACTCCATAGCCTTAATTGACAACGTCCAGGGTAATGAAAACTCTAAATTTATATTATAGAACGTTGGCCCCGTCTTGTTCGTAAAACTAAACTGCCGCTATTGGCTACCGTAGATGTGGTGATCATATGAGCCTAAAGCGTTACGAAATTCAACTAAAGTTTACTTAAGATTAAAATCCATGAATCTAGTAAATGTTAATATTTAGATAACAAAGAGAAACTAATGAAGTTTTAACTTACTATCAGAAAAAGAATCGTCACTGACGCTTCTAAAACAACATCTAGTCTGGCCGATTGTCCATCTAAGAAGAAACAAGACAACCCCAGTCTAAAATTTCCGACATCTCAATATTTTCTTGCTAAACAATGATATTATTCAATTTCCCATCCTCAAGTGTTTGATGTTTCCTTCTTTTCCTCTATCACTATTGCCAAATACCTTTTCTCTTTCCCAACCTGTACACGACGACAAAGTAAGACAGTCTTTACTCACTTACCAGTGTTTGAAGGTTTCGGTGAAAATGAAAATATACAAGAAAAAAAAAAGAAAGGAAAATATACGTGCAAATAAACCACCGACCATTCAATATTTTCGTTAGAGACAATAGCTGCTAGCAAAATTGATTAGAAACTAAAGCAAGACGCACACACAAACACACATATACAGACACACAGACACAGAGACAAACACGCACACACACACACACACACACACACACACACATATATATATATATATATATATAAATATATTAAATAAATCAAAAAAATGAAATAAGGGTTTTTTTTGAAGGCACCACCAAATATTCGCCTTAAAATTAGTATTTTGTAAATGGATAGGAAAAAATCACTTGAGATTGAAAGGGTTATCTAAAATTAAGGTCTAATATTGAAATTAAACTTTTATAAACTTTAACACTTATGGACCATTTCTGTGTAGCAATAGAATCATATTTTAAAAAATAATTATAATTTTGTGCTCTACTGATGTATTGGGTACTGTTTTTTTAAAAATAAAAACAAAAATACTAAAGAACTAATCAATCTAACTGTTCTTTATTATATCAATACACGTACACACACACACAAACACAAACAAACAAACACATATATATATATATATATTGGAATAGTTTTATTTGTCTAGTACACCTTTACACCTGCCTTTGGAGATCTTACGGTCGAAACCTGGGTTGCGAGGTTGGTTGGCATTTTAGCCTTTTCTTAAATATCTTACCTCTACATTTTTTGAATACTGTATTGAGCACTCGTCCATACCTTTTAGGCGATGATGTTTTCAGTCTTCCTTTTACATTTCTATCCCCCCCACACACAAATAAATATATATATATATATATATATATATATATATATATATATATATATATATATATATATTCCAAAAAAAAAAAAATGAACATATGAAATGAAATGAAATAAAAAACAAGAACATAAAAAACTTCTCTGCATTTTTTTTACTAGTAACCATAAGAAAAAAACACAGTGCCAAACCAATATGTGGATTACATGAACTACGTGTTGAGACTATTGATCACTTGGTTTCTGTTTGTTCATTCTTGAGACCAAAGGTATAAAAAGGTAGGCTGTATATTAATTGGGAGATATGTCAACATTATAGTGTGACACACGCTGAGAGAGGAACCAGCCAGAAAATCAGTCGTAGAAGGTCATTATGTCACAATTCTTTGCAACTTTAGCATTTATACTGACAGACATATAACATTAAAGACTACGAAAACATTCCTCTTCTTAAGTATGACACTGTGTCATATAGGAAGAAAATGATTAACTACCAACACCGAGGTTCGAGCGAGACACTCTGGACTTATGAATATGTTTTCCGCTAGGTCAATAAATATCTTTGTCAGGCTACTGAGTGGGGTGATTATTGAGTGACTTGACTGGAACTATCCAGTCGAATTAGTGTGAATTATTGTGCGTCAATGATTTGGGTTTTGATTCAAGATTTACAGGGCGTTAAACCGAACCGCTCTACTAGGAAGGTATTCACTGAAATGGTTAATTATCTTTGGTTGAATTTTACTTCTTTGTTCTTGTTAAGTATTTATTTGCAGTTTTAATTAAATATTGTTTTATTTTAACATTGAAGTCTTGAGTTATACTTAATTATTAATGGCCACCGTACGTCACGAACACTGTCATGAGGTAAAGTTTATCTATTGAAGAATATGACGACATCATTAAATAATTTTAAAACTGGAATGAAAAAAATGTGGCACCTTAAAACTACCGCTATTCGTATAATTATTGCAGCCCAACGTACGATCAAAAAAGGCACAGATAGGAACATTAGCAAAATCCATGGTAGCCAACTGATCATAAAAGATTCAAGAGATTTGCTCATCTACTCAGGAGAATATTATTAATGCAAAGAATATATAAAACACTGAGCATGTTAAGTATTACTTAACAATAGAATTTGTGCTAAAAGAATGCATATATTTACAATACATTACTCTAGATGACGGTAAGGAATTGTACTAATTAGAAAACAAAAAATATAATAGTAGTAGGAATGATGATAATAATACTAATATGACTACTATTATTACTAATAATAATTTTCAAAGTGGTGCATGGTGGAGTAATGGAATCGGAGAGCCCCGAGTTCGAATTCCAGTCGAATCCATTACATTCACTTACGTGCTAATAACCTTGGGGAAATAATGAAACCTCTTCTCCATACCAGCTATGGGTAAATAGCAGGACAGACCTTGGATGGCAACTGGTCTAACGCAGAAAGAAATGGCGGAAACAAAATCTGCCTCGTCAGTCATGTATCGAAAGATACATGAACGCCTACGCATGTATCATGCATAGCAAATAAGTGATGTCATAGATTGTCTTTGCACGTTTTCTGGAAATGAGCTTTGAAATAATAAAATAGTAACAATAAAGTTGAGTCCTAGATACACTTTAGGTGTTTATATGAAATAAAGTTCGAAATAAAGTTCTTTAAACAATTAAAATACTTTAATAATAATAATAATAATAATAATAATAATAAAAGAACATGAAAGTGGTAAGCATCTTTATTCCGTATTAAACGAAGCCAGCAAGTTCAAAATGGAGTTTCAAATGGGTGCAGAAATACAAGGTTAGCACAATACACCGACTGAAGCTGCAAAATACTTAAAAAAAGAAAGCAAATGCAAGCAACCAGATACAGAAACCGCTTCATGACCAATACTCTTCCCGTAACAAACAAGCTGATGTAGACAAAACCCGTCCCCAAAAGTGGCTACGTAGTGCAGGGTTGAAAGCTGAAACGGAAGGTTTTATTCTTGCTGCGCAAGACCAATGCTTGTTAACTAGAAATTATCAAGCACACATACTAAAATATTGTATTAGCCCAAAATGCAGATTCTGGGCTAAATATCCAGAAACGATTGATCATCTTTGATCAGTTTGCACGGTATTGGCACCCACTGAATATAAAACCCGAGCCCCTAAGGCGGATGGACGGCACTTTGTGCTACCTTCCGGCAAATCCTGCAGCTGCGCTGGTACCAAACTGTATTGGTTTATCCTCTCCTTTGGAGAGGGGGAATTAGACGTCTGGGCAGCCCTAGTTTTCCATATATCCCGCCCAGGCTCGTAGCGCACCGCCCTACCCCATTGTCTCTCGAGACGGAAGGATGCCGACGACGACAACGACGACGATATAGTTATAGTGAAAGGTTTACATAGCAGAAAATAAGCGGAAGGAAAGAGTAAGAAATATGACATAATGTCAAAACAAAAATATTAGCACAAGGATAATAGCTGCAAAATATATTCATTTTTTGAGGAGATCAAATAAAAATTTAGAGAATCAGTTATCTTGAAAATTTGACATTTGTAGAAGCATACTGCTCCCGTCCGGAGTATGACGATAAACTGCATCCAACAGCAAGGCCTCTGATCAGGAGGGCTTGAGGAGCATGGAATCGCCTCTTAATTGCTGGTGTTTCCAGGTCCACCATAACTAGGGGTGGTAGTACATGTTAGGGTCCCAGCTATTGGTAAATAGTTACCCCCACCAAACTACAGTCAAAACACTATAAAAGTGTAAAGATGGGTTTTAATACCAGCAATATAGTTTTGTAAAAAGATTTACCAGCAATGAATTTTTGAAGAAAAAATTATCACCAGCAATAAATTTTCGGAAAAAAAATACATTATTACCAGAAATGACTTTTTGCAAAAAAATATTACCGGCAATAGATTTTTGTAAAAAAATATTACCGGCAATACATGTCATCATATCAAAACAAAAATTTTAACATTAGGATGATCGCTGTAAAATATATTCATTTTTTGAGAGGATCAAATAAAACTATATAGTCAGGTATTTTGAAAATCTGATGTAGAAGCTTCTTTCTTTTTTATGTACCGTGTCCATTCGTAGGCGATCCTGGCTCTCCACTTCACCCTATCCTTTGTAGCAGTCAACAAGTTTCGTCCCTCCGTCACATCCCCCAGACTACGTTCTGTTATCCACTTGTTTAAATCCACCAGGTATGACATGATTATCCTTGTCTTGCTTTCCTTCTATTCGAGTTGTGAGTATTAGATTCTCCAACCCTTCCTTTCGCATCACAGGTCCCAGAAATTTCAGCTGCTTCTTTCTGATGTTAAGTACAAGATCCCTCCTTGTTTCATTCTCTCCAAAACCTTATCTTTGCTCACACGCTCGGTCTATGATATCCTTGGCATCCTTTTGTAGAATCCTAACCCACGTAACCTCGGGTCGCTTCTTTGTCTTTGAGGAGACCGTCCAACATTCTGTAAAGGAGGACAGATGCCACGTAGCAGCTCAGTATTCTTTTCTTTGTTACCAACGAAATCCTCCTGTCTCGCAATACTCTGGGTCTTTTAGCTCAAAGGTGCGAACAGATGAGAATATTTTTAAGGATCAGTGATTGGCAGGATTAACTTAATAATGAAGTTTCGCGTTAGGTTTTGTCTAATCACTACGAATAATTATTCATTGGGATTGAGGGATTAATTTTTATGGCTTGTCTCCATTTGTTAGTCATTTAAAGACAAAAAAAATAAGGTTGCCTGAACATTTTTTATGTGATGAACTTATTGTTCCAAAGAGAGAAGTAAATATTTTCCATGTGACTCTACTTAGAAAATGGAAGAAAACAATAGTTTATCTTTCTTAGACATCATATTACACGGCCTTAAACTTGGTATCCACCGAAAATCAACCGATAAAAATGACTTAATAAACTTCTATTCCCAATATAACAACATAATAAAATCCGGAATGATCATTGGATTCTATTTAAGAGCAGTCAAAATTTGCAGCCCTAAGTATTTACACGAAGAGGAGAAATATATTGAAAATACTTTCAACCCCCTTCAGTATCGCCTAAGCGTGTATCCCGCATGTCACATAACTGACTGACTTTCTCGGTATATTTTACTTTTAGTAACTAATTGCGTCTTAGTGGCTTTATAACATCGTTTGGTGTAGTAGGATTCAAAAAGCAACACAGGGAACTTTATTTCTTAATACACATTTCTTATTATTACACAATTCAGATACAAAACACAATCAAAACAAATTTTATCTTTAGTGAATTTTATTTCAAGAAACTAGAAAGGGACAAATTCATATTATAGAAATTTCGAAAAATATTTGTTTCTAAATCGTATTGTCTTTTGTTTTTTCGTTTTGGCGTCTCTGCTAAGAAAAAAAAACAAAAAAAATTAATTGAGTTTAGAAAAACGGAATGGCACGTTTATTTCTTTATGTTATAACTTAAACCCATCGAGAGGAAGAAAGTTGTAAAAGAAAACAAGTAATGGTTTTATTTTAATTTAAAAAAAATGAAAAATAAATATCGTACGTGACGCATTTTTGTTGTAGCTTTCTTCCGTTGTCATGAAAGAAAAAACATTACAATATCGAATTTCTGTCAATCAGATAGCGGTGATTGTGACTTTGGCGATTCAAGGGAATTTTTTGATTTCGCAGACGTTTAATTCATCCTTAATTAATTAAAAGTATTTTCTCAAGACGAAAGTTTTGCTCTTATGTTTGTCATGAAAGTAAAAAAAAATAAATGTAAGAACTGATCTTTTTAATTAATATTTTTCGACAAGACAGATTTTCGTTAGAGATATCAACACTACGAGAAATTGAAGATGTCAATATTAGTTGTCAATATTTTTATTTATTTCATTAAATTTGAACTCATTATATAAAGACGTAATTTAATAAAGTAGATGCGATTTTAGTTTAAAGTCTGGTATTATTTGCTATTAAGATTTATTAAATAAACTGATTCTTATTAAAAAAATGCTACCAATTTTAAATGAAATTTTTTTTTTAAATAAATGAATATAATATAATAATAATAATATCGAAAGTTAATGTGTGATATTATGTGATTATTATGTGATTTGTTTGTATCAACTCCTTATGGGTCATTTAATGTTGAATTTTGTTTTGGTCGGCGAGCTTTGAAGAAATAACAATATCTGTTATTCTGCTTTCGCAATTGAATACATGGTAGATGATAAGAAGTTTTTTTGCTTATAGATATTTGTGGGGACATGATTATTAGATGTGGGTGTAGGGGTATTTTATGTTGCAGTTTTGTGGAAGTTATATTTTGAGACACAGTTTGCTTTCTAATTGTCGGGTATTACATAGATTAATGTCACGAAAGAGTTATTTCATGTTGATTGTTTAGCTCATGAGTTGATTGAATTTGTTTAGTGACATATCAACACCTCCATGGGTTATTTAATGCCAAAATCTAAATATTTTGAACACAATTTTATGGCTTCAGCTAAATATATTTTAAGCGTAATTGTATGCCTTCAACTACAGATAAAATGTATTGTTGGTCATTTTACTATAAAATGTATTGTTGGTAATTCTACAATAAAATGTATCGCTAGTCATTTTACTAGAAATAGGTACTGTTGGTAATTTTACAATATAAAAATATATCTTTACTTTGAAATTATATTTTTATACTTTCATCGAATCTTGTTTTTGTTTGGTGTTCTCTATTTGCCCATAGCTGGGACCCTAAGAGTGGACCACAGCAATTACGTGTTGGTTCCACGTTCCTCAAAGCGTCCATTCTCCCGATTAGAGGCCTTCCTGCCGGTTGAGGTTTATAGTCATACTCAGGACTGATGTGACGTGTTACGCTCGTGAAAATCAAAATGGGTTTACTCATTTGTTCGAAGGGAGACGCAAGAAGCAAAAGCAGTACTTACATTATTCTTATGCGGGTTATTGTCCTTATCTTTGTTGTTATCATCACGTCGTGACTGATGTGTTCTCCAGCCCTCATCAGGTGCTTGTTGGTCCGGGTAACCTGCATTGAATTTCAAACAGAACCCTCTATTTAATTTATGAAGGTAGATTGTTCTCGTTTCCCAGATCGTGTCTAGGGATATCTCATCTAGTCTGTTTTTAGTTATTGCACTGTCCATCTCAGGAATTGAACTCACAATTACTATGTCATCAAATTCACGAACCAAGGTTTCAGTCTATTAGGCTACACCCTTGTGCGAATTAATTGGAAGAACCGCTTCAGTTCCCTTTCTTTCACCATACGGTCAGTTTTAGACCTACTAGAGTGACAGGGTGTAATCAATTTCTATTTTTCCTCGGATTATGTCATTAGCAATGGTGTGCAGTAATACGGATCTATGTTCGGTGTGTATGATGAAAATTGTTTGGCCTTGAAAAATACTGCGTCATCCGCGATTGCATCAGATTTTTTATCACGTCCAGACACTATTGTCTCGACCTTCGATTAGTTGTCCTACGGTCATTGTCTTCGATGAACGTTACTCCAAGAAAGCGTACAAAATTGTAACGTTGAACGAAACACACTGGCAAGTCTTTACCAGTGAGCAAATCAAAGTACTATAGACTGGCCCGGAAACTCTCCTGATTTAAATCCAATTGAGAATCTGTTGTCAATCTGCAAGTAACGACTTTGTGGAATGGACATATGAAGTATTAACATGTGCACTGGGTCATGTTTCATTGGAAAAATACGAAAAAAGTAAATAATAACGGAATTATTCGTTTTGTTTCAACTGATCTGCACAAAGATGTAGCTTTGGTTCATGAATCTTTTGCCATGGTTAATTGCGAGTTCTATCCCTGTGCTAGGTAATGTCTACCTAGACTCAGTGGGAACGATACGAGCAATAAATACAGCGTAGATGAGATATAATTAGCGGAACGAGAAAAAAGTTACTCCCATAGCTTAAATAAAGGGGTCAATTAGAAATTTTTTGGACAATTACAAAGACCGGCAAGCCCCTGATGAAGGTCGGAGAACACAACGGTCAAAACAACTGAGATAACAACAGCAAAAATCAGGACAGTCGCCCGCTTGTAATTAATTATACCTCTTCTTTTTTTTTTTGGCAGAAATTCATAAAATCACATTTTAGAAATTGTAAGAAATCAACAGAAAAGTTTTATAAGCATGAAGCCAATCATTATCACAAAACTGCCCTTCGCAAATCATATTTTCAGACTTGATACCTGTGCCGATGACACAACTATTTAATTCTGTCTCGATAGTAGGTCTGATCAGTTCAATAAGGTTAAGTTTGCAGCTGATCTAAAATGTGACATAAAGTCTGTTGTTAACTGGGGCAAGGAATGGCTTGTTATATTTAACGCATCCAAAACGAAACTTTTCTCTGTAAATCACCTGAAATGTCACACCCCGCCTTCCATCTGCATGGCTAATAATAACCACCGTGAGAATGACTCGTTTTGTATTCTCGGGTTAACATAAAGTAGAAAGATTATATTGAATCTATTCTTAGCTCTGCTGCTAAGAAACTTCATTCAATGTGTAGTGTGAGACAATTGTTCTCTTCTGAATCTATCTTACATATCTATAAGTCTACCATTCGTTCATGCTTTGAATATTGCTGCCACATATGATCTGGTGTTCCTGCTGTATATTTAGAGATTCTTCAATATCTGTTAATATTTCTGAGATGAGGTATTGTAATTATTTACATTGTTTGGACTGTTGTCCTCATCGTTATTGCCTTATTCACGACGTTCCGTCAAAAGAGGTGAATATGACAACAAAAATGAGGACAACAATCCAAACAATGTAAATAGTGTAAATAATTACAATACGTCATCTCCGAAATATAAACAAATATTAAAGGATCAGTAAGAACCTGATATACCGAAAATATGGAGACAATTGTACAAGCCCCACCAGAACCTGGAACGAATATCGAATCATCTAACATTTCTCCCCCGATACAGAGACTTTCGGCTCATCCCTTCAGGCTTGGCACCAAGACGTCAATTCGAGGAGAGCCCGTCTGGTTGCAGAAAATGCAGGACAGATTCTTGTCAAGAAAGAATCCAGTACAACCGCTGAATAAAACAGAAGCTGCAATCTGATATCTCCCAGAGGCTCGAGTCGTCCTTCCTCAACAGAATTATCAATGAAGAAAACCGAAAGAATATCCAAAATGACCTGGTTAAATAGTTCAGATACGAATTCGATGCGGTCAAGTCCCGCCAAGAACAAAACTAAACCGATTGAAAGATCAGAAGAAGATGCACAAGGTCTATCAGCCCCCCCCCCAGTAAAAGCAGTAATTAACATCAGTCAACTGCAGCAGAGTGCCTCTGAGGAGTTAGTACTGAACAAGCGTCTCAACTTCACTACAACCATTAGGCGCATACCATCTAATCCAACCAGATGGTGAGCCTGGACGCGGTGAGTTTGTTCACCAAGATACCCACAGAGGAGGTACTATTGGTAGTCACGGACAGACTGGCCTCGGACCCCTTCTTAGGAAAACGTAGTAGTATAATACCAATATATAACCTGATGGAGATGCTGACTTTCTGTACACAAACAACAGACTTCAGAATGGTACCAGACATATATCGACAGAATGAGGGCTTAGATAGATGGATAGATAGATCACAAACATGGACCACTTCCCACCTAAGACATACAGGAAGTTGTTCAGCGTTACTCCAAGTCATCTCATATATACACCGCACAAATTCACAAAGATGGTATTCCATTCAGGCCGATTGTTAGCCACCCACTGAGCCGCTTACTTGTGAATATAATTGATCCAGTATTAGGAAAGTCACCTTCTTATGTTCGAAACTCCTCCCAATTCGTGTAAATAATCAAAGATGCTCCCATACAATCCAACCAGATGTTGATCCTGGACATGGTGCGTCTGTTGACTAAAGTATCCACGGAAGAGACACTATCGATAGTCAGGGACTCATCCCTAAGAGAACGGATCAGTATACCAATATATAATCTGATGGAGATACTGAACACTATTCACCTAAATGCAGACCCGCGACGCTGAGCGTCTGTCCTTGCGATTTGGCCATTGTTGTTGAGCCGTGCTCGCTGTAACCCAGGGCTTTCTGAAGCTTTGGCAGACACAGTAGATTTGGAATTCCTCCAACGACAATTAGCAGTCTGCACAGGACTTTCTAAAGCTCTGTCAGACGCAGTAGCGCTGACATTTCTTAAACGACGAATAGCGGTTTGTTGAGGTTGTTCCGAAACCCTGGAAGATGCTGTAGCCCTAGCATTCCTAAGACGACGCAAAGTGGTTTGTTCAGGGATTTCTAGAACATGCTGTAGTGCTGGCATTCCTTAAACGCCAAAGGTTTGTCTGTGTTGGGGACTCGGAAGCCCTGGCCCTAGAAAAGCGTATTGCGTCCTGTGAATTCTGTATTAAACGCTCTTCAGTTGAAAGTCTAGTGCGTCGTGATGACATAACTGCTGCTACTGATGCCAGCCTTCAAGTCCGTTCAGCGGTACTTTCCGTGGAGATGCGGACAGCAGAGCGTGAGACCATCTGAGAAAGGCGCAACGAAGTTTGCGCTGTGGTTTCACTTGCCTTTGCTGCTCTTGTAGCGGAGGCAGCAGCTTTGTGCCGTCCAAAAAGTTTTCTTCTCTTAGGCGGCATTTTAATCAATTTTAAAAAGGCAAACGTAATGAAAGTTATGTAGGATTTTTGGGTGCAGAAAATACGTGTAGTCTAAACGTAGGCAGATTAGAGGGATCCCCCAAAATGTACGTAACTGTATCAAAAGGGGATCGAAAACAAAAACAATGAAGTTTAAAAAATTCAACTAAAGCTAAAACAGTAGTAGCTAATTTGGGAAGTAAATTCAATAAACGCGGAGACGGATGTAGTTATAACTAAGAAGTAAAAAAAAAAGTTTGGATACGTAATCAACAACTTGCGGTTTCCGTAAGAAGCGAATGAAGTGAGCCAAGTGCGGGACAGTAATCGTAGAAGTGTGAACACGCGTGTGAGTTATGGTATAAAGAGGCTATTGGCCGGTTGACCTTCAGTGCACATATTAAGGTGACGTAAGAGAACTGCTCGCGCGTATGATTGGATGGGCCCAAGGTTAAACGCTTGCAATTGTGTCAATGAGCTTCCAACAACCTTGTACAGTTGACGCGATTGGTTAACCTCGAGCTGGGTTAGTCAAAGCAGTGCACAGTGGCGGATGACGTTTCAAAATAGTATCTGGCGACTTTATTGCATCGGTTTTTTTTTATTGATAAATATGAAAGCTATGTAGTTCCTTATCCCAGAATAGGCATTGCTTTTTTGATTTACGTCGTCACCAATGTAGCACAGTCTCTCAAAGTCAGCCAATCAGAAAATGGGATTTTCAAGCTTCATTTTTCTTTGAAAATTTTGAGCAGCCAGGAGATATGAGGTAGTTTTATTGATCAAAAATTGAAAATACAAGCGTTTTTACACTTCTTACGAACAAAATTTGAAGCAATGTTAATTTTGTTTACTGATCGATGACGAATTTAGATGAAAACGTGCGAAAAATTTTTTGGGCAGTGATGCGCAGTAGTAAAATTATAGCGAGTAGGTGCCTTTTGCTCAATGTAAATAGCATGAGGAGACATAACAGTCCCCCGGTGTCCCCTCGAATGAAAAAATGCAATCAAATGTGAAAAACTGGACAATTGGGGGGATCCGATTCTGTCCACTTGACTTAAAAGTGGTGGCGTGAAGTGGCATGAAATGTGTTAGTGATTGCTGATTTAATTCAATTCTATGTTTTAGTAGGCTAAATGGGCTACAAACACCTAAAAAGCAGCAGTTTCACCTTGTTTTTACTGGTTTTTCTGGTAACATTTGAAATGTACCTTTGTAAATCACTTTTAAAATGGCAATGACGTTTAATTTAATGTGCAAATGCAGAAAACATGGAAAATAATGTATGCCTGCATTGAAACATTAAAAGATCCTTTTTAAAAACCATGGTACAAATATTAAATCCTGACATAAAAGTAGGTTACCGGAAACCTCTATCCCATTTAGGATGCCTGATGCGCGCACGCGTGACCCCCCCCCCCCTTCACACATGATCTCGCATGACCCCGGAGCGTGAATGGGTCAATCAGCAGCAAGCATTACGCATCACGTGACTAATAACACTAATCCGATTGGCTTTTGGAGCGCAAAGTTTGGCTGCGACAGAAATTCTTCATTGTGATAACTTTTGCATCCGAAACCAAAATCTGGCCATTCTTGACCTTTCTTATTCCCATATAAGCACTTAAATCTGATTTTTTTTTCTAATTATGCTACCGCTATTAATTCTAACATGAAAAGTGCCCATATCTGTTTGTGTGCAGTGAACGCACATAATTACATACGCGTGTGTCCGATCAAAAATGAAAAATCAATGATATTGATTTAAATATTAACTTAAATCAATTTTTGGCGCCGTCACAACCTCCGCAGGACCATTAGCAGTAACTGTGTTAAATTTGGTTGAAATCGGTTGAAAAATGTAGAAGATCCAATCAAACATATAAACGAACACACACACATTCTGCCTTTTATATATGTAGAGATAGATGTGAAACTACTATACGGGTATATCTAATAAGGAAAAGTTGTCTTTTTACATACCCTGGGTAAATAATAATATTGAGGATTTGAAAAAAAATCCACCGGCTTTTATGAAATTCTGAACATCACCAGTGGCGTTCTTGTTGCTGCTTTTAAATGAATAATTACGTGATAGCAACTCAGTACCGAAGTGAGTGTTACGAAGGTGCCAGCAATGAACTAAGAAAACATTCTGGTGTTGTAGCGCAGATTTTAAATATTAAAACCAGATATTAATACATTCATTGTCACAGATATTCAGAGACATAACCAAAAAGGTCACATTGTTAAGGGGTACTATTGGATGTACTGAAGAGATTATTATTTTTATTACATATTCTCCTAAGAGAGAAAATCTTGTAAACAGTCTAAAGAAACAGTTCAAATGTCAGGATGGCAACATTTATAAAACTGACATCATTTTAAAGCTCAGAAGTGCAATGGACAGTCTGGTCTGTGCAGCTCGCGTTAAAAGAATTATGGACAACTATGGCCCATTGCTGAATCAGATGGAATCTTTTGATTTATTTTTAGGGTTTAATATAAGCCATCGAATTTATTCAAACTTATAATTTACGTGAAACAATCATCATCATCATCATCATCATCATCATCATCATCATCATCATCATCATCATCATCATCATCATCAGTTCAATGAACGGGTCTGTTTATAGGGTCGCTGCGCAACTGAGCACCCGACCAGTTCTCCAGCGTTTGTCTTGGCTAAAAGCCGGAGAGGCATTCCCTCATATTTAACGTGAATTGGGCAAATAAACCCAGCGAAGTTCATCTATCTCCAGATTAAATCAGAGCTGATGTCCCCCAACTTGAAGACTCGCCTTGGTTACGTTGTTTCCATCGGGATAACTCTCCGTTTTGGCTTCACTCTTGACTTTACTCTAGGAAGTCTTCCGCTCAAAGATGCCGTATCACCACCCCATTGAATGCACACATATTTATGGAACCGAGCTAACCTTGCGAGAAGTTTGATCTGCCCTTTCACAGGTCTGGTTCTTAATCCTGTTTCCTCTACAGAGAAGCGTGGTGGGTTAAACATTTTAGTCGCCGATGACCTGCATATGCGTCAAGTACTGCTAGGTTACTGCTAACAGTGACCTGACCATCTTAAAACCAAATTATCTTAAACATACAAACCCAAAGTATGTCGTCAGGTAACAGATGCTTGCAGAATCGTTATTGAACCTTCGTAAAGAGAGCAAAACTATATGACTTTAATAAAGAAACAGTGAAACGTTTCAAAAAGATTTATTATTCAATGTTACGCTTTGTATATAGTCATAAAAGCAATGGATGAGTGGCCGAATGGTTACAATGTTTGATTTCTGGCTATAGAACCCAGGTTCAAATCTCACCAAGATCGATCTGTCAGGAAGGTGCATTCATGATTATCGGTCTGGGGTGGGGATCCCAGTGAGCGGCACCTTTGGAAAATGTCTGAAAACCATGCCACGAGTTGACCCAAGTCTTATGAGTGAATTTAGGTAGCCGAAATTATTCAGAAGCTGTCAATGCCAGCACGAAATCACAAGTTATTGTGATCGCTAGTTTCATGGTTTGTTTTTATACCTATTGTAATACACTTATTGTATACATTTAGCTTTGTTGCGTTTTTAAATTTAAAATTATTAAATTTTATAAAAAATATACAGTTGTTTCTTCATGTAGTTCCTACTGTTTTTGTACCTATTGCATTATTATTTTTGAACTATTAATTTTGTATTATTATTTATTGTATTATTATGTACCTATTGTAATATACTTATTGTATATTGTATACATTTAGTTTCGTTGCGTTTTTAAATATAAAATTATTAAATTTTATAAAAAGAAATATGCAATTCTTTCTTTATCAAGTCTCTACTGTTTTTGTACCAATTGATCAACAAAGAGAATTTACCAAAATTTTGAAAAGTAACCTATTATAAACCAATTAAAAAAAACAACTTAAATAATATTTTCTCTACTCTTTTATTAATAATTGAAAATATTTATGCAAGAAGTATTTTGCAATTAAGATTTGTTGAAAATGTTTTTAACAAATTTGGTTTTCAAAATCTTTTTCACTGACCTTATCTAAGTTAAATTTATAAACTCGACATAAAATATCAGGTGCAACGAAACTAGACTTATTTCCCACCTGAAAATAAATCCCTAGAGAATAAATCAATTAAACTTATTTATTCTTAGTTTTGTTTTTACATTTTTAGATAATTTTATCTAAAAAAAAACTGGTGGTGTCTTGTGAAGTGTTATCGGCTAAGCTCTAGAATAATCTTCGAAATATTCTTTTTACCAATTAATAGCAGAATAGACAATCGAAAAAGTAATGTAAGCTTAACGTACACATACACAGGAATGGAATAGTTGTTTTACTCATGAGATAAGTCCCTGTGAAATGTAATCCAATTGAACTTACTTTTTTAGCTATATATATATATATATATATATATATATATATATATATATATATATGTATCTGAAACACTGGCGATATCCTAAAAATGTTATGGGCGCTGATTCAAAACCCCTTTAAAGAGGAATGTAGGCGAAATATCAGCTATTTTTACAACTATCTCAACGATAGGCCTGCTTATTACGATCTATCTCCATATTAACCCCCACCTTGTGTCATACTCTAGTGTCACTCTGGGAAGTTGATTGCGAAAATTTCATGGCCGAGGGACTACTTTTTTTTCAGTTTAAAGGATGTGTTAATAAAGATGGCTTAGGTGTAACATCGAAATGTTTCAGAACAGTCTCAATCGTAGACTGTGTGCTCGTCCCGAGGACATTTGTAACTGCCCCACCCTGGAAGGATAACAGACTAAGTACCAAGATGGTTTTATTGGACTTCTTATATTTCTACAAATAAGTTTTTTGGTCCTGCATTCTCATATAATAATAATAATAATAATAATAATAATAATAATAATAATAATAAAAAAAGTAACATTCAAGAAAGGTAGAATTACAGAAACAATAGATTTAGATTTTGTCACAAAGATTAGGGAACTAGAGCATGATGAAGCTTATAAGTACCTAGGAATTAGCGAGGGAGATGGCATACAACATTCCAAAATGAAGGAAAAAATAAGAAAGGAGTAATATAGGCGTGGTACTAAATACCGAGCTAAACTCAAAAAACAGAATATCAGCCATTGGCTGTCCCTGTGGTGCAATGCAGCTTTAATGTCCTTAACGGGACCATAGCTGAAATTAAGCGAATGGACGTCAGAACGAGAATACTTCTCACTTGCTACCGCATGCATCATCCCAAAGCTGATGTTGATCGTCTGTATGTGCCCAGGTCCGAAGGAGGCAGAGAATTAGTTCAACTAGAACTGTCCTACAAAACTACAACAATTGTCCTCCAAAGATACTTGGAAACTACAGAAGACTGGATGATCGTATGCGTCAAGGAAGATGAAAGTAGTAATCCAACAAATTCAAAATGGAGTTTCAAATTGGCGCAGAAATGCAAGTACAGCACAATGCACCGACTGAAACTGCAAAATATTTTAAAAGACAGCAAAGACAAATACAAACGACCAGATACAGAAACAATGGCAAGATAAACCGCTTCATGGCCAATACTCTGCCCGTGCCAAACAAGCTGACGTAGACAAAACCCGTACCCATCAGTGGCAACGTAGTACAGGGTTGAAAGCTGAAACTGAAGGTTTTATCCTTGCTGCATAGGACCAATGCTTGTTAACTAGGAATTATCAAGCACATATACTAAAATATTGTGTCAGCCCAAAATGCAGATACTGTGATAAATATCCAGAAACGATTGATCATCTTGTATCAGGTTGCACGATGTTGGCACCCACTGAATATAAAACCCGACATGACAGAGTGGGCCAATATCTGCACTGGAAAATCTGCAACTTGTACGGGAAGGAAACTGAAAGAAACTGGTATGAACACCACCCAGACCCGGTTACTGAGATAGGACCTGTTACAATTCAATGGCACTACACAGTACACACTGACAGAACAATCAAAGCTAACCGTCCAGACATTGTTATTAGAAGCCGCAAACTAAAAAGTGCCTCCTTATTGATATGGCAGTCCCTGCTGACTGCAATGTATCTTTGAAGATATTCAAAAAGCTATCAAAATACAAGGACCTTGAAATAGAAATTTCGAAAATGTGGCATATGGGAACATCATCAATCCGTGTTGTAGATGGAGCCCTAGGACTGGTTGGAAAAGATTCTAGTAGACTAATTGAAGGGATTCCTGAAAGTCCATGCCTCAAAGAGATACAAAAAAAAAATGTTCTGACAAGTACAGCCCACACTTTACGAAGGACTTTATGTAATATTTTTTTGTCAGTGGAAAGTGTCATGATGCCATTTCTAACCTTAGGTCCCTGGGCGGTACCCGGAAAGAAATGTGTAAACACCAGAAATCAAAGAAAATAAAAATAATGATAATATCAAAAACAGAAAAGATAAAAGTTTGCACAGTGACATTAGCGTAGCAAGTGATAAAAAAAAACCTGCGATGGTCTTTGAAAAACTCAACAAATACAAAAACCTGGAGAAGGAAACATAAAAAAATTAGACACTTAAAAGCTAAAACTGTTCTTATTGAGATTGTTGATTAGGGGCTTTACCAAGAAAGGAATTTAGAACAAAACAAAATCTTTGCTGTATCATTTCTCCAAGAAATTTCCAAAATAGTTCTAAGAAAAATAGACCGTATCGCGAAGAGTTTTGTCCATTTAAATTTTGTTTCTTTGTTAATACTTGTCTTTTCTTTAATTAAATGGAACCAAAAAAATCATGTCCTTCCCTTTCTCTAGTCCATTTTTAGGACCCGACATCGTATTATAAAACAAATGAAATGTGAAAAAGTATTCAAAACAATCAGCAATGTTTTTTTTAAATCATACTTATTATAAAACCCAGGTTGTGCGCGCGCGCGTGTGTGTGTGTGTGTGTCTGTTCGTTTATATATTCGATCGGATTTCCTACATTTTTAAATCGATTTTCACAAAACTTCACAGGACTACGTAAAATTACCCGGCGGTGGTTCTGACAGCGCCAAAAATTGAAAAACACAATTGTTTTTGCACGAAATTAATTTGAAAAAGCGATTAAGAGGCATTAATGAAAGGGGGACAACTCATATCGAGTTATACTTATTATAAAACCCAGGTTGGTTGTTTTTTTTTGTGTGTGTGTGTGTTCGTTTATATATATTGGATCAAATTTCCTACATTTTTCAACCGATTTCAACAAAACTTCACTTTTTTTTTGGCAGGTAGTGCTTCTTATTGTCTTGCACACTTTTCCTTTATTTTTATATTCAGAATGCTTTAAAAATTCCATTTACAAGACAATTGTTTATAATAAAATTCTATTCAATCGATAGACTCATAACGATTGAAAACAATGTTTTTGTTTGAGTTTGGCTTTGACCAATTAAAAAATAAAAATAAAAAACTAATTAAGACATGTGTGTCTGTCAACCTTAAACAATAATCTTTGTCAATTTTATTTTTCAGTCTTTATGATGCTCAATACTTGATCTATCTCTTACTGTTACATCCCCGGGCAACGCCGTGCTCTACTGCTAGTAAAAAATAAAGCTTCAGCTATTGTAATATCTCATTAAACTTTGAAAGTGTAACATATATACAATGTAACAAATGAACAAATGCTAACAGTTATCTTCATCTGAAAACTAAATAATAATCTAAACATCATAATCTCCTGTCCGCTAATTAAGAGCAGAATAAATACACAACTGTAATACAATGAAAACATAACGTATATATGCAGGAACGCAATATGAAAATGACGACCGTGGCAGCACGAACCCTCCGTGCCACCTACGCGACATCAGCTCATCCTCATTTGATTCTTATTAACGAGAAAGTTCAGTTCTGCGTTTTCCCCAGAAATTACGATGTGGATACAAATTCTCGAACAGTTGTTTCCTCGATGAATACAACCCTAATCATTTCAAGTCTAGCGCCAACCGTTATCTATCCAATATATTCGCATATGAACCACTTACTGTTCCCTTGTACGTCTTTACAACAACCTTATTCAGTAACTCATACCCCGAGCGAAAAAGTGAACTCACCCGGACGTGGATAAATGTGAGAACGAAACGTGGGACAAGGGTAGAGAGCAAAACGAATGTTTTTGTTAATACTCTGCTTGTCGACCTCTCTGCCTCCGGGCAGGGATGAACCCAGACAAGACTATGTCAAATAGCAGAGTTTCGTCTGCGGAGATAGACGGCTACGTCGTGTATACGAGGTCTAAGTGCAACCTTTCCCAAGCCTACCGCCTCAGTCGGCCCACGTTAAAAAATGGCTTTGTTCCACATCCTTCCGTGTGGGGAGGTCTTGGGTAAATACAGAGACAGTAAAAGCCCTATTTCGCGGTCGTCCGAAAAGATACAAGGGTAATTTGCAGCTGGACTTACTCTACGAGTGACTGAACTCAACTAAGTAACAGGCAGTAAGCCTCTACCGTCATTTTTTCTTTAGCCTTGTGTTAGAGGAACAATAACAAGAATAAAATTATAGATTACGATCAGTTTAATATAAATAAATGCTTTGCATATTATAATATACTGTCTACCATTTCATAGAATAGACTGAAAATGGAATAATATATATATATATATATATATATATATATATATATATATATATATATATATATATATATATATATATATAGGAGAGAGAGATAGGGAGTGAGCAAATTTACAGAGTCTAAAACAAACAGACCGATATTATTGATCGTCGTTATTTAAAAATAACCTTCTGAATATTATATCTTATTTCCAACTTCATAAATTACAGATTGGATCAGATGATGAAAGCGTAAAGCGTGCGCATGCGTGCCTGTGTATTAATGTTTATAGATTAACTTCATTATTTTGAGACTTAAAAGAAAAGGTTTTCTTAACAGCCAAAAAAAAAAAAAAATTCTAACAATTATCGTTTTTTTTTCTATTTCCTTTGAGTTTCTAATACGTGGGCTATGTAAATCATATCTGTCGTCCGATAAAAGAACATTGTGTCTCGGGCGAATATATATTTGGTGTCGGGTCTCAAGTCGAGTCAATGGCTTTAGAGTTGTCTCCCTTTGTGAGAGAACCTTATCTGGACAGACTGTATTTGGTGTTTTTAGCCATTGATAGACTGCCTATCAGGACGGGTAGAGAGAGAGGGGGGGAGAATAAAGAGAGGAGTAAATTAAAAAGAAAGCGAGAGAGAGAGAGAGAGAGAGAGAGCGAGGGAGAGAAGAGAGATAATTTAGAATTTATAAGTCGGTTGAAAAATGGGTAAAGGCAAGATGAAGATGAAAAGAGAGTAAGAGAAAGGAAAAGTGAAGCGGAAAGAAAAAAAGAGCTGAAAAAAGAAGCGACAAAAGAGGGAGAAAGAGGGTTAGAGAGTGAGGGACAATAAAGAGAGGAGTAAATTAAAAAGAAAGCGATAGAAAGTGAGATAATTTAAAGTCTATAAGTGGATTGAAAAAGAGAAAAGGCAAGATGAGGAGTTTGTAAGAGAAAGGAAAATGGAAACAGAGAGAGAGAAAAAAGAGCAGATAAAAAGAAGATGCAAGAGAGAAAAAGAAAGAGAGATGGCGAGAGAAAGTGAGGCAAAGCGATTTTCCCATGCGATAAATAGTTATGGCATTTATTTTTTTATTATCTTAATTTCTTCTCTGAACCTTATTCCCACCTTATTTCCATTTTTCTTCTGCCTCCAGCAGGAAGGCAATTCCTTCTCTTTGTTGAACTGTTTTTTTCCCGGTACTCTTATCATCATGCTGATAAGCCCTGTGTTTTTTTTTAATGCAAATATCATAAATAATTTGCCTCAAACTCAAGTGAACTTTCACCATCAAGAACTCAAAGTGTTCTACAGAATTATATTCAACTAGTTCATTTGAATAATAAAAAAAACGCTGGAAAATAAAACCTGCGAATAAATAAAAAAATGCATAGAAAGAAAAAAGCTTGAGTCACACCAAAAGACGTAACCGATGTAGGAGAAAAATACAACCCTTGGCAAATGTATTTCATATTGAAATTCACTAAACGTCTCGGCGTCAGCAAGATAGTCTGCTTCACTATTATTAATAAGTTTGATCCTCATTGAATGTCCTATAATTGTGGACTTGTATCACAATGATTTTTAATAACTCTATTATTTAACAAAGCTAGTCTGAGTGAAAAGCCTAAGTTTAATAAATAAGAGAGCCTTGGGGTGAGTACATGGTTAACGAGCTAGTCTAGTTGATCAGATGTGACTACTGAGTAGTCACGTCGACTCTCACTCTGTATCCCATACTTGTTGCTTTTTTCTCAAAGCTAAACTGAGGTGGAGTTCATCGTGACTAACCAATAGAATTGTACAACATTAATTATAATTTCGGTACGTACTGAGTGCATCATATTTGTGACCTTGTGCTAAACTAGGCAATATTTAGTAAACGATATTTATAAAGCTGGACTAAATCTGATAGAAATCAAAACAAATATAGGGAAGAAACTTCGAAAATAGATGTGTGTATAGACTAATGGCAACCGGCATGAATAGGAATAGATTAGATCATCTACCGTCTGATCTACACCTCTCCTACCTCTTTTGAACAGGAGTAGAGGTTTATCCTTTGTTTCCTGTTCAGGATTCGGTTTCAGGTTCCATCTAAAGTATACTTCAGCTCTTTATTCTTAACACTCGTCCTTTCCTACGGTAATATAACTGCACACAATTACCTTCTACCTTGAGTGGCTCTTGGGTCTAGTATTGGGCAAATATTAATAAAAAGCTCCCCAACAACAAAAAAACATAGATATTGGAAACGGCGTGGCAAGTTCAAAGTCAGGTTAAGTTCGTTGTGTTCAGTTTCACACAAATACTGTTGGGGAAGTCATGAAACTTTATCTTCCCATGATGCAATGGACTAAATAGAAGGACAGAGTAGGCTGTCCAGAGATACTCACTCTCGGAGAAAGACAAATATTTTCAAAGTTTTCATTTTCTTTTGTCCATTCCGCTAGGAATTAGTAGAAATAATATTTAGAACATTATTCTGAAGATGGGTAGTTAATCCTTTCCGGTCATTCTCGCAATAATTTTATATAAAAAAATAAATAAAAAACATGAAACTTTAATAAGCTTAACGTCACCAGAAACTAATTTCATAGGAATGTAACTTTCATTCGGTTACGCCTGCTATTTTATATAGAGGTAATAAAATTTAAAAACGAATTGACATTGAACAATACACGATGCATATTAAGCATATTTTCTAAAAAATAATAAGCAAAATCAGGGGTGCGTATTATGCACAGCTAAAATTTAAAAAAATAGCTGTTAAAAAAATAAGAATTATCATAAAACTAAATTAGAATAATATTATTCTATGTTTAAAACCATTTTTTAAAATAACAGTAGGAAACGCTGGCCGTAATGAAATTGGAGAGGTACGATTTATAGGGTTTGGTTACCAAACAAGGGGTGCGTATTATGCATGAGTAGAAGCATTTTCCCAGACTTTCAGCACAATTTTAGGTGTGGTTATTATGGATGAAGGCGTATTATACATGGGGAATTACGGTATAAATATATATATATATATATATATATATATATATATATATATATTTAATAATAATAAAAAATAAAAAGAAGCATTTTCTCACGTTTTCAGCACAATTTTAGATGTGCGTATTATGGATGAAGGCGTATTATACATGGGGAATACGGTGTTTGACAAAAATTTCAAAAAACTTTAAGCAAGTTTTTATTATGAAACTGTTTACATAATTAATCCCAATCATTAATGAATAAGTAATAAAAAATTCTATTTCTAAGTTTTATAATTAGTAGATTATAAGTAAATTTTGGTAAGCTCTGTTTGTTGATCGTTGAGTACAAAAACACGAACCGAAATCTAGAAATAGCTTCATATTTTTAATAAAATATAATACCTTTCTCATCTCAAAAACGTCTAAAAACTAAACATATCACAAAATTGATTTGAGATAATTATCAAACATTATTTGTCATATTCGTCAAACGCAGTTCATCTCTAATTTCAAAATCTTTTGAACAAGTGATTGTCGACCAAATCCCGTAAAAAAACAAAAAAAAAAAAAAACATAACTACTGAAAGAACGGCATCGACATTTAGGTTAATTTATAACGGGGGCGGGGGGTAAAGGCATTAAGAAGATCAATTTTTGGTGGTTGAGGTTTCCTTAAAGGCCAAAAGGCCTAATAGCAGAAATATATCAATAAGATGATAATAATAGTCCCAATGTAATATGTATCGAATTATGGAATATATATATATATAATTCTCGGTAGTGGATGCGCACTGCTGATGAGTCCCAAATATATGACGAAACGGCCGTCCAGTGCTTTCTGCATTCTGTTGAGGTTTCTTTCGGGCTCGATGAATTACTTAATTATAATTATCAAATCCTCTTAATAATTTCTATCATTTGTATATCATTGCTTGAACCGGCTTCTTATGCTCTAGAGTGAGCGGCTTGGTGATAGTAGTCGTGGCTCCTGGGGGCACAGTCCTATGTTTAGAGGGAATCTCAGTTGAGTTCCACGACGGAATATGTGAGCGAGCGTCGCTATATTGAGTTTAATTTACTACCTCTTCATCACCGAGGCCGGTTGAAACAGTTGCTATAACGTTTGCTTGATGACTTAACTGTCCGGGTTTCAAGCATGTATAACCCACACCTAACGTCTAAACTACATTTTTTTAGAGGCTGTCGATATTTCTGAGATGAGGTATTATGTACATTATTTACATTATTCGGACTATTGTCCTCATCTTTGTCGCCATATTTACCACAACGTTTCAAGGACACATGGATAAAGGCGTTCGTTAGATCCAGTGACAGGACCCAAAGAGTGTGAATTCAATACCCGGTTAAGGCAGTGGAGAACTTTCAGAGGGAAATTAACAAGATAACTGCTAACTTACATCCATCAAAACATGGCACGTGGAACTAGAACAGTCTACCCTAGTGAGCGAAATAAAGGGTTCAATTCGACATTCTAGCCACCTGTGAATTGAGCGTGCCAAATTATTAGAAAGGTTTAATCAAACAAATAATAACAGATACAAACAAAGGCACAGTTTTAAACAAATTAATAGGGAATGTGCTTTCCCTGTTTTGAAATGACTTGAAAAAATCGACGATCCATAGAATTTGTCAATTGTATGATGTCATCTGCTGTAATGCTGCGAGATATGTCCAGAATTGCTTCCCACAACTCACCGTTGCTCCTGTCTTCGCTTCATGATGCTCCAAAGGTTTTCGATTGGGTTCAAATCCGGAGAATTTGCTGGCTACTTCATTTTTCGAGGTCCATCAAAGCCTAACTGTTTCAAATATTCATTTTTTTGTAAGCAGCATGTGAGGGAGCATTATCTTGCATAAAAAAAACAATGGCCCTTCTGAAGGCAACTCTTTGCCTTTTCATCCACGGTTCAAGATGCTCCTTCATAAAGGCTATTTATGCATCAGCAGTCATTTTGACGCCATCTGGTACTCTCCATGGGCCCACTAATGTGTTTCCAATAATACCACCCCAGATCATTATGCCTCCAGTTGGCGTCTCAAACACTGATGGGTATTCTTTCCGTTCATTACCCAGCCTTTGCACCATCTATCTGGCCCATCAAGTGTTGCTTGAGTTTCGTCTGGGAACAAAACTTTAGAGAAGTCAATCTTCATATTTTCCTCGGCTCATTTCAATCGATTTTGAATGTGATTTCTCGTCAAAGGAGACTTCGATACAGGTTTGACTGTTGTTGCTATTTCCCTCAGATACCGACACCGAGTAGTTTTAGACACAGTAGGATCCCAAATACAACTGAAAAGCTCTTGACTGGTAAGTCCAGGGTTCTTCGTGGCCTCTCGTTTAAGTCGTGACATGAGACGACGTGAAATAACCCTCGGCTTGCCTTTATATGCCCTTTTGCGTACTTGTGTAGGGTCAGCGGTGAATTTTTCACTGTTTGATGACACTTCCCAACCATTTTAAAAATTCTAGGGTAGATTTACCTTTTGAGAATTCTGAGGTAATAGTTTTCTTTTCTGCATCACTTAAACTGCTTTTACGGCCCTTCTTTTCACTAAATTCTTATACTTTTCTAATAATTTGGCACGCTCAAATCACCGTGCTGATAACAAGTATGGCGCCAGTTTGTTTACATGGCGAGGATCAGTACGAAAATTTCAGTGATTGCGCAGCTCAGTGTTGCCAACATTGTATGAAAATTTTTGCGATTGATTGGACGGTTTTTGAAATATTAGAAAAAAGTTATCTCGATAATAATTTGGCACGCAGTGTATATATATAATTCTTATCATGTATTTTGGGCCTTACCTTGACACAACTCAACTCCACGCTAGATGACGCCATGAAACTAACCTTAAGAAGCTTGCACAAACAAGATCTGACATTCTCTTCCTAACCACATGCAAAAATTGGATATTGTCCCAAAAGGACTGAAATTAAAGAACAGTTTCCAATACTCCATGAACGCATCACATAGATCCAAGGCTCAACAAATATACGATTCTGCCTCTTCCCAACTACGTAACATTACTCTTAAAGCGGCCTATTCTAAACAATACACTCTTTCAAAATTATGTAATAGCACAGGTTCTATTCTTCGCAGCTCACTAAAAATGAACCACTCCTCGAAGTTTTTCATTTCCTACAAATCATATACAATAAACATCTAGAGAAATGCCTAACGTGCAAGAAAAACAAAATAAGTAATTTAATTAAAAATGAGAAGTTCCTAAAACTCAACAACACGAAAAATACTCAACAGAGACAAACAAACTATTTAGATTCCATCAGCGGCATCTCCAACCCAACACCCATAAAGCTTCACAAATCAAATGCGTCAACATATCCAACTACAAAATATCAACAGAATAATAATGAATACTGTCTAAAGGACGGTCTTTTTCCCCTGGTCAAAAGTTGGATCACGTAGATTTGTGTTACGACTTGGAAAATTTTCTCCTTAACATTAAATTAAGGGAAAACTTCTCTACAGATGCCAACCACCCATATTAATCACAAAGAAAACCGCACGTCCTCATACTGGAGTTCACCAAACGGGCGCAATCACAACATTGATTCGCTTATTCAAAGTTTCAGGACACTCACCTGGACAATATTTATTACAAGGTTTCGGCCCTTTAGTATCTGTCTATATTTCTACGATGAGGTATTACGTACACTATTTATATTATTCGGGCTATTGTGCTCATCTTCGTCGCCATATTTATTACAAAGTTTCGGCCTTTCTGTATCTGTCTATATTTCTAAGATGAGGTATTATGTACCCTATGTTCATTATTTGGACTATTGACCTCATATTTGTCGCCATATTTATTACAACGTTTCTGCTGTTGTACGCTCCAGCCTCCTTCAGGTGGTTGGAATATCGAACTGAACACTTTATTTCGCTCACTGGGGTAGACTGTTCTAGTTTGACGTGATTAAAGACGTTGATTAGACCATACACTGATGTCCTCAATGACACATGACACTGTGGATAAAGGCGTTGGTTAGATACAGTGACAGAACCCAAAGAGTGTGAGTTCAATACCTGGTTAAGGCGGTGGAGAATTGGAGAAGGGAGATAACTGATTACTGACATCCATTAGACATTGCATGTTGATGTTACCTTGTCCCTCGTCTAGGAAGTTAATGTGGCAGAACCTAAAAAGCAGCAGGTGATTTGAATTCAGAGTTTTTCTTTCTCTTAGTCTCGTTGTTTTCTAAGGCTATAGGGATCAATCTGTCCGGCAATTTACCCACATCTATATGGAGGGGAGAATTGTATTTATGCCTTTCCCAAAGATATTAATACGTAAGTGAATGCAATGAACTCGGCCAGAATTCGAAACCGGCTTCCCAAATCATCAATCCAGGCCGCTATCTATTATTCCACAATGCCTCCTCAAAAAGAAAAAGCATACTTCATAAAAGAATGTGGAGGAAATGAGAATCATCCAACTTTGTGGAAGTGTCAGGCTAGTCTTAACTGTAAAGGAGGAACTACAAGATGGCACTCATATGAACATTTGCCGTAGAAGTAGTGAGAGAGTAGAGACCTACTTGCAACTTTGCGTTTGTGGGAAAAGAGGTTTTAGAGTGGAAAACAACTCATCAGTAACAAGGCCTTGAAATTATATTAGTTCAGTAGAAGACCCCAACGGTAATAGAAATTCTAATGTAACCGCTTCCATACAGGAAACATTCGGCTTTCATTGATTTAACAGTTAGTGTTACTATCTGTTGAAATTTACAGAATCTTTTCATCGAAACAAAGTTTCAAAAAATTTGACTAAAGTCCAATATCAAGTCAATATTAAACTCAAATCCGATAAATGTTGTAGCTCTTTCTAAAATTGATGAGAGTTTCCTTCCAAACTCTTTGTATTTGATAGTGTGGAAAGTAAACAGTTTGATTATATTCCTTTCTAGTTACATTTGCTCCCCGTTTTTGGTGTTGCTGTTGTAAGTGATGTGTCTTTTGTTATTTGATAAAACTCTTTGATTTCTGTAGCGGATCTGATGAGGAATGATGTTCTTGAAGATTTTTTAGGAGTAATTCGTTTAAAACTATTTTAAACAATTGATCTGAGGGAAATTTCTTATACATCTGATGGTTTAGACACTTCTGAATGAGGTGGATACCACTGAAGACATACAAATTAAAAATGTGAAGATTTCAGTAGCAGAACCCAATAATGCTTTATTATATATTATTTTTATGCGATTGCTACCTGTTGCGTGGGTTAGCTAAATTGCTGGGTTTTGCTTGACTGATCATCTCGGCTGTCTTATTAGGCAACTTCTTTCGGGTTCAAGAGCAACGGAACAGAAATGATAATCAACAAAATATGCACCTTATGAAAGTACAGACACGGAACAGAATGCCGAACACAATAAGTTATAGTCATTTAGGCAGAGTCACGAATTTTTATCACGATGTGGCATATACTCTATGAGAAGAGTTGCCATTCTCAAACACATAGAAGGAAAACTCTGAATTCGAACGGAGCAGTACTATAACACAGCCGGACCGGCTCGATCCTGGGTCCTTCCTACGCTGGTCAGTACTGACGCCGGTCAGCTGATGATTATCTGTTGATCGGTTCGTTCCTTTATTTGCTCTGCCCACGTTGTGTTTTTTGATCACAATACAGCGAAGATCGAATTTTCGTCTTTACTAAAGCGCCGAATAGAGTTGTTGCGGAAGCGTTGTACGAAAAGGACAAAGAACACTTCCACTGGTAAAAAATACAATTATCATAGCAAATAAAGAAAAAAGCTCGCTGGGTCAATTTTCAGTTGGTTTATATAGTCGTTGACACTGTATGACTTGCTTCTAAAACTTGTAGCGGGTTAAACATACATAAGTAATTAGGTCGTGAATTCTGTTGTCACGTGGGGTTCAGCAGCTCCTCTTAATGCTGCTGTTACATTTCGTCTGCTTCCTTCGCTCCAACTGCTGGCTTCAAATAAGCGTTCGGTTTATATGTATTTCGCCCGTTCCCTACCGCATCTCAAAACGCATTAATTATTCATGAATTAATTATTTTCTCCAACCCTAGAGACATGACATCGGCCCTCAAACAAAGCGGCCAGCGATTTCAAAACAATAGACTTTGCCTCCACATTCCTTTTTTTTTTCTTAATCGGTCATGTGATAATTGAATATTTCCCGTTAACAAATTTTTGTGTTTAAAAATTTATTTAAAATCGGCAAAGAATTCTCTTTGTTTGTCGAATTTCAATGAATTATCTTTGTTTGTCGATTTTCCATACGACCCAAATAGTTTCCAGTCTAGTTGCATATTTACAAAAAAACTGGGTTTCGCTAAATTCGCTTCTCCGCCGTCAATATCCTTCAAATACCAAAACAATCAACTATTCAAAACAATGAACTTTTTGCGCTTCGAATTTTATTTCAAATGGCAAGAATTTTTCTTGCTTGTTTTAGTTTATATTTTCATCAAACCATATTTTGGACACAACATTCCATTCGGCGTTTCTACTTATCAGAATGGGTAAAAAAATCAACATTTTTTCCTTTCTCCATATATCAATTCATGTTTTCCTCTTAACGTTTTCAATGCTTCCAATTCTCCAATTTTATATGGAGTTTGCGCATGAACCATTTTAATTCTAATTTCATACTACCAGTGTCACAACAGTGTCACAGGAGTACTGACATCGATGACATAGTGGCGATTTTTCGAAGATAGACTCTGAATTCGATACAATTGGCCGTAGTGACATCGAGTGCTGAATAACGGTTTTTCAGAGGAAGACAATTCGCCGTACTGGTATAATTTGCTGAATGGTGACTCTTCAAAAAGAATAATCTAAATTCAAAACAACTGCGAATTCAGAGTTTTCATTCCCCTAGAACAGCTGCCACACAGTATAGAGAACTCACTATTTCCTCGTTATTTAACTCCCAGTTGTTGGAGGGAAGACATGGATTCATGCCTTTTTCAAAATTATAATACAAAGTGAAGGCAACAGAGGCTGTCACATTTTGAACTCAGCCGTTCGATACCACTTCGCCTGCCTACATCCATTAAGCAACCCTGAAATATATTCAGGATATAAAACGAAACGCTTGGTTAAAAACAAGAAGTGATATGTAAATAATGTATGAATGGCAAAGTTAACGGATGTGCATCGGTCATCGGCCAACTAAAAACAACTGCTCGTAGCTCTCTACTGACTCTGGGATAGATGCCCAAATAAACAGCTCTTTTACTAGACATAAATGGTCTTGCAATAACCTGATGGACACAGTTGAGTTGATTTCACTGCTGGCCAATCCTTAGCAGCGACAGCGACCAGATCCTGTTAACCTACCAACCAGAGACTCGACTAATTTCTCTTCTATCCAATCAGAATTTCAGAGTCTAGCTTATCCTTTTACATTTTATTAAGAAGCCCTAACGATGGATATAGTTGCCATTTTTCTTTTACTTCTGGGTTAGTTAATAATTGGAATGGCCCATATATTTTCCCAATCATCCCTGTGAAAAACACTATACCAGAATACTATTGGGTTCATGCCTTTCAATGAGTATAGGCTGGCGCGACATGGAGTTGATTTAGATATGACGTGTTCATGTGAAGCCTATGTTTTTAATCTCATTCAGTAATAGATTGTCACTAACAATGGAGGGGTTATTATGAATGAGGTGTGTGATATGAATAATGAACGAAGTAATAGGGAGGGGGAGATGATGAGGATAGGTAGTATAGATAACTATTGATTCTTAACTTGAAAATGTATGAAGATTGTTGTGTTCAAGGAAGCGGAAGATGTGCAACAAATATAAGTTTTTAGGAAAACGCTGAGATTAATTTTCTGAAAATATGGGGGAAATGAAGGAGATTCGACTCTGTGGATGTAGCTTGGCATATTCCAGCTGTAAAGTTATGATTTAATTGGAGTAAACTTGTAGCAGTTAATGTGAATATTTATCACTTTTATTTTTCGTAGTTGCTGGGTGGTATAAATCTTCGGCAGAAATATGACAAATGTGGCATAAAATGCAGACGAAAAGCGAGACGTTTAAATAACGCACTAAAGTAACTGAATATTTTCGTGGTGTAAAAGAAAAAAATGGAAAAAGTTTTCTTTTTTATTAACCTTTTTTTTTCTTTGTAATCAAGCGTTTGGATTCCTTGGGAAATCATCGAATTCCGTTTAATAGTAAGCTAACTTGAAATATTACTTTTAATAAAACGATGAATACTTTGAATTATTAACATTCACATGTCTGAAGTTCTTGATGTCGTCACATTTTGACATTCATGCCACTTAGTAAAATATGTATGTCTTTCGTAAGAAATACACTTAACAACTTAACAAAGATATATCTTCTTCGTATGGTTTTTGCCTGAAAGCGTCTCGTCTTTTGAATTAAAGCAATTCAGTGAAAAAAAAAATATTTCTAAACATTTTCAGTTAGATTTATTTTATCTTTTGTACTAAAAACATAAAATAAAATATTGTAACAGAGATAGTGCGAAATCAACGGTATCTGAGTTCGACAGCGGTTTTTTTTTTAAATATTTCGTAAACGAAGCAGAAGAAAAGAAGAAAAGAAAGAAGAGAAAGACGAAGAAAAAGAACAAAAATAAGTAGAAAACTATGCTATAGCAAATGGTTTCCAGGGTGTTTCCAAACATATATACACACACGCTGTTAGTAATTCTCACCTGAAGTTTAATTAAAAACATCCAAATAAAGATTTAACGTTACAATAAATATTAACATATTAAGCCCAGGTAACTCGGTGACAGTTCAAACTAATTTTTAAAAAATATTTTTAGAAAAATCAGATTTCATTGAAAACTGACAAAATTTTTTTATTGATTAAATGTCTCAGTAAGTTTAAGTAGTTTCTTACTCGCAGTAAAACATATTTATTTAAGCGTTTCAAATACAGAGAATAGAAATCAGTACTAAATTAATAATAAAGAGCTAAAAACGGTATTTTAAATTGACAGGATGACACGGGATCAAAGTACTTGTACGGTAGACACTACCATTTTATTAACCTGCGAGTGCTTGGTATTTTCCTAATAGATGAAGATGAGAATGGAAACAAAAGAAGTGTAGCTCTACAGAATGATAATGAGAATTCCATAGATGGAACATATGCGCAACGAGGAAGTTAATTAGAAAAAAATGACAATTCTACATAGAAACAGAAATAGATAACATTTCTTGGTCATATTATGAGGAAATGTGGCTTTGAAAATTTGATACTCACAGGTCATACTGAAGGTAAGATGTGTAGAGGGAAACGTTCAGTGATTCGTTTTCTCCGACTTATCAACCCTTTGCAGGTTATTTAAATCCAGGATATATATATATATATATATATATATATATATATATATATATATAAAAGTGAACATTGATGTCAACACTTAAAGGCGACAGGCTGTTTCATACTAGACGCAATCGTCAGGCATGAAACAACCTGTCGCCTCTAAGTGTTGATTTCAATGTTCACTTTTATATTTACATACGCTCTATCTCTGATATTGAGCACTTTATCCCATAAATATAGCACACCTCAAGAGTATGTTTCTTCATATATATATATATATATATATATATATATATATATTAAAGATATTTTTGTAGGTACAAAATTTAATGATCGAAATAAAAGTATAAAATTTAATATTACAAGACATATTAAACAATATTAAATAATAAAAAAAAAACACAACAACGGGGGGGGGGGAAGCAACCGGTTTCGCTCCCGCTCTTCAGGCTTCCACGGGAGATTCAAAATTAAAACAGAAAAATGTACAATAAGAATAGGTGGAAAATATATATATATATATATATATATATATATATATATATATATATATATATATATATATATATATGCAAGAAGGAACTAGAGGCAGATGACATGAGTCCCAGCAAACACTTAGGTTGTTTGCACAAAGAAGGCTTGCGGGACCCGATGTAAAGTGCCTCCAGAACCTTCAGATGAAATACAGAGTGTGACCGGGCCAACACGGTGAACCAGTCAACACTAAATTTTGCTGCACAATCTCTGCTATTTAAAAGATGTTCGCATATGGCGGAACTGTAGGTGTTCGGGACGAGTCCATTCAAAGGCAGGATGTGGTTTCTAATTTTAGTATATATATATATAAAAAATGATTCAGTAAAATACATTAAATCAATAGCTTCATCATCCACAAGGAAAGTTGGTTCTCTGTGTCGTGCCAGAAAGTTTTTTCTCGTCTGAGTTCATCCTTCAAATCTGTAAATCAACCAATCGCCCTTGCATGGAATACTTCTGCCATATATGGTTTGGTTCCCCGCGCCGTAAGTCTTGAGGTCCTCGACAAAATCCAGAGACGGATATGCAATGTGATAGGTCCTGATCTGGCATCTCGTCTACAGTGATTTTCTCACATACGTGCCGTGGCTTCCGTCTGTTTCTTCTACAAGTATTTTCATGGCAACTGCTCCGACGAGCTACTTTCGCTGTTTCCCAGATTGCATCTCGGTACCCCCCCCCTTTTCATTGTTGAAACGGTTAAATGCAACCGCCTCTACTACACCAACAGCTTCTTATCTCGATTTTCCCGTCTGTGGAACTACCTTGCTTCCCTGATAGCTATAGTCATCAAATATTCAAATGTAATGTCAATCGACATCATCTGTTGCTATGATCTTGTTCCCCGTCCTTCCCAGCATCCTTTCCTCAAACACGCCTCTTTACTCTTGCTCTCAATCTTCTGTAACCCCCTTCCGTACTAGTGAAACTCCCGCTTTACTTGAGGACTTAAAAAAAATAGGCCCTACTAATTATCCCTTAGTTGGTGTTAGAAGAGATGGACTCATACCCTTTCCTAAGTGTATTTGCGTGGAAGTGAATATAACGAACCCAACTGGAATTGGAACTCGGCTCTCCGATTAACAATTACGAGTCGTTATCCATAATAACACCCGCACATCCAAGCTTACAGCATTTGGTATTCCCAAGCGGTCACCCATCTAGGTAGTGACCAGGCTCGACGTTGCTTAACCTCCGTAATAGTACGGGTGCGGCTGTTGTAATGTAACGTCGGCGAAATCTGTAGATGTTAATATGAGCAACGAAGACGTTTTAAATAAAACAGGAACAAAAAGGACTAACAATTAATAATTTCTGAGAAACATAATGAGGAAAGAGAGTTTGGCCCTCACAGGTCATGGCTGAAGGTAAGAGACGTAGAGGAAAACAGCGAGTAACCTACGTGGCCGTCTTTTTGAAATTAGATAGTAGAACAGGCACTCGGAGGAGATTGTTACTGTAAACGTAAACATTGCTTGGAGCTACAAACGTTTGCGTCAGGAGGCTGTAAAGGGCTGAAAACATGGTACATAAAAGAAGATGCATCGTTGCATTAAAAAAAAATCAACCAAACAGAATAGAAATTTAAGAAAAGGGACATTCTAGACAGGTTTCGCTCTCGGGGAATTCTTATTTTTTGTGGCATAGGAAAAAAGCAACACTTTTAATATCCCCACTTAAACTGATTATATAAATCAACCTTCACTAGATGCATTTGGGTTTCTGCAGAACATGGGACCATCGGGAACTGTCGTTTGAAGTATCATTTTGTTTCAGTCTGTGTATCAAAAAAAAAAAAAAAAAAACACGCGTAAAAGATTTTCAAAGTTTTTCTTAATCGTCAGCAGAACACATTAAGATAACTAATTGAAAGTGCTCGAGGGTCTGTATATCAAATCTAAGCAACGTTCTCTCTGTAATCAGAAGGAAATTGCTTAGTATTAATGTAATCTATCTGTGACTCATAGTGTTGATTCTCTGGTAATATCTTTCTCTTTCACCCACCCTGATTTTTAGACTATGTGCACTTTTATGTTTAGTCTTCGAATAAGCTCTGAAGAGTGAGGAGTTATAACTGGTTAGCAGCTAGTATTTTTGTTTTCAGATATTTTCACTTTCAAAATTATATCGAAATCCATTCGTAAATATGTTCTGTCTCCGTCATTATCACATTAACTCGGTGGTTTACACTATTTATATTATTCGGACTACTGTCCTCATCTTTGTCGCCATATTTATTACAACGTTTCACTGGGGTAGACTGCTCTAGTTCCACATGCCATGTTTAATGCATGTCACTTATCAGTTATTTCCTGTTAATTCACCTCCCCATGTTCTCCAGCACCTTAGCCAGGTATTGAACTCATACTCTTTGGGTCCTGTCACTGGATCTAACTAACGCCTTTATCCATTGTGCCATGTGTTCTCGAGGTTAAGGTGGTGGGGAACTTGGAGAGGGGAATTAATGGGTGATAACTGATAGCTGACATCCATTAAATATGGCACGTGGAACTAGAACAGTCTATCCCAGAGAGCTAAATAAAAGGTTCAGTTCGACATTCCAACCATCTGAAGAAGGCCGGAGCGTACAACGGCCGAAATGAGTACAAAGATGAGTACAATAGTCCGAATAATGTAAATAGTATGCATCATACCTCATCTCAGAAATATAAACAAATCGGAGATTTATACTTTTAAAAGTCAGGACGATTGTAAATATGTTGGCAAAACTAATCAGAGGTTATATATCCGTATTGCCTAGGATGTACCAGCTGTATCCGTAATGGACAGTATGACAATTTGCATTTGTATTATTTGTATACATTCGGTTCTGCAATTGCAGAACACATAATAGATAATCCGAATTGCATCTCGTAGATTTTTATTACAGTAGCTGGCAGAGCAAATTCAGATTTACTATTTGAAAGTACTTCAGACCCTTTATATTGTCCAGGAAAACTTATGGTTGATTGGTTTTAATGTAATCAGTCAGTTACTCATAGTGATGACTCTTCGGTAGTATTTTCCCTCTTATTTTAGTAGTTGTGCATATATTTATATGTTTTGTCCTCGATCGAGCTCTGAAGAGCGAGTGGTGATAACCAGTTAGCTTTGTTACTCCTTTTTCTTATATTTTTCGATTCACCATTTTATGGAGAACAATATTTTTTCTCTTTCTTGCTCTTCCACCGCTTTGTTTTAATGTATTTGCTTATATTACGCGAATATATACTTTTTAAAATGTCCGCTTTGAAATCCATAATAAGTGAGGCTCCGTGATGAAATAAATATCTCTCTGGTCGGTATATATTCCTTACTCGGAGCTGTGAAGCTTTATTTCAAATTTTACAAATGACACGAAAGAAAGAAATGCCAAATGTCAAAAACTACAAGTTAATTTAAATCATTCATGCAAACATTCAACCGTTTTCTTTATTTTATAAATGTTCTTAATTTTGAAAGTATTTAATTAACTTTCATGGAAGAACTATAGTCAATTCTAACAAACAGAGCGTGTATCAATTTGTTACCTTCCAGCATTGAAAATGTACAACTTCAGATTTATACATTACTGTAACTGAAAAAAAGCACAGAAATCGTTAATTAGACCTTTTACAGGGTGCTTCACAAGTGTTGAAACAAAGCAGCCTCTCATATCTTCCCTGTTGACTTTATTCTCTTTCTCTGTTCAGATTTTGGCTGGGGAAATAGTTGAAATTTCAACCAAATATAGTGAAATCGTGCCTTGGGCGATGACGCAAAAGATCCTCTATGTGAAGACATATTACGAAACTATGTCTTCGAAGATTGTTCAAGCAGGATAGAGAAGGAAATTCAATTGGAACACATTTCCAAACAGAAGTCAGATTTTCTAGTTGGTCAAGAACTTTAAATCTCATGGCACTTGTGAAGATCGTAGAACAACGGGTTCCTCATCGGGGGTGGGGGGCGTGCACGCGTTATCAAAAACTTTGCACACCGTATTAATCAGTGCTTTCAACTGAACGGCGGGCATCTGGAGCATGTACTCTAGGGCTCCTCTTGACATTTTTCGTTCATTTTTTAGACTAAATGGTTGCAGATCCTAAAATGTTATCCTTTTACTTTTCTATAAATGTAATTTCCATTATTTGTGATCCTTTATTTTTGCTCGATTATTTTATTTCAAAAATTGTGAAACAAGCTGTATTTACTAATTAAAAACTTTAAAAAAAGAATGCATTTTATAAAAATTATCGAAATAATAACCTCACGAAACTGTTTTCAAAAGAAAATGTAAGGACATTTTTTGTAAAATGTAAGGTCATTTTTTGTAAAATGTAAGGACATTTTTTGTAAAATGTAAGGACATTTTTTGTAAAATGTTATATCCTTTTAAGTCAACCGATCATACATTCGTTTTTCTTATCTGTGAACTGTCATGGCAGCATGGGAACGATACATGTAAAGAAATGGTGAAACAACTCATATCATGTCTAATAGGGCGGCTTGCAAATCTCTGTTGCAAATGCAAGCTCAGGCACATTTTGTGCTTGTTCAATACCCACAAAGCTCACGTGTGGTTTATACTACAACTATGCTGAGCGGACCTTAGTTACCGTTTCTGGGAGAGAGCGAGTTATCCAGTGTGATTAACTGTCTGAACAAGGCTAGGACGCTCACACCCTCGGTCATGATGACTTGGGAAAAGTAATGGCGTAGTTACCCAATTTTATTTTCCCGCTTTTGAATTCCGAACATTCCTTCCCTTAGAATAAAGTTTGGGATTAAAGATTAAGCGACGATTTAAATCCCTTAGACTCTAAGGGAAAAGTGATCTCATGCCTTACCCCCCCAAGAAAAAAAAACTGCATTTACACGAAGGTGAAAGCAGCAGATAAAGTGGAATTGCATGATGCCGTTTTAAAAACATCCTCACATCCAAATAGACGGATATATCTATCTATCTATCTATCTATCTATCTATCTATCTATCTATTTATCTATCTATCTATCTATATATATATATATATATATATATATATATATATATATATATATATACAAACTAATTCAGAAGAACAGCTTTTTAATTTTGAGTGAAAACGAAACGACTCAATCAATCAATGTTTTAACATTGATCGATTGAGTCGTTTTCACAGCTCAAAAAGATTGAAAAGTCAGAAAGTATTTTAAGATGGTGGTGGGGGTAATGATTTAGTAATACAAATCTTACTAATTAATCCATAGCCGAGAGGAGAAGAGGTGGACTAATATCTTTTCCCAAGGGTACTTGCTGGTAAGTGAATATATCGAAGTCAACTGAAAATGGAACTCGGCTCTCCGGTTAAAAATTTCGAGCCATTATCTATTACACCACCCGCACATCCAATTTGGATTCCGTTGCGCTCGCAAAAGTTGCTTGTGTAAATTTGTTATTCCATCTCTTCCAAATGTTGCCTCATATGAAAAGAAGACTGAAGAAACAAACAACGGATCAGCAGTTTGTGCAATAAACAATCAGCAAAAGTTTTCCCGTGGCAAAAGACCTGCACACATTGCAAATGATACAGATACAATAGCTGCTCTTGCTTGAAGTACTCTCCTTGCGGTACTATAAGATGTACGGCATGCTATGGCTACATGGCGTGTGCTGATAACTGGATCGTTTCCGACAGTCTGTAGAATGTGTAGTCGGTCTTCTTCAATCCATAGTTTGTGGTGCCACAAATCCTGTCTCAGCAACGCGACGATAAACACCAGCAAAAGTGGATGACTCGGCTGCCTTCGGTCTTGAAACGCAATCTGATAAAGCCGTACCGCCTAGCTTCCATTACCATTCGCGCTGTTCTATGTAAAAATTATATATCTGCCTGCTTACGATATGAAAATCCTGCCATTGTTAAACGGATCACTTCTCAGGTAACTCACTACTACACACACACGTTGAAGACAGACTAGCCATAAATGTACACGAATGGCAAATGTAACTTAGTCTAGGTGTCAACACAGTTCCATCTACCATAAACTTTCTTTAAACTTAACTAAAATAGGACGGATTTGAGGACATCTGTTTATATGGACTTTTATCCTTGTTTTGGTTTGAGGAAATCGCCCCCAAATTTTGTAAAAGTATTTCTGATGCACCCTGTACGTTATATAGCGGTGATAATGTTATGCCTTGCTTAGGCTACTCGCCGTGACGTCTGTTAGAAATTCTCCCGACTGACTCCATCTGGCTGGTATTTATTTAGCCTCCCCACTGAGACGAGATCTGACACAAGGTCGAGTTTAGTATGGGAAACCCGAGCGCATAGATTCGGGGCAAAGGTCAAAATGTACCCTGTCCCGCAACTGCAAGATTTTTGCATTGTCTGTTTTTCTCAGCTGAGTCTCCGACCATTGACAGAATACAGACTGAGTAGTACTCTGCCGGAAGACAGAGAGCTTGACAATCACGAGCCAGACTAACTCGAACGGACAATATTTCTTTTGGGTAAAAATACAAAAAAAATGGCATAACGCCAAATGTGGAGTCGAGGAAAACTGGTCATCATTTGTCTTACTTTAAACTTAGTAATAATCACTGACCAAAAGAAACTATACAATATTTCTTGCACCAAAATACCAAAATTCTTACTTATCATTCTTATTACAACCTCCATAATACCTCAATTTCTCGGTGAATATATACAGAGAAGTAGAAAGTGTTAGTACGAACAATCAGGTTTAGTAGGGAGAACAATGTAGTCTCGACCAGTATCACTATTCCAATGTCTTGTAGTAATTGTCTGAACGCGACTCTGTTTCGGACTGCCTCTGACTCGACTGACTGACTCGTTCGCTCTGACTGACTGACAGACTCCTGACGGACCTCACTCCAGACTTCAGACTGAACAGTATTTAGTCACCTCCCCATGAGGGCATCATGTGGCACAAGGCCGGTTTAACGTGGGATCTCCGAGCCCGTGGGATCTCCGAGCCCGTGGGCTCGGCCAAAAATATGCCCTTTGAACCCGTATAAAGTGGGAATGGGGGAATAGACTAAAGAAAGTGGGGACAAAATAAAAGTGGCCCATAAGCATACATTCCCTTCCTAAGATAACTTGCCGTAAAGAAAACTTACAAAACCAAACGAGTCTAAACGAGCCTATTTTGGGTGAGGTTGTCAGTGTTTATTACAGGGCGCCCAGTATCCAGATGTCTAACCGGCATCAAAATGCCACCCTATGTCAGATCCTTTTACTCGACATAGACGTGAAGGACTAACCCACTTTTTACCAAATTCTGATGGAACGAGTCGTAGACTTTCCGCCTTGATCTTGACTTTAAGCTGATGCTTAAAGAACAAAATCACTTGTGAAGAGATAAACTTTTCGTTTCCATAGAATTCCTTCTCTCGCGTCATCCATATCACGCCTCGCATAGCATCTAGTAAGCACAAGAACACATAGTCAACGACATTACAACATTGCTACAAAAAGAACTGCTCTCGAGGACAAAGAACTTTTTTGTGAATCATGATGTCTTCAATAAACTTGCATAACGAGACTACGAAATTGCAGTGAAAGAAAAGGTATCCCAGGGTCTCCAGTGACTAACCGCAGCGAATGCCGTTAGAAGAATTTCCCAAGCCCGTTGAAGAAATTATTTTCCGACCCAAATGGCCATTTGCAACGCCAGCCAGGTAAGGGATGCTTCATTGTTAGTGCGGTATTTCAACCCAGGCTCCCGAAGCCTTATGGAGCGATCCTCCTGCTTCGTTATCCCGAGCTCGCCATACTATCTTAAACGGATCCCCTCAATGAAATCTGATATAATGCCTTACGGGACAACGCCTCGACGTCGCAGATGTCATCCGTCTCCCGTAAGTGGAATTTCAGAGCTAACCGGCATTCACGAGAGGAGAACTCACTTCGGGGTAAACGGTGGGCTTCCTCCTCCTCTCACGATTGCACACTTCTCAGTAACGGGTCATTCTTACTGGTGTCTTCCTTCCAGAATTCGGCATTCCCATCCGCTTGCGAACACATTTGGTCTAGGAACGCGATGCGAAGCCTATATTGACGAATCTCAACGCTAGGCATACCCTGACCGCCTTGCCTCCCTACAAGAAGGAGTACAAGACCCTAACTAATTGCATCAGTAAGGTATGCGGGGGTGGAAACACGGAGAATCGGTAAAAGAGAATTGGGTAGATATACGAAACACATACTTCCGACCTTCCCTTTAAGGAAAGATTCGTCCGAAACCACAGAGAAACTGCGTCTTCTACCGCACCTCCGACCAATTCATTTCCAGCAAGAGATCGAGGCCGACCCAGACGCCGAGTACCTTGACCGTCCCGTCCGTCCAGACGAAAGGCCTAGGAAGAGAAACTCCCTTCCCGCCTCCAACCAGAAGCCAACAGACTTATCGCAATTGATCTTGGCTCCTGTCACCGTCTCGTACATTCTGATCTGTTTGCAGACTTCATCAATCTCGGCTATGTCCGACACAAGAACCGAAACATCATCAGCATAGGCGGAGTACCTGGACGAGGTGGTAGCACCAGGTAAGGAAATTCCGCGTTGGACCAGATTCGACTGTAACTTGCGAAGGAAATGCTCCAAAGCATCATGGGTGGTCCGATCTCATTAAGTTTCGTTGCACCAAATGACTTGTCGCGTTTCTTTCGCGCGCAATTTTTAATATTGAGTCAAGCGACTCCAAGTGCATTTAACGTCTTGTTTTTATCATCCATGAGACTTGTTCGCTAAGGTCAATTCTTTTAGACACCACGGGCTTTCGCCTGAAAGCTTTTAGCTTTCCACAGAGAGAGGAAGAGTAATTAACAGAGAGAGAGAGGGAGAGAGAGAGACTCAAAGTTACAGGGAGAGAGGAAGAAAGAGAAAGTCAGAGAGAAAGAGTGAGAGTGACGTTAATAGTCACAGAGAGAGAGAGAGAGAGAGAGAGAGAGAGAGAGAGAGAGAGAGAGACCACTATAACAACTTAACCTCCCTGAGTTTAATGAATTATAATTTAGAGGTGTCGGTGTAGGATATTCACAACTCAAGAATTTTTGTAGTGCTTCTTCGCTCACTTTTTCATTACTTGCTTTTTTTCAAAGCTCTCTTAAAAGTATCCACAGACCGTTCAGCTTGTCCGTTTGACCTTGGATGATTCAATTGAAAACATTTTACAATTTTTTAAATTCTTAAGCAGTGAATAGTGAACCGTTATCCAAGACAGAATGACATATCTTGCCAACAATTCGTGTAAAAATCCACTGTAACCATGGAATTTTTTTTTTGCACTTACAGATTTCAGGACACTTACTATTCATTATACCAAGTTAATTTGATCCGTTGTTTGAACCAGCACAACCTCTGCAGGCTTTTACTAATTTTTCAATGTCTTAATCCATTTTGATCCAGATAGCTTCTCAAGAGATTTCATCCTTTGAAATTCCCGGATGTTCACTATGAAATTCATTTAATATCTGTTGTTGTAATATGCTAGGTATTACAGTACTCTGTCGCATAGCGAGTAAGCGTTCAAGTCTGGATTGCGTTCTAAAAATCGTCTATATTTCTTACATTCTATTAGTGTTTTTTTAATTTTCGAAAGAAACATGTCTGCATGTAGTTCGCGTGCTAAAGGGCATAAAATAATTTAAATTTCTATTTCGCTTTTTAATGCTGCTATAGCAGTCTCCTCAAACGTTTCAGTATTTTCTATAATCATCAGTAAATCTTAATATTTTGGGCGGTTGGTGTACCATCCTGAAATCGTAATTTAATAAGATGTTACCCCAGTGTTAGAATCTATTCGCTGTATTCATAAGAATTCTTTTTTCGAACCATAAATTGATAATGAGGTCGATGGTCCGTCTGCAAACGAAAACTCCTTCCGTGTATAAAGTTGTAATTTCTTTTACACTGCATATATTATTGTTAATGCCTTTTTTCTATCTTTCTGTAGTTTTTTTCTGTCGGTAATAGCCAACACGAAGCACGTGCGACGGATTTCATGTTGCGGTCATCATATTTATGTAGAATTACCGCTGCTATTTCATAGTCACTGGCAACTGAAGCCAATACGATTTCTGTTTTTGGATCGTAGTGCACTAATGATAAGTCTGACTTTTATATTTTCTTGATTTCTTCAAACGCTATCTGACACTTATCAGTCATGTTCCACTTTATGTCATTTTTTTTTTTAAAAACCCTATTCAGTGGAGCTTCCAAATTCTGTAGATTAGGTATACAGATTTAATAATAGTTTGCTAGAAATGCTTGTAACATAGTAACGTTTTTTGGAGAAGGCATATTCTTAATTGAACTTGCCCTCGACAGATAAGCAACTGCGAAACCACAATCTGCAAATATAGTAATCATAGCTTGTTGAAATATAGCTGCAGCCAAATTTATCCCAAAGGGGAGTTGGTTGAACTTATACAGTCCCTTGTGCGTATTTACAATTATTAACTCTAAATATTCTTTTTCAACTGGTTTTGAAAATACGCTTCAGAAAGATCCATGTTCAAAAAATTTCCTCTAGACTTAGTAATGACTAGCAGTAGAGCCCGGTGTTGCCCGGGGATATAACAGTAAGAGATAGATCAAGTATCCACCATCATAAAGACTGAAAAATAAAATTGACAAAGATTATTGTTTAAGGTTGACGGACACGCATGTCTTAATTGTTTTTTTTTTTTAGGAATTGGTCAAACCCAAACTCAAACAAAAACATTGTTTTCAATCGTTATGAGTCTCTACCGATTGAATAGAATTTTATTATAAACAATTGTCTTGTAAATGAAATTTTTAAAGCATTCTGAATGTAAAAATAAAGAAAAAAGTGTGCAAGACAATAAGAAACACTACATGCCAAAAAAAAGTGAAGTTTTGTTGAAATCGGTTGAAAAGTGTAGGTAGCCTTTCTGTAATATTTTAGTTTTACAATTTATGATTTTTACTTATTGAATACACAATTTTGCTTGTGGCGATTCATAATTAGAATTCTGATTTGAATATATTTTCCACTCGTTGTTTCTAATACAAAAAATATTAACTTTATTTGGGTTTATTAATTATGATCTAACAAATCTTATTCATTTAGTAGCCTTTCTGTAATAATAATCTTTTACAATTTATGATTTTTACTTATTGAATACAGTAAAAAAATTGGACACCATGTGTATTTAAAGTAGTTTGCGGTTATTATTTTTAGTTAGGACTTGTGTATGTTTAGATTTCATTATCTTTCCCTAAAGATAAAGAATTTATCCGATGTTTGTATTCGTACAATCAGTAGAGATCGTTAGATTATTGTTTAAGGTTGACGGACACGCATGTCTTAATTAGTTTTTTTTTTTTTACGAATTGGTCAAACCCAAACTCAAACAAAAACATTGTTTTCAATCGTTATGACTGTGTCTTCCGATTGAATAGAATTTTATTATAAATAATTGTCTTGTAAATGGAATTTTTAAAGCATTCTGAATATTAAAAATAAAGAAAAAATGTGCAAGAGAATAAGAAACACTACCTGCCAAAAAAAAAGTGAAGTTTTGTTTTATCGGCTGAAAAATATAGGAAATCCGATCCCATATTTAAAGGAACACACACACACACACACACACAAACAACCCGATGTGAGTTGTCCCCCTTCCATTTTCACGATGTCTCTTAATCGTGTTTTCAAATTGATTTTGTGCAAAAACAATTATATTTTTCCCATTTTTGGCGCTGTTAGAACCACCCCAAGGTAATTTTATGTAGTCCTGTGAAGTTTTGTTGAAATCGGTTAAAAAATGTAGGAAATCCGATCCAATATATAAACGTTACACACACACACACACACACACACACACACACACACACACACACACACACACACACACACACAACAATCTGCGTTTTATAATAAGTAAGATTAATAAATGGATTCTAAACGTTTGTATAGCTATGTCGGAAAATCCGCACAAACACGAATTTTAATTTATTTTTTACATACACTACTGGTGCTGCCATTTTGAATGGTCAGTGTTTTCAATTACACCTATCTTTTCAAGCCTGTGTAATTCTTTGCTGCGAACGATACACTAGGTTTCGCTGTGAACATTGGCGTCGACCTTTTTTTCACTTGAAATTTCTCTTTGACTTTGGAACTCCGACCCGACTCATTCGACAGAACACCCGGAAAACATTTTTTATTTTTTCCTTTAATTTTTCACTCTGTTTTTTTAAACTTATCGGTTATCCACTTACATTTTTGCAATAAATATTTATAAGTGAGTTCCATCCAGTCAGTACCGAATAAGTTTGTAGTAATTTTAACACATAAGCCTTAGATTTTTGCATACTTGCTTCAGAATGAGACGTTGCAAGTCATTTCGCCAATAAAAATAATTTCTCACCTGACACGTCACGTGCGATTTTCGAAGTTATATTAATATAGGTTATCAATTGCTTTCCATGTAGGTTCGTTGATTGTGATATCACTACTAGTGTCTAGTTGCATTTTTGTATCCATATTATTTATTTTCGCATACACACATTTTACTTGTTTTGTTTTGCCTTCCTTTAGTTTTACAGTGTGACTTTTTATGTCATGCATTTCCACACTTGTAACCCTTGGAATTCTTAAAGAGCAGTCGAATCTGAGATGTAACGTTATTCATTTGAAACTTAGATTAATTTTTTTTTTTTTCCACTTTTTACTTTAGCTTGTATGTATACACATTCCTTTTCTTCAATTTCTTCGGAATCGCGTCTCAGATTTTGGTTTCTCTGACATTCGTCCGATATTTCTTGTAGTGTTAGTTTTTGATTCTGTTCAAATTTCGTTAGAATTCTCGCTCTTATTTCTACGTTATTTTTGGCCGTTAATCCTTGTAAAAAAAATAACCCTTTAAACATCTCCGCAGTTCGTTTAATTTGAATCTTTCACACTCCTTGTTAACAATTCCAACATATGTGACAAAATCTTCGTCTTCTTTTTCGTCAGATTCATACACTTCCAACGAGTATTGAATAATGAACATTTCTTGCTAAAAATTTTAGTCATAATATTTACTGTTTCTTCAAAGAAAATTTCTCCTCTTTTTTTAGGTAGTACAAAATTACAATTTTTTCATGTTCTATCGGTGCTAACTTTCTTAACTAGTTTTTACTCGTTTTCACAGTTACTACATTCTTCCCTGAAAATTTGATCGTATCTACTAAAATAAGCAGAAAAGGTAATTCCATTATCTGAATTGTATGTGAATTCAGATATGGCATTTGCCACCGCCCGCGAGTGAATAATTTGGAAAATTTTCCGTTTAACTCTGTTGTTGTTGCTGTTGTCTTTTTTACCACTTGGGGTAATAATTCTTTCATATTTATAGAATAACTTTTATTTTTAACTATTTTTCTTTTTTACACACACACACCAAAGAAAAAAAATTAAACCAACGTGGTTCTAATTTCTCATCGTTACTCTTAACATGTGCGTCGAAGCAAAAAAACAAAAAACAAACAAACAAAGTTTTTCCTACTTTGCATGAGTTTCGATCCCACGTCGCCACATTTATAACTCACTCCTACCGGTTATTATATTATCTCTTCCTTAGGCGTGAAGTCTGTTAGAAATTCTCCTAATTCTAACAGACTTCCCTGACTCACTTGTAGTTCTTTAAGACGTCTTGCCTAGTTTATTTGTGTTACCTGGTGCGTGTTATTTACTCACGACAATATATATATATATATATATATATATATATATATATATATATATATATATATATATATATATATATATATAGGATTAATATAAATATAAGATTTGTCACTTAGATGATTGGTATTACCTTCGGCATTCCGACTCTTGTTTTGTAAACTGACCATCATTCGATCCACTTGTCATGGGATTCGCTCTGTGTCTGATATTCAGCACTTTTACCCATAAATATAACATACCTTTTAAACTATTTGTATTATATATATATATATATGTAAAACGAAAATAAATTTGTTAGACAAGAACAATAATAATAATGATAATAAAATGTGGTCATCTTAGAGGAAATAGTGTCCCTGTAATAATAGTGGAACTTTGAATGATTTTAAAAGGATCTGATGAGAAATTTCTGAACAGTATGCTTGGAAAATGTTATTTGCAAGAAGCCCCCAAATAGTATTGACTAGCAGTGCAGTCTTATGTATTCTGTCGGCATAGTTAATGACTAGATGTGACTGACGATTTTGAGCGCATTTTTTATTTGCTGAATATATGACTGACGAAAGATACCATTAGCCAATTCTTGGCACCCGGCAAGTAATGTAATTTTAAAGGAATATTTTTTAATAATAACAATAATAATAATAACAATCCATCAAGACTTGGGGACTTTAACATCGATACTGACATCAAATAAAAGCTAATTGCACAGACATATTAATTAAAGACTACAAAAATATCCCCCCATATATATGGCAGTGTCAGATAAAAATATATCCAATAAAGAATAAAAAAGTAAATATAAAGTTATTGAAAGTAAAACAATATGACCCTTACTGTTATACTTATAATAATTGCAGGCCTGGGTGAGATGCAAAAGGTACAGACAAAAATATTAAAAAGGTCTCCTGTAGCCTTTGTTTATAAGAGATTCAAACAAATTTGTGGAACTCTTCATCTATTCAGAATGTATAGGTTTACTAAATTGCGTTACCCTAGGTTTTGGGTGATGACATGGTAAGAGACTGCATTAAATAGGAAGCAAAAAAAATAAATTAATCAACATTCACCCCCTGGAATATATGGGAGAAGTTCATATGTTTGTAATAATCAAATATTGATAAATAATATGATCTCAGAAAATTGCAGGAAAAGTGGTAGAAATCTCAGCATAGAATAGATTACCGTAATGCCTTTGATAGGGTATCGTACTATTGGATCCTTAAGGCTTTGGAAATGTACAAAGTCTCCTTTGTGACGTCGTCCCCCGGTCGCAGCGCCAACTGTGACGTTCTATCCTGATCTACCGCCTGTCGCGTCAGTCGTGTTGTCTCGTCCTGTGACGACCAACTGGCTTGGTATCGGTCGCGGCACCTAAACGTGACGTTCTAACCTTTTGGTGATTCGGGTGGGAATCTGGTTAGATTTGATATCAGCCTCGTCGTTCCCAACTCGCTTCCAACGCCTGGTTACCAAGGTAACTGCATTGATCTCCAGTCTGCCTACCCACGTTGTGAATTGATCTTAGACAGACGAGACCAAACAGTGGTTGGGGCCGTAATGCAAATTGAGTTCAACGGGGGTGATACTACACAAATATGCATAAAAAATAAAATAAAATGAAAACTCAAAAAGTTCAAAGTATCAAAGAAAAAGGTAACAAACTTTATGTCTAGTTGTTCGATACATAGGGCTGCATCTATCTCCCGACCCGTTCTGTGGATTGTGACACGTCGTTTTCGCTAGGCAAGTTTTAACGCTTCAAGTTGTCTGTTCTCTAAGAAATTGGTGTTTCGGTGTGTCTTTGGTCGAAAGTCGAAAAAACTTATTTCAGTGGTCTGGTTCTAAGTCACTCTTCAAAATAATTGTTTTTGGGTTGAAGAGGAGTCCGGAATTTTGCGTGAATCTTGGTCAGCTATCTCCGAGGCGGTTTCAACTGGAGACTGACCCTGGGAACAACTCTGGAAACTCGAGCCCGAACTCTGGAAACTCAACTGGAAACTGCCAGAGCCCGAACTGATTTCTGCCTGTTGGGGCCTCGTTTTTATTGACGCCGACCAAAACCAGGGTGGTTCTGTTGGCGTCGGGGGGTTCTTCGATAATTATAAATACATATCCACCTCTTTTATTTCTGGTTAGGGATTTTCCACTCTTTTCCATTTTTGGGAACCCTCCCTCACTCCCACTTTCTCACCATACCTCTGAGGGGCGTGAACTGCCCTCCCCACTTCTTCGTAGCAGCTTTTCATACTTATACTCTGGATGGGGCGTCGACAGCCTTCTTCGTGCGTCACGTGATCACTCTCGGCCAATGAGGTCTTGGTCGGGTATCTTTCCTCCTCCTTCGTGCGTCACGTGATTACCACTTGATCAATGATGTCTTAGTCGGGCGTGAAAAATCCGTGGCTTTGTTTCGGAAAAAAATATCTTGCTTAACTAAAAAAAAAAAAATTATCAGTTCTTTTTCCTTTTTCTTCCTTTCAATCGCCGTTATCATTTCTCTAGCCACGGACAATATGACAACTCTTGTTTTTACGTGGTGTTTGTCAGGTATCTTATCGCTAATTTATCAAGATGGGTGGTATTCTTAACATGGCTTCAAAAAAAGAAATATCCCCAAAGTTTTCAGTCAGTCTGTCGCCTCAAGAAAGAAAAAAAAACACTTCTGGTTCCCCCATAATTTTTATTATCGCCGGCCAAAAGTTGTTTCGTCGAAAAGAATTCGGTCAGCGAGACTGCTTGTGTGGGATTTAATTTTTCATATCTGTCCAAAGTCCTTTTAGTGGCCTGTTTCTCGTCACTTATCGAAATAGCATTTTCACTTGAATTTTTCCTGGCCAGTGGTCTAGATAACACAGCCGTTATCAAAACACATCTGGTTCCTTCTTTCTTTTCCTTTTCTTTTTTACTCAGAAATTCCCTGTCATTGTAATGACACCCTTTTTCATTTGTTACTTATCAATATTTTCATTGTCTCTTAGCCGTGTGTGTGTCTGCTTATCACCTATGAATCGTCTCGCATTTCTTTCTGCCTTCCTTTCTTTCTCTTCCTTTCTCTGCCTCGTAAATGGTGCCACACCTTGGTGATAATAAATTTCCTTAAACACAGCATGGAAATGTGGAAAGACACATTATGCCTAAATCACACCAAATCCGCTGCCATTTCTAACAGCCTGAATATAGGACAAGGAATCTTTTAAGAAGACTCCAGGTCACCCCTTCTTATTTGTCTGTTCTTAATCCTATCATATGAACTAAACAATAATAGCCATCGATAGAAAGTAAACAATAAACTATTTAATCACCTATTCTACATGTATGATCTCAAACCATTTGCCAAAGACGACAATGATTTGAAGGGACTCCTCAAAACTGTAAAATGTTTCAGTGACGGTATAGGTATAGATTTCGGATTCGATAAATGTACAAAAGTAACATTCAAAAAAGAGATAATTACAGAAACACACACACAATAGGTCTAGGTTTTTGATACAAAGATTAGGGAACTGGAACAAGAAGAAGCCTATAGGTGTCTAGAAAATAGCGAAGGAGATGGAATACAATATACCCAACTAAAGGAGAAAATAAGAAAAGATGTTCGTTAGATGTTAAATACCGTGTTGAATTCATAAAAACAATAAACAGAATATCAGCCGTAAACACTTTGTGATGCAATACTGTTTCAACATCATTAATAGTATCATAGTTGGTATTTATCAAATGGATGTCAAAACGAGAAAGCTTCCCACTTGCCACCGCATGCACCATCCTCATTTTGATATTTCTCTATGTGTCCAGATCCGAAGGAAGCAGAGGATTAGTTCAACTAGAACTGTCTTACGAAACGACAACAATAGGTCTTCAGCGAGACCTGGAAAATACAAAAGATTGGGTAATGATCTGTGCCAAAGAACATGAAAGAAATATGAAACCTTATTCAATAATAAAGGGAGCCAACAAATTTAAAAGGGAAATTTCAAGTGGGTGAAGAAATGCAAATAAACCATAATGCACTTACTGCAATGGCAAAGAACCTAAAAAAGAAAACAAAATCAAATGCAATGCATCAAATGCCGAAACGATTGCAAGATAAACATCTGCCCGTGCCAAACAAACTGATGTAGACAAACTCCGTGCCCCTCAGTGATTACGTTGTGCAGGTTTAAAGCTGAAACAAAAAAAAAATCATTTGGGATGTAGAGGACCAATTTTTGCTAACGAGAAATTACCAAGTACATATACTGAAAAATTGTGTTAAACGGAAATGTAGATGCTGTGATAAATATCCAGAAACAATTGATCATCTTGTATCAGATTGTACGGTGTTGGCAAAGACTGAATATAAAACCAGGCATGACGGAGTGGGCCAAAATCTGCACTGGAAATATGCAACATTTACTGGAAGGAAACTGTAAAAAAAAACTGGTATGAGCATCACCCATAGACAGGACCTGTAACAATTTTATGGGACAATACACACAGATAGAACGATGAAATCTAATCGCCCTTATATAGTGATGAAAGTCCCTGTAGATTGTAATGTATCTTTGAAGATCTTCAAAAAACAAAAATGATCTTGAAGTGGAAATCTAAAAAATGTGGCACATCAGAACATCAGTAATTCCAGTTGTAGTTAGAGCCCTCGGATTTATAGGAAAATGTTCCGATAGCTTCATTGAAGTGGTTCCTGGTAGCACATGTCTTAAAGATATACAATTTACGAAGAGTTTTATCTATGAAAAATGTGTATGATCTTATTTTTTAATTTTTTTTTTTGCAAAAAAAATGATTAGTGGAAGATGTCATGAGACCATTTCTGATCTTAGGTCTCTGGTTGGGACCCAGACTGAAATGTGTATACAACAGAAATAAAAGGAAATTATAATAATATTATGCAACTATAACTGTCTTACAATATTTCCATAATGGGACTCTCTATGTTTCTTGCAGCTATACAAGATTAGAAGTTCTAACTCCTAATGAATTATTGGAAAAGTAAAAACGAATTCATCGTATATCAGGAGAATCCCATAAATATGCAATTTTATTTGGGTTAAATCTGGAAAATAGCGCTGAAGTAGATACAAGTTCCACAAAACCAGCAAGAAAATTAAAACATGAAGCGAAAAAGATAGGTCAACACTAAATAAAATAAACCGGGATTCCAAAACATCTCCATGGACAGTTCTTTTTCCACAGCAAAAATGCTCACGCAGATCAAGGGTATATTCTTGCGGCATTGAAACTATTGATCACCTCATCTTAGGATGCTCAATACTCACACCCAATGAGTACAAATAGGTAATGAGTACGGCTGAAGATTGAGATAAACATCTTCCTGAATCTGTAGATGAGGGATGAGATATTGCCATTATCCTATCAAGAATCAAGTCGGAAAATACAAGCAAATCGAACATTATTATCTGTTATATGCTGTACGTGTGAACACTAATGGGTATGTCTCAATCCTCATAAATAGGTTGGAGACTATTGTAAATGGGGCTAATATGTTGTCTAAGTAGTCCACCACCAGCAGTGGTTTACCTACTTCACGCTGCTGGTGAGTTTTGTATTTTGTTGATGTTATAAATATTAGCATTTCATTTCCAACCTCCGTTTTGCTTATACCTCATTCAGTGACCTTTTCTTGGTTACAATATTATCGAAGACAGAAGGGGAAAGATTTGACCACTGATTGACATAAGCTTACCAAGTGGAAAAAAAATCTTTGCAAAGGTTTTTGCAAACGTCTTTGCGAAGATTTCTGAAAAACTAAGCAAATCCCAAAACCTGAAAATTGAATTTTAAAAAATGTGGCACTTGACAAACTGCGCTTGCTGTGGTTGGAGCTTGGGTTCTGATAAATAAAGGAACTCAAGAGTAAAGTAAAGAGTAAACAAAATTCCAGGTGCACCACTTTTTCAGGAAATCCAAAAGAATAGCGAAGAGGTTTGTTCATCTAATATTTTTTTTTTATTATTGTTTGTCTTTTCTTCACTTATTTGAAAACAACAAAAACTCACATCCTTCGATTGTCCTAGGTCAAAGGTTATGACGCGGCATATGTTTATAAAACAAGTGCAGGCTGAAAAGAATTTGCTTTAAATCATAATATAGTAGCCTTATTGTCATTATTTTCGTACTAGAAATGAAGTCTGCCAATAGATTCTTCCTTTGCATGTCTCGCTTTCTGAAATTCTTCCGGCTTTTTGCTCAACATGCAAGGAGTTACTGAAAGTTAAAGAAACACAGAATACGATGAAAAGAAGAATATTTAAGGAGACAGAAAATGACGATTGACATTTGCATTTGGAACATCGTAGTTAACAGAAAAACAAGAAGTCAGAAGAGATTTCCAAAAGAAAGAAATGCGAGAAAGCAAAACGTTAACAGTGAAGGAACGCTCGCACGTACCAATTTTAACAGTAAAATGATGGGACATAACTGCCAACCATGTACTGCATTTAAATTCATTAAATCGTCATACCAACGAGAAAAGCTGATGAGAACAATTACAATGAAAATATTAATGTGTTAAAAAAAAACATTGGATAAAGGGTCGTAACAAACGAAAATAGTTATATTTTCTAATATAATGAGATTAGTGATTGTCGTACACAAAAGTAAACTTTGAAATAAGCCCTGTAAAAAAGGAAAATACTTTTGATACACTCTAATAAAAGTCATTACCGGATGAGAGTTCACATGTTTTGCGAATCCCTCTGACGTGAGCTAGGAGAAGACATTCTATTTTATTGAAACACATAAGGGAATGCCGTAATGGGGAATGTCGATTTTCGCAAAAGGAAGCCGTCTGCATTTATCTTGTTCGAGAAAGGTCCATTGGCCACTGGTCTTTTTCTTTGGAATTCCTCTTAAGGCTGACTTTATGGGTTTTTAGAATTTACCACAAATATCTAGCAATACGCGTCGAGGAATATTTGATGTTGGAAAGAGATTCATAACGACTCTTTAATGTTTTATAATCTTCGTTTATTCAGACACTATTTACTGTTTGGTCACTAATATTTAGACGGGAAACGCACCAAAATATACAAAATGAAAAACCTTAACATATTTTATTCGTGAAATATTACTTATATATGCGTAATATATATATATATATATATATATATATATATATATATATATATATATATATATATATATATATATAAATGGTGGTGCTCGTTTGGAAAAAAACTTCGGATATCTCAACTCGCAGTAGAACAAATCGGTACCGAGGAAAAATGGTGAATAAAAAAAGAAAGAACCAAGAACATTAAACCAAGGCGAAAACAATCGTCCAGTATTTAAGCTCCAAGTCCAAGAAGAAAAAAAAAACGAGTAAAAAGACAACTACGTAAAGTGCTCAATACACTAAGTAGAGCAAAACCTAAGATAATCCCTAAGGAGCCAGGCAAACCTACCTAAGTTTCACCTAAACGGAAAGGGTAACGGTGGCTGAAAAGGAAAATTATGGAACAGTGTTTATTGCTAAAACCAAAAATAACCATGACCATGTGACAAAAATAATAATAATAAAAGGAGCCAAACAACGGGGGGGGGGTTATGTACTTTATTAAACAACTAAAAAAACAAAACAAAACTATTCTATATATATATATATATATATATATATATATATATATTCTTACATTTTCTCTGAGAAAGAAAAAGGTAACCCGTTTTTTTTTCAAACTTTGGAAAAAGAAACATACAATAGATTATGTGGGAAATAAGTCCAAATTAATTCCAGCGCTCAGACGACATTGTCCTTGTGTTTCAAAGTTTCTAGCATTAAGATGAAAACATACTGGATTTAATCTTTTGTCTCGATATATATTAGAATATTGATCGTTATAAATCTATTCGAAAGTTAACATACGCAAAATGCTTCTAATTTAAACGAAATATAATATTGTAAATATTATATGGACTCACTTTCTTTTTTCATTAAATCAAGCTCTGAGTGTAAATAAAAGACTTAACCCGTCTCATAAATTCATACTAACTTATGAATCTTTTTTTTAAATCAATTCACCCCAAGCAAAATACTGATCCAACTAAAACGACAGAGGCAACTGGGAATGAAAGAGAACCGGAACACTTTAGAAAGTACTGGAAACCCAATACTAAACAGGATAACAAAGGATAAACCTCTACTTTTTTTCAAAGAACCGTTGAGGAGTGTAAACCAGGCGATAGACAAACCTATCTATCCCATTTATAAAAAGAAAATTTCAAAGTTTAGACGGAGACATTAGAAGTATGGAGTTAAAGTAGATTTTAGAAAGAACTGGGAACCCAATCCTAAACAAGAAACAATGGATAAACCTATATCTCTGTTCAAAAGATAGGGGTTGAATGTGAATCGTAGTTTAAAAAAACAGGTTGCCAGATATTTTCAAACTAAATAAAGAGTTTCAGTGCTCTCAAATGTTTTACTAAAACATGGGTTTAATTTCTAAAAATTAGCACACATCATATTTTCATAATGTTCAAAACTTTATCACGCCGTATATTTCCATAATAAACCTGAGAACGCCAGCGATCCGGAGAAAATTCCACTAGTTTTTCTTAAGAATATCAACCCAGCATTATCTCCAATTCTGGCAAAACTGTTCAACCGCTGTCTGAAGAAGAAATGCTTCCATAGTGTTATCAGCAAACTTTTCAAATTTATAATCAATAAAAGGTTATTTGAAAACCTCCCCAGGAACAACTCCCCTCAGTGATAAACAGCATGGGTTTCGCCCTGCGAGATCCACAGCTGATGTCTTAACTGTCATTACTCACAGAATCAGCGAAGCACTAAATAATAGATTCATCATTGGGGACAATCACTTTGCATATATCCAAGGCCTTTCAAAAGGTTTGACATCGGAGGCTGCTACATAATATATCCAGCTATGAAGTCTCTGAAAGTTCTCTGTCAATTTCGTTCTTAATTGACAAAATCGTCGTTAACAGTCAGTCATCGGAATTCTTCAAGATCAATGCTGGTGTTCCTCAGGGTTCTCTTCTCGGTGCTATCCTCTTTCCACTGCATATTAATGATCTGCTTAAGAGCATACCACGATCATTAGTGAGTAAATATGAGGATGGTACAACAGTTTAGAGGTGCACCTCCAAAAACACAGAGAACCAGAACTTAGTAGCTCATTTCTCCTTTGACCTAGCTCGGCTGGCTCAATGGCAAAAGAACTAGCTTGCAAAATGCAATACGGTTCAAACATTATCAATGGTCCTGACGGCTCGGCTTCAGTCTCTTTTTCACCGCCATAAGGTTGCCTGTCTGCGTCATTTTTATAAATACATTCATGGTAATTTGTTCGAATGAGTTCTTCGCTATTGTACCTAGACTTTTCGAATTTAAGAGCATTACTAGACTGTCGCCGGCATCTCATCAATTAACAGTTGAGCTGGCTAGATGTAACCGTAAATTCTATGCTAAAAGATTCTCGCTTGTGGAATTGTCTTCCGGCTCTATGCTTTACAGTCAACTTTGATCTTCAAAAATGTTAACGCAATGTCAATCGCTATCTATTCTCCTCCCGATCACTCTTTCCTCTTCCCGCCCATTATCAATCTTTCTGTTCCTAATTCTTCTACACCCTGTAATCCCTTGTGTCTCAGTGGCTTTACTGCCTTCCATTGGGTAATACCGATTAAGACAAAAAGAAACTAGTAACGTCCACCCACCATAGATCTCACTTCGAACTTACACCTATCATGATGGACGGGTGTTCTCTCAGGGGGGGGGATCCTTGTCTTGAATGTCTATTCGGACTCAAGCATCCGCTAAACCTCAAGTGGGACTCATATATCTGATCGTTTTACGTAAGATGCTGGAAAAATGGTTGGTTCAAAGTGCTCTGCTCCAGTAAGTATTTGACCCTCCCCGTTATACTATCTCTTTACAATAAAGAGAATTGCGGTTATATCTCGGCTTGAGCTGCCCAGTCCTCACTTGCCTATCTTGATAAATTTCAGAAACATTTACTCTGCCTTGTGTGAGATTAATTATTTTCCACCCTACAACCACTTTCCCACAAACGAAACCTTTTGTGCCTTTCACTGCTCTATCGTTATTTCCATGACACGTCTTCCAACGAGTTCCATCCCTTAGTCCTGTCATCCCTGATCTTTACAACTAGGACCCGCCATGACACGGACAAAAGATGGGGAATCATCTGTGTGGAAATCTGTTCCAAAAAGTAGCTGTTTATTGAGAAAAAGCTTGTCTGAGAGGAATTTCCTCTTTATGAATTGAATATCGAGAGAATGTCGGTGGTTTAATTCAGCTCTTGTCTGTAAAGTTCCTAGCTAGTGAAACTTTTCAGACAATAAATGCTGAATAACTCTTGATTGAAACGACTAGTTTCCCCGTGACAATTACAACGAATTTCAGCCGCCTTTTGGTAAGAGGAAAGTAATTAATAAAGAATACCCCTTTACACTAACAGTGAATATAAATCCTGCCGTTTTACGTTTTTTAAACAAGACTGGCCACCGACTTCGATAGGCAGGACACCTTGCCCGAAGGCTATAAATCCGCCTACCCAAAGAAATCCTGTCAAGAGACCTGGTGGAGACCCACGTCGTTTTATTCAAGGAACAGCTCCAAAACACATTGCTGGTGTCAGGAATCGATCCTGTCAGTTGGGAGATGGAAGCTACAGAAAGAACCAGTTGGAGAAAAGCAGCCCAGGATAAAACAACATTCTCCGAAAACACCAGAAGACAAATACAAGAGACGGAGAGCCCAATGAAAAGCCACAATCAATTGACAGAAAACTGAGAAATACTAAATTTCCCCATCAAGCTGTTAGTATTGTTCGGGGTACACATACATACATACATACATATATATATATATATATATATATATATATATATATATATATATATATATATATATATATATATATATATATATATATATATATATATATATATGAAGCACGTTTCAGAATTGTAGAAAAATGCTATAGATTTAGGTACTGTCACTGAAAAATCATTTTTTTTTACAAAACAAGAAATGCAGAAAGTAATTCATTTTTTACACACTGAATTTGAATAATTTGAATCTTTGTATTCATATATATTAACTAATCAAAGACGCCATATGAGACGCACAGTATTCTTTGAAATTGCAGACGATAAAAATTTGTTAACTACTTAATTTTGGAGGCTCACTTCAGAATATGATCAACAATATTTTACCTCCTTAAATAGATTTTTAAAATTGAGAAAATATTTATTAACCAGTAAACTTGAGATCTATAAATCTATTTTTTTTCTGGAGCAGATTATTTCATTATAAATAGGATAAATTCTTCATCACTAACTAGTATTTCAGTCAAACATTAACTAGGCTGTTCGATTATTATACAAACTAAACTGAAACTATCACACTTAATTTATTACTCACATTTTACGCATATTTATTCGAGTGTCTAATATTATAATATTACAAAAATGCATGGCGATATTGACACATAAAAGAAAAACATGCAGGCTAAGTATGTTTACGGTCTTCAACAGCTTCCGTTGCCTATTTTATGCGGCCGATAACTATAATTTATACACATAGACAAAGAAAATTTAATACGTGTAACACATGTAGATGCTTTTTTTCTGCTATACTAGCGCAATTCATTCGGCTGTAATGTAAAAAAAGATGCTCGTATGAACTTGTTCGCAAAGAATGTTTGTAATTCATTTCTTTCAATTTGAAAGAAAAATTATGCTCAGAAGAATAAAAAAAATATTGAATTTTGTTGAGCCGTATTGGAGGTTTTATTTATATCTTCACTTATACACGCATATCCCTCTCTACAAATATATATATGAAGTGTAGTCAAGCTTATCTAGCATTCGCTCATTGATCAATTTCGTAATCATTCGTTTCGTTTCCGTAGAAGAATGCCTAAAAAAACTCGATGCATTTTCAAAATGAATTCGAAATATGACAGAATCATATTCAATGATTCACTGCTGTAATGTTTATTCAGGCACATGCAGAACGTCCGCTCTTTCTTGGGGAGGTTGCTGTCAAGGTAAACATATAAAACAAAGACCGACATACCTAATTGTAAGCGCCAGCATTTAGAAAAAGAAATAATTCAAAACGTTTATCTGACCTTATCATTAGGCTGCATGTTTATTTTTGAATGTTCCTTCCCACAGTATAGCTGAAGAGATATTGACCAATCGGGAATTGTCGTGCATAATCTCGTCTTATTTTATTCAAAATTAAATGCATCCAGCGAAGCATGTGGAAATAAACGAGGACTCTATAAAAAAAAATGTCATGTCGTAAAAATGTATCGATGATGTTGATGATAATCGATATTTGTAAGACTGGAAGAGAAACGTTTGACCTTTTTTTTGTTACACCTGCTTTGGTTATGTTTGTTGATTCGACACTTGATTGTCTTTGGCCAGACACAATAATTGGGGGAGACATAGTTTGATTCAATTGTTATCGTTCTTATTGATTTTATTTTGTACTGCTTTTTACTTTTATTAAATTAGGTTCCAATGATGAGTTAAGGGTTAGAGTGTAGGAGAAAAAAGAAAAAGAACAAAGGATGAATGGTGAAGAAGACAATAAGGAAAAAGAGGGTGACTAGCAGGAATATGGATAGAAAGAGACAGGAATAAAAAGGTAAAAAGCGGGCAGGTAAGAAAAAGAACAAGACAAACCTATAATAGTAATAAAAGAAAAAAAAGAATAAGTACATGATAACAAATATAAGAAAAGGAATGAAAAAACAAAGCACAAAAGAAGAGAGAGATAAGAAAAGTAAAGGAAATAAACAAAAATACTCAATTAATATATAATATCAATCTCTCCATATATTTCAGAATACCTACAGATGATAATGTGTATGTCCCCATTCACATAAATACAGTAGTAAATACTGTATGTTGGTCTGTAGTTGGAAATTCGTCTCCAGTTCTGCTGGTCAAACTCTCTGCGTCCGGGTAGGTGAGGCTATGTCGAGGGGCAGTGTCTCCGGAAACAGCTACCCGACCCCGTTTTATATGGGGTCTACAGGTTCGGATACTCCACATTAAATTCGGCCTTGTGCCACATCTGACCGCGTGGGGCGGTTGGTAGTTATCCTGCAGTTGTAGATTCATTATGGAATTCACTTGACTCATTTCTAGTAGTTGACTATTTCTACGCACCACTGGCGAATCTTATATACGTTGTTCTTGTCATTATCATTCATTACCAGCCTTCGTTTGATTACTCTATTCAGAAACCTTACCTAGGTTACAACACAGTGAATGATTGGGACATAAAGTAATTTAACACATGAAGAGAAGACTCAAAACAACAGTATGCTGAGAATTCCACGGACGAAGCGTGTAAGTAACAAGGAATGTTTAAGAAAAATGGAAACAAAAAGAACACCTAAAAGTGATAAAAGATTGTTGAATGTTTCTAGGAAACATAAGAAAAAAGAGGGCTTCGAGAATTTGCCACGCAGAGAGCATATTGAATACAAGAAGAAGAGAGGGAAAAAGCAAATAACTTACCTAACGAGCTAGAGTAAATTGTTGACAGAACAAGAACCAGTATAGATAGTCGGGTTAAATATTGCTTAGAGCTACAAAAGGCAGGAAGCTGTGGAGAGCTATGATTGCCTGCGTCCTGAAGGTATACGGCACGTAAAAGAAGGAGAACAGTAGCAGTAGTAACAGGGGATTAAGCGCGACCAATCGCAAAGACCCCAACGGTGGAAGAAGCGTATGAAGAGGGTTGTGCATGACGGTCATGCCAACCAAAAAAAAACAGGCGCAATTATAGCAAAATCATCAACGGGGTTGGGTTGCAGTTTCCTAACTGGATTCTGCATATCTCATTCCATATGTGCCACAGGGAGGAACTCGTGAAATCGAGCGTGTGGTTCACTTACTGGCAAATTGAGGAACACCTTAAACAAATTCCTGCCATTGGCACTTTCTTCTTTGATTTTCTTTCACCTCCAAACAACACTTGAAAAGCCAAACAGCGAGAGAGAATGGATAACGGGAGCAGGTTTTTTATTTAGTGAAACTGGAAGCTTCTAGTCCTCAACCTGCGCTTTGGCGGCGAATTTAGTCATCAACGCCATCAGCATAAAGGAAGCGACCAGTATAGAATTAAAAAATTAAATTCTTGGATACGAGATAAAAACGACGGATCGAAGAAGAAACTAAACAGAAATGGAAGAAGAAGAAGAAGAAGAAGAAGAAGAAGAAGAAGAAGAAGAAGAACGAATGGGAAGATGAGGAGGGAAAAGGAAAGAAAAAGTAAAAAAAAAGAAGGAAAACGTTGCTGGAGTCAAAAAACAAAGCATAAGATTTCATATTTACTGGCGACTGGAGGTCGAAAACATATAACAGCCTGAAATTCTAAATGCTCTTTTTCAGTAAAGGCAGGCAATCTCCACTTAAAAAGTTGCACAATTTTCTCATTCTTACTTCACTTACTGAACTATAAACTAAGCTCAGTAAATATAAAAACGGTGAAGTTGTAGAAATGGTTGCAGTTTATTTGCCTCACATCCGAATTTTTGAACCATCTACTCCTTCCCACTTGATTTTGCCATTGTTATCTGATCAGATTTGTTAGACTTGAATGTAGATTAACCATCTATTTAAGCCATACATCATCAATATTAAAGCAATATTTTTATATGTTTCTCTGTGTGCATGAGAAAATCAGGCGTCTTTTGTAACATATACTGGCCTAAAGGAGATCTCGAATGAAGAACTTTATAAGAAAAAAGATAATAGGAATATGTTTGTTGAAATTAAGAAACACAAGTTACACAATGTAACATTCCTGGGAAAGAAGCCGTCTGAGTGGAACTATCTTCTTACCAATGGAATAGCAAAGGAATGTAGATTGGTTGACCATTTGTACATAGAATGACGGGTCATAGCTGTGAAGGTCTGGGCTGGTAGAATTCAGTTTGCCTTGCGGGGAACAGACAGGCCGTAGACCACCTGGTACAAGACAGTGATGAAGAAATACAAGATATATAGGTCTCTCATGAGGGTGGATCACATGTCAAGTCACAAGAAAGCATCCTGCTGTCATGTACTATTGCAGTCTTAAACTATCAGCTGGTTTAAAAATGTTATAACATAACGGGAGTGATATCCCCAACACTAACAATATGGCTACAAGAAGAAGAGAGGGAAAGAGCAAATAACTTAAATAACAAGCTAGCGTAAATTGTTGGCAGAACAAGAACCAGCATAGATAGTCAGGTAAATATTGCTTAGAGCTACAAAGGACAGGAAGCTGTGGAGAGCTATGATTTACAACGTATACGGCACGTAAAGGAACCAGAATATTAGTAGTAGTAACAGGGGATTAAACGTGATCAACTGAAAAAAAACCCAACGGTGGAATAAGCGGATGAAGGGAGATATACATAACGAAGGGAGCAGTTATAATTATAACAAAATCAGCAACGGTCCGTTGCAGTTACATAACTAGATTCTGCATGTTTCATTCCGTTGGGGGGGGAGGTTATGAAATCAAGTGTGTGCACCATTTCTTGGCAAGATAAGGTTCACCTTAAAAAGAAATAGAAAAAAAGAAACATATATAACTACCTGCATACAGTTATTCACTAACGATTATACAAATGATTTGCGTTGAATCGATGAATCTACGGGGCTTGAGAGCTATAGCACCCAAGTTCCGAAAATACCCTAATAAGTAAGGAGATATAGCTCTTATGACCCGTAGATATCCTGGGGAGTATGGAGCCAAAGGTCAGAAGTTCCGTACGCTCCCTTATGTGTACGGGACCATGGCTATCTGGTCCCGTAGACTCACTGAGGCTTATGGAGCCACAGCTCTCAAATCACGTAGACTGTTTGAGTAATTCTGGCCACTGCTCTAAAGCCCTGTAGACTCCCTGGTGTTTATGAACCCATAGCTCTTAAGTACCGGAGACTTCCTGATGAGTATGGCTCACAGATTTCAAGTTCCGTAGATTCACTGTTGACTAAGAGGACACAGTTCTCATGTCCCGTAGATACCCTGGGGAGTATGACACCGCAATTTAAAAATTCCGTGCACTCCCTCATGTGCATTGAACTACAGGTATCAAGTTTATTAGACTCCTTATGGATTATGGAGCCACAGCCCACAAGTCCCGGTGACTCCATGAAGACTATGGGTCACAGCTCTCAAATTCCGTAGATTCTTTGAGGGTAATATATACACTGCTCTCAAATTCCGTAGACTCTGATGATTATAGGGCCACAACTCTCAAGTTCTGTAGACTCCGGATGATGTATGACACCACAGCTCTCAAGTACCGTCGAATCCCTGTGGAGCTTCCAGGCAAAGTTCTCAACTCTCGTAGACTCCTTGATATATATGGTGCCACAGCTCTCAATATTTTATTCTCACTGATGAGTATGTGGCCACATTTCTCAATTCTTCTAGACTCACAGAGGTGTGTGGACGCACAACTCCCTAGACCAGTAGGAGCACTTATGCACACCCTGATGAGTGTGGAGCCACAGCTATAATGTTTTGTAGACCCAATGAGGAGTATGGGCCATTAGTCTCAAGTTTCGTTGACTCCCTAAGGAGTATGTGTTCATAGCTCTCAGTACCTTAGACTCACTGAAGAGTATGTGGCCATTTCACCTATGTTTTATAAACTCCCTAAATAGATTTAAGTACTGTCACTGAAAACGCATTTTTTGCACAAAACCGGCTCACACAGAAAGTAACTCATTTTTTGTACACTGACCGGCTCCAAGAATTTGAATTTTTGTATTCATAAGTATTAACCAATCAGCGACATCATATGAGACGCGCAGTATTTTTTGAATTTGTCGGCGATAAAAAATTATTAGAATTAAATTTCGGAGGCCCAATTCAGAATATGATCAACAATATTTTTCCTCATTTAAATGGATATTTAAAAATTCCGAAAATAATTATTAATCAATAAGCTTGAGATTAATGAATCTAATTTTTGGTTTCTTCCGGAGCCGATATTTTCATTATAAATATAATCAATTCTTGTTCGCTAACTTGTCTTTCAGAGAACATTTGACCAGGTTGCTCGTTCTTTCGTTCGTTCGTTTGTTATACAAACCAAACTGAAATTCTCACACTTAATGAATTACTCACATTTTTCTCATATTTAGTCGACTATATAATATTACAAAAATGCTTAGCGATATTAACACATAAAAAAAAAAAAAAAAAAACATGCAGACTAAGTTTGTTTATATGCGTCAGGAGATAAGCAGCTAGCTTCTTCTGCCCTTTTCATTCGGTCAACAACTACAATTTATACACACAGAGAAAACAACGTAAATTCATGTCACAAATCCGCACACATGTAGACACATTTTCTGTTTATCATATACTAACGCAATTCATTCGGTTTTACTGTAAAAAAATACACAAAATATTTTGTGTGAAGTTGTCCGCAATGGATTTTTGTTATGCATTTCTTTCAATTTGAAAGAAAAATAATACTGAAATAAATAAAAAATTATTGAAATTTGTAGATCCGTGTTCGAAGATTCCCTTAATTCTTTGTTTATACACGCATATGCCGTTACATATGTACCCACAGCTCTCAATTAACGTAGACTTCCTGAGGAGTATAGAGTCACAGCTATCAAGTCCCATACATTCAATGAGGAGTAAGAGGACACAACACTAATATCTCGTAGATACTCTGAGGAGTATGGAGCCAAGTTTCAAGTCCCGTACATTTCCTGATGAGTAGGGGGCCACATTTAGTATTTGGATAGGACATGAACACCGAGCGCCGAATAATTCACTACGCTGTCTGAACAAATGCCGGGGACGAAGTCTCTGAGACAGTTTAATTGTCAGACCATCAAACCTAGGGTGTGGTTGGTGCATTTGTGGTCTCAAAACTGCTAGACAAGATTTCTTGCTATGTTTCAGTAGACGTTCTTGTACTATATCCACCGGCCTATGCAATCAAGAAACTTAAAGACAATACTCTCTCCGGCACATAATACTCTTTATTAAGTTCACTCGCTTGCATATGCCGGTAGATGTAATTCACTCTAAAAGAGCATTTACTCAAACATGGGTCTCCACAAAATAACGTGTGGCGTAGTAGGAAATAATATCGGATAAAGAATTCACTGATTCTTTTTACACATACACACACACGCGCGCGCGCACACGTATATATATATATATATATATATATATATATATATAATGTGTGGAAGCGTATTCGTGCGCACGCGCTGCTCGTCAATATTACGAGGAATTTAAGGCACGACAGAGCCGGAAATTGAATTATTTATCAAATCATGGACTGTTTGCGTGAGATGCAGCAACTCTTTGCCCATGTAGGATGTCTTTTGCGAAACGGCTGGTTCCGATCCTACGAAATAATCACATTTCAGAATTATATATTTATGTACATCCCTTGTAATTCTAAGGTCAACCCAGCTTTTAAAATGGGTATTTAGAGGCTACCAATTCTTAAGTCAAAAGAGAAAAAAATAACATAAATGACAACGACCAGATAATACCCAGTTGGTTTAAAACCATTGATATGTGAATTAGCTGACAAAGTAATTTTGAATTAAATCTTAGAGCAATAAAAAAACATAAAAATAAATAAACATTGAAACATTGGCAAATGGATTAGAACATCGTTTCGTGAATTTAGGTAGCATAGTAGATGTGAGTTCAATCCCTGTCCTGAGTAGTACAGGTTTAGTCTCAGTGGAAGTAGAGTGATTCTTGGCTGAGCAGTACTAAATTAGAACAAGACGAGATATTCTAAACATGAACAAAAGGTACAAAAACAATATATCCACGTAAAGGGGTCCGTTCGAATTTCCCCGATAGTTATCCCGATCGACAGCCACCTAAAGAAAGCCGTAGTGCGCAACGGCCGATACGTTGTGATATTAACAACAAAGATGAGGACATCAGTTTGAATGAAAGTAAAATGATAACACTATTAATTATTTAATTAAAATTTTGGCGTACAATTTCAACCTAATTGCCAAGTGAAATCTGTTGGCCTAACTTTAGCCAGCCGACAAAGCTAAGTAGGGAAATATGCTTCATGTAAAACGTGGGTAAAAATACGTTGTACTCACTAATAAATAAATATTCTTTATAAATAGAATCATTCTCAAAATGTCTCTTTAACTGTATCCTTTTGCTAATTATCTTGCATTTTATTGATTTGAACTCCCCACACCCAGAAGTTAAGAGGGTAAAAACCTATAAATCTTAGTAGTTAACTAATGACGGGGTAGGTAATGGCTGCTCCAGTTACTGCTACACAGTAACTACTTATTTAAGACGTTGCATACTGAGAAATACAAAATTCGTGATTTGTTGTCAACAGTAAATGGAGAAATAATGTACATCGATGATGGAATGTATCTGACCGTGTGTCTGTAATACAACTCACTCTTTAAGAAAAAAACATAAGAACGTCAACAAACACAATGGATCTAGAATTCCAAGCTACCAAAACCATGGAGGTTTACTTTGAAAAGACTGACTTCAGAAGTCATCCAAGAACCACCATAGTTAGAACGCTGAACCGAGACATTCAAAGAACAAGGCAGAAAGATCCCACTTTTCCTTTGGAGAAGTTTACAATCAAGGAAGATCTGCAACGAATCCGCAAACTCGCAGAGGAGAAAAACGGCTGGCAAAATATTGTCGAATCAGTAGACAATATGACTGAAGATGAGAGAATTCATGACCTCAAAACGAAACAGTTTTGATGATGATGATGAGTTAACTAATTTTTCAGTCGTCAGCTTGTGGGGTCGAAAAGATTACTGAAGAGTTACGTAATGTCTATCCTCCTAAATAGCAGTTAATGCTGGACAATCACTTCAAAAATGAAGAGGAGACTTGAAGCAACAGAAATGTGGTTCTACAGAAGGATACTGAAAACACCATGAGCCGAACATATGAGCAACAACGAAGTTTTAGAGAAAATGGAAACAAAATGATACTTATACTTAACATCAAAAAGAACCAAGTGAATTTTCTATGGCATATAATGAGGAAAGAAGTCTAGGAAAATTTGATACTCACAGGACATATTGAAAGCAAGAGGGATAGAGGAAAGCAACGCATAACCTACCTAGCGAACTTGAGTAAATGGATGGCGGAACAGAGTTCAGGAGAGATAAGAAAGAGACAATATTTATTGAGAGCTACAAATTATATGAAATTGTAGAGAGTCGTGATTATCAACGTTCTAAAACGACACGGCACATCGAAGAAGACGACACTCGCCGGTTTGTGTATGGAACAGACACAAGTGTTTGTCGAGTAGGTGGCGAAAGGACTAGGTCCCAAATTTTGTATTTGCTTGAATGAAAAGAATGATCAAAATTAACAATCCAAATGGGTAGAGAGTCGAAAACCTCGAAAAAGGACGATAACGACATTCCTTCTTTCCCAGGTGCATCTAAGCTGCAAATATTATTCATTGAAATATTATACGAGTTATATATACACAGACTTCAATGCAGAAGTTACATTGTTGCAAATGAGATTTTCACTATATCAGTGAATTCTACTATTGCGATATATATATATATATATATATATATATATATATAAATTCCCAGATCAATTCTGTGGACAAGACAAATTGGTATAAGAATGAAAATTAGGCTGTTGAAACAAACGACGTTATTAGGTACCAAAGTGTCTTTTATATAGAAAGTTATTGCAACTAGTTAACTAAAACTAAAAATGGAATAAAAGACAACATGACAATCCCATTTCTCTTTCTGGAAAATATTGCAAGCCATCACCAGATCTTTCAAAAAATAAAAAACTAAAAAACTGAGACATTATTACAAATATATCGAATTATATCTCTCAAGTCAACCAAAACTTACTCCTATGATCGCCTTGTTTCTATATAACAGAAAGTCTGATGGTTTTATTCTGGTTGGTTTTCGACCTTTCATTATATTGTTTGAATGCAAAAGGACGATAACGACATTCCTTCTTTCCCAGGTGCATCTAAGCTGAAAATATTATTCATTGAAATATTATGCGAGTTATATATATATACAGACTTCAATGCAGAGGTTACATTGTGGTAAATGAGATTTTCACTATATCAGTGAATTCTACTACAATATAATATATATATATATATATATATATATATATATATATATATATATATATATATATATATATATATATATAGTTAAATTCCCAGATCAATTCTGTGGACAAAATAAAATTGGTATAAGAATGAAAATTGGAAAAAATCTTAGTTTTTGGCCGACACATTTCGTCTTCCGACTTTATCAAGTCAAAAATGAATGAATGAAATTGAAATGTTTTTGCTGTTATAGTTACATTAAAAAATCAAATATAAAAAAGAGAGAGACGCCTCTTTTTGATTAATGTAATTTTCCTTAATACTAAGAGTTTTATTTCTTTCGATGCCAACAATATAGTAAAATTCCCAGATCAATTTTGTGGACAAGACAAATTACTCTAAGAATGACAATTTAAAAAATCTTAGTTTTTACCAGCGCGTTTTGTCTTCCGACTTTTCCAACAACTATAACAACAAAAACTTCTCTCTCTCATTCATTTATTTTGCCTTCAAAAAGTCAGAAGACAAAACGTGTCGCCAGGTGGCTAATCCACCTGTAGAAGTCGGGTTTGAATCTTGCAGCTTACAGGACAGCAGCCATTTACCGATGGTCGACCCTATCAAATGCCTTGACCTGATCAAATCTGATTAGCAAGGCTTGCTCGTTGTTTTTGACACCCTCTAGGATCGTGCGGATCAGATGCAGGTTACTCTGAATTGTTCGGCCCTTCACAGCACATGTCAGCTCGAGTCCCAACAGACTCTCGTGAACTGACACCAAATACTCCGTCAGGATATTGGACAAAATCTTTATCTCTGTGTTTAGCAGAGTTATGGACCTGTAACCATTTAATTCAATCCCTCCATTCTTTTTTCAATGGAGTGATCACACCTATGGAGATTCGGTTGTGGATGGACCCCTGCCGGAACAAGTTGCTGAACGCGATAGTCAAAATCGGTACAAAGATGTGCGAAAGCCTCAATATAATTCATGAGGCAGGCCATCAAGTTCCTGAGATTTTCCACTGCGGACCTTTTTCAGTGTCAAGTAAACTTTGACCTTCATCATCTCAACCTCACAGCTAACCGCTTCATTCGGCGAGAACCGAGGAAAATCAGCCAAAGGACTGTGAAGCTCTTCGTCACAGAAACCAAACTTCTTGGTAAACCGGCTCTCGAAATGCTGCTGAAACGCCTCGCATATTTTATCAGTCGACTTCAGAGTACACCCTTCTAGTCTATTGATCTCATGAATGTGTCGATCGGGACCTCGATGGATCTCTCCTTTGCGCCATCCTGCGTCCATGTTCACGGCTTCGTTAGACAGCTTGTTTAACCTATGCCTAATTACCTGACCCTAGTAGTACACGCTAGTCGCGCGCTCCACAGCCTGCCTTGTTAACGCTATCTCTAGGAAATCCAACTAACAGCCTCCGCCCGGGACAGACTAACCTTGTGAACCTTCACATTTTCAGCTATCTGGGTAGACAGCCACTTAAGCGGCCACGCCCACATATTGCGCCCAGGGTGATCGATCCGGAATCTATCACGAGACCAAACTCGCTAATCAGGTCACCCAGGCTACGTTTGCCTGATCTCACGCTAGCCTCTTACACCCTGTAATAAAAGACATGGAACAGAGTAATCGAAAATTAGGCTTTATTCCACAGTATAGAACAATTAGTACAAACAAAACTATTTATATGAAGGCACAGTCCATTTTAACGATAAGCAGGGCGGGAAAGAAATTTTCACCACACCCCCTGTCTATGTTCATATCCGTATTCAGGATGGCATTCCAGTTCCCTACTAAGACTAAGCGCAACGAATCCACCAGAACGGCCCTGACAGAAAAATGAGACACGCTCCGTCCAGTCGTTGGGCGCATAAATTCAGTGACCTACGTCTATAATAAACATCCCTCCACCCCGTATTGAAATGAACAAGGTCCACTCTCGCATCTACAGTACATTTAACCAGCAAGGAAACATCTCTGGGCACCTGTATCTCTCCCCTAGTGCTGTGGTGCAAGTGAACAAAAAGCGGTCCCGCGTTTATGCGCTATCTCGGTCGATTCATCAAAGTTAGACACTGTCGCCCCTATTTTACGCTTTGGCGTAGAAGCCTCTACTTTGCCAGTTAAGGGACACAGTGTGCATTGCGGCCTTACGTGGAATCGATGTCCCTGGGGAATTTGAGCTAGGATTTTCGCGTACGCCGATGCTGTATCCATTTTCGTCTCGTGCCGCAGCGACATTGAAGTGATACAGTAAGCGCTTGAATGGTACGAAAAGGTCACGGGGGTCAAGATTAGGTGCCTGGAAGGGGTTGCTCTTTTCGGGCCCTTTGGTTGTACTGACGGACTTGTCCGCATTTCTGGAGTGTGGTCGGGGCCCGGGCTCCAGCTGGAGAAGAATTGGTCGGCTGTATAGTCAAAGGTCGGAGCGGCGACCCAGACTTGTCTCCAAAGGTGGTTACTTGTGGAGGGTAGAGCTAAGGTGTATGTCTTTCCGCTCATCCTTTATCTGTTGTCTGTACTCCCTCTCTGCAAAGACCGTAGGAATGCGATTGAGCTCTTGTGGTGTGGTCGCAAGCATAAAGTCGGCAGCGTCTTTGTCATAGGTGGCTGGGAATATCACACTTGGTAGTCATCGACACACCTCGATGTTGGTTTTCCTATGCTTCGTGTTGACAGAGGACACGATCTTTGAGGCGAGTGTTAGGGATGCCAACCCTAGCCTTACCATTACTCCTCCGGTTTCTAGGGATGAGCGCCGTCGTGAGCGGCGGAATCAGTAGAGTTTCCTCAGAGAATGTCGAGCGGCCTTGAGGGTCATTCCTCGGTCCAGTGACATTTCATGGCCTAGATGTCATGTGTATCGGGAATTAGTGGAGGAGTTCGTGAAAAGATCCACTCTGTAGGCAGCTTGGCTTGTCGACGACAGAGTTACCCTCGTCCTGGTCTTGTGCGCCAGCGGCAAATTACTTCAGCAACACCTTCTACCATTGTCCTCAGGTGGGCCAATTCTGGGACTATGTCGGCGAGTTAACTGCTCATATTTTCCCCAAAAAACCTCGTGCTCGTCGATCTCGTATACGCGTACGATAATATGTGGCCCCCGTATTTTGGAGTGAAACGAATGATTTTCTAACGCTGCTAGCCGTGGCAAGAATGGTGATTTGGATGACGCGAATCGAGGGAATCATGCGATTCGAACACTATTCTCATCAGGTTATGGTCGGATTCTTTCGGCATCAGCTGAACGTGAAGATCAGAACTAATAGAAAGCGTTTGTTATCGACAGATTTCAGCGAAAGGTGGATGAAAGTAGCATGCTTGGTTCACGTGAACGCAGCTAACCTTGATCTTCTTTTGACCTTTGGTTATAACGATGTGGTTTCTAGTTGAACCCTCCCTCATTGTTTACCTAGTTAATGCGAGTAAGTGTCGTTCCCGGCCTCTTTTCGGCTTTTCCTTTTTTGTTATGATCCAAGTCGAGATTCCCAATCCCTTATTAGCATTTTGTCTTCTCATCAATCTCGTCTGGGTCAGTTTTTGATTTTCCCCCGCCAATATTTATTTTATCCTTCCCACTCTGTTACTGACAGAGCTTCTTCATTGTGTCTAAAGACAATGTAGCGGGCACGCTTATTTTTTGTGTGGTGAACGGATCCTACTAAAATCTGTTATTTTTAATTTGAATGCTTTCTTATATTTTAGTTTGTTTGTGGGGTTTATTCCCAGCCACTCATTACATACCATCATTATATATTTTAAATAAATATGTCTATAAGGACATTTGTACATAAAGAAATTTTTTATGTCATGGTGTGTCTTTGTAGGTTCCCTGTGAATATGAGGTAATGTAATATATTCAGCAACACCTTCTACCATTGTCCTCAGGTGGGTCCATTCTGGGACTATGTCGGCGAGTTAACCGCTCTTATTGTAGTAGTGAATGGTGAAGGATGACTTCTTTTGTTGCATGAGTTAATTGTAATAAATGGATGAGTCGTGAATGTTGACCAGCCTTACGCCACTTTCCCCTTTTTGGCTTGCTGCCATAATTATTGTATTTTAAAATAATAAATAAAAAAATAAAGCGAGTGGGAAAAGTATGTTCTGTTTGCGATCAAATATTATTTTCAAAGAATATAAACTTCTTTATTGAGATACACTGATTGATATGATGAAAGATCTCCAAGTATTCATATTTAATCATAAAATCTCATGAAAAAGTACTTCTACCAGTGAAAGAAAAAAGAAAATCTGAACGAAGAATCTCATAAGATCTCAAGAGTCACATAAGAGAAGAAGAATCGCTAGAAAACAAAAGCAGGATAACATACAAAATCCAAATTATTGGTCGCTATCTGTGCCTCAGAGCATTCTTCAGATGAAGGAAAGAGCTTGTAAAGGAAATCGCTAAACAAGTAATAAGTTTATGGCAAAAGAAATTAAATTTCCAAAATTTATCAACTTAAGTCATGCAACCAAAACTGGATCAAGTGTTGAACACCTGCGGTGAATGTGTGAAAAGTGGAAAATATGAGTCAGTGAATTAAGTTTTTGACATCACAAAAGAAAATGTTGAATGGCTGTGTAGTGACGACATTATCAGATCGAAAGCAAAAGACACGTTGGAGCTACAACTGGAAAGACTGCGAGTTCCAAAACTATTCATCCATCCAAAAGAAGAAAAGTGGTCTTGGATCGAACTCCAAGAATAGTAACAACAACCTCTGAATGAGAGACTAAATCAGAGACACCTTCAGAGAGTGAATATGAAGAGACCGAATGTTCTGAAGAAGTATAGCAAAATCAAAACTGCAACCAAATTAGTAACATTTTCAAACTTTTCAACCAGCAAAGCAGCAAATGTTTGTCAACAGTTATCTCAAGTAAGGATTGACGTTGACACACCTTCTCAATCTGGTATTTACAGTTACACTATTAGACTTAAAGAAAATACTGCACTTAGAAAATTGGTTATTCCATTTTAATGGTAAACGAATCGATGGCCAAGAATATCAAGAGTTTTTTTAAGAATGAAGGAAGAGAAGTTTAGAAACATTACGTCTACCAAATGGAAAAGCAGATACTATTGTTCAAGGAATAAAAAAAAAACTATTCTGGATGAATACAATTTATGAATGTGTATAATGGTGATTGTAGCGGACGCTACGAATGTGAACATTGGTAGCAGGAATGAGATCGTCATTCAGTTACAAAGACGATTTGCTCAAAAGAAACCGGAAGAACTACAATTAAGAGACGGTCAGCATAATGTTCTTGATCGAGTGCTTCGCGGAGTAATGGATGCCAAATTTGAAGGAAACAGCACATCGCCCAGTACCGAATATCCGTGTATCCGTGAACTTATAAATAACTACCAACAGCTCAAGAAGAATTTCAAGAATGGTAAAGAAGTGGTTACTGAAACAGCTGGATGGCGTGATGATATGAAATTTCTATTTCATCTAACTCATTTTCAGTTTTTTCGAAAAAACTGGAAGATTTTCTAGAGTAAAATTTCAAAAAATACTGAAATATTTTGCAACATGGACTTCTAGAGCAATACCAGCTCTTTTGGTATTTATTCTTCTACTAGAGGAAAGAGACTCGCTACTCGAAATTCTCAGCTTAATATCATCATGAAGGTTGATATAATGGAATATGCATACAGCTGTGTTCCCCATCACTGGAATATGATTGGCTGGTGTCCGTCATAAATACCGACGGACGTATAGGAGAGTCAAGAGCCTTAGTCTGAGAGCTAAGTCTATAACGACGCCCATTGGACTACGCCATTGATCTACACTTCTTACTTGCGACTACGACGCGTACCAGTCGATTACTGCTACCGTATTCTACTTGGTTATAGTAGCCAAAACCACTTAGCTACTTCATTCAAATATATCCCTTTGCGGGACATATCAAAGGTGATGCGGATCATTGGTTTACTGACCAAATTCACAATGCGATTATTATCAGAAACTATGTACCAGCTTACAGGCTCACAAAAAAGCATTTAACAATTTCGAATCCAGAACCATGGAGACTAGATATTCCCCAAACAAATTAGTGTGCAGAACAGGCAATCAAGGACCTTCAAGATCTTTATCAGGTCTGTAAAAAGAAGGAAACACACAACCATTGTATATTATGTTATAATTATGCTAGATATTTTTATTCTTACTTGTAGATGTAAGTTTATAATTATATACAGGAATGTGTAATTTTTGTTTATTTCTAAGTTTGTACGTTACACTATAGCTATAAACTTAATATAGCTATTCTTACTTGTAGATGTAAGTATCTAATTGTATATGAAAGTTTGCAATTTCTGTTTATTTGTAAGTGTGTGGGTCATGCTATAGCTATAAACTGTTAAATGTGTTAAAAATACAAAAAAGTACTATTCAATTGCATCATTAAAAATTGGAAAATAAAGCTTCTGAAAGATTCAGATTTTTATCCGTATTACATATGTTGTAAAACCTTTTATTTTGGGGTAACCTTTCGTTCTGACCATGAGACCCGGGCTCGAATCTCACCATGGTCGATTTGTCATAAAAGTGCCTGAAAAACATTGTGAATGAAAATGGGTAGACGGAACCCTTGGTAACTCTGCTAGCACGAAGTCACAAGTCCACGTGTCCGATAGCTTCACCGTGTTGGCGTTGTTCAAAGTGTTGATCATGTTAGATAACACACTCTTTCACAGAAACTGTAACTAAGGTCTGTTCAGCATAGTTTCGGTATAAATCACAGATGGGTTTTGTTGGTGTTGAACAAACACAAATGCGCCTGAGCAAGCGTTTGCAATAAGGATTGGCTAGCCACCCTAGTAGACGGGTATTCACGAACACGAGTGGTCAGCTATACATATCAGTCAGTTAGGTGCCATGTGTAATACACGCTTAGGCGATCATCTATCTTTCGATACATGACTGACCAGGCATTAGGTTGCCATTTCTTTCTGCGGTAGATCAGTTGCAATAGAACTCGGTCTGTCCTGCTATTTACCCATAGCTAGGGGGAGAAAAAGAATATTCATACCTTTTCCAGGGGTATTAGCACGTAAGTGAATGTAATGGATTCGACTTGAATTCGAATCTCAAATTCCTCAATCCAAGTCGCTATCCATTACTCTACCATATACAAGTTATATTTATCTATCTTTTTACCAAATCGATCATTGATTTCTTAATTTGGTATAGGCACTTTGCATTTATTTGCAAATTTCAAGTTTGAAACCCTGCTGACGGCATTGACATATCTGTGTACAACTGATGTTGACCTTTTTTTTCCCAATTCACAATAGTATACAGTTGTCAATGCTGTAAGCACAATAACCCTTTCAGAAATCAAGCATTGACTTCATTCTGCTTTTTCATTATGAACAAGACTCCCGTTCTAAAATAAAATCGATATTTTTCGATTCTGAAAATATCCTGGGTAAGGAAAGTCTAATGAATTCTAATTTACAAAAAAATGTGAACATTTTTCTCTTTTCATTTTTTTATGTGTGAACAAGTTAATTTAAACAGTGCCAGTTTTTCAGTGAAATTACTCATTCTAAATTGCACCAACGCGGAAATAAACTCATCTGCGGTTAAGTGGCAAACGCATACTTCCTTTTTCTACCATAATAATCGCCGAACTGAAGCCGCCTCTATGTACAAAGTACGCTATTTTTCCCTTGTGATATGAAGCAAGGATTTTCATCTTCTTTTTAGCGTGTATTCGATGAGCTTATTTGCAATAAACCGATATCATTCAATTGGGAAAAGCAAGCGAAAGATATTAAGACCATGACGCCGTCCTGACGCCGTATTTCATGTGTACAATAAGCCCGCCACCAATAAAAATATGTCGACATTAAAAAAAAAAGAAATGTTGGCGTATGAGTAGAAAGCAGACCTTGCATAATTATGCTATTCCATCAAAGCAACACTGTGGACATTTTCACTTGATCAGATAACGTTTATGAAATTGATTGCCCTCGAGATTAAATCTAATTGCTTCTTCAATTTTGCCTTTCTGATAAGCCTGCCGTCTGACTGCACGCCGCAAAATGCTGATCTGTTTGCTAAGTTCACAAATAAAGCAGTATAAAAAGAAATAGGCGACCTTTTATTTTGAAAGAAGCAGATACGGCAGGAGTAAGCGACAACTCTATCCAATAAATTCCGACAAGAAGATGATTTTATTAAAATTGCAGTCTTTTAAGATTGGTCGTTTGTCGATAAATATTCGCTTAATTCCACTCAACACGTAAGATCAGAAGTTATAAATTCCCAGACATTCTTTAACTCATTTTTGGTATATCGAAACAGACAGACACTAAGCGTCCCAGCAAAAATCACTTTTAAGTGAATCGTCTTACTGTAAAACAACTTTTATTTTTATTTTTTTATTTATGAATATGGAAAAAAGCCCAATTTCTGATGTTTTTCAACATCGCTTGCAAAATAAAATAGTAATAACCATCAAAGTTTAGCACCTAACATAGGGCGATATTTGACGAGCACGCCTACAAGAACAAATCACTTGTGAAATGAGATCGATTTGCATAGGATGCTTAAATTAAGTTGTTTCCATTTTACATTGAGCTATTCAAACCTTCCAAACATATCCACCGAATTCACGAAACGGGGTGTTATTACATTAATTCACTACTGCTCTGAGTCTTTTCTCTGAATTTTGAGTAATATAAATTGATTCACATAGTTTAAGTTTCATATTCGAATTTCTGAAACAATATCTTATTACTGTAAAATAGTGATATATTCAGGCCCTAAGCTTTCTGTCTGAATGTTTTTAACGATGATATGATTTTACTGCTATATAATTATTCGGACAATTTACGCATTCTTTCCAAATATCTGAGACGAAGTGCTGTTAATACTGTAAACTTATTCGTACGAATACTCTAATACTCGAATTTCTGAGACGAGCTTTTATTACTGCTAAAGATCAAGTTGTTTGGATCATCTGCATATTCTCACTGAATTTGTGAGATGAGATTTTGTTACGGCTATATATTCATTCGTCCTGACTCTTTAAGATTTATGTTCAAATTTCTGAGACGAGCTTTTGTTACTGGTAAAGAATGATTTGGTCGGATCAACTGCATATTCTCTCACAAATTCTGAGATAAGATTTTGTTACGGCTATATATTCATTCGTTCTGACTCTTGTAGACTTCTGTCCGAATTTTTGAGACGAGCTTTTGTTACTGCTAAAGATTAAGTTGTTTGGATCATCTGCATATTCTCTCCGAATTTCTGAGATGCGATTTTGTTACGGCTATATATTCATTCGTTCTGACTCTTGAAGTCTTCTGTCCGAATTTCTGAGACGAGCGTTTGTTATTGCTATATATTAACATATTCGGCGTATCTACATATTCACCCCAAATTACTCAAACGGGGTTCTCTAAGATTTCTGTTCTGGTTTTCGAAGATATTTTCAGCGATATATACATTAATCCAAAGTTCTTTATCCATTTTTCGCAACGTTTCATCCCTTATATTCACAGACCAGCTGCTGGTATATGCTATTCTTATATCTTTAATTTTTTTTTTAATTTAAAATTCGTAACCATAAGGCTGCTATCTATTTATACACTGCTTGATACAGGATTTGAACTCACGAACTTTATCACTTATAAACACGAGGTCAGTTAAGTAATATTTCTTTTCGTTTGATTAGGACAAAAATCGGTTGATTAGAAAAATTCTTCATTCGAATTTACCTTGCTCCGGGTAGATATTTCTGTGGTACGCAATCAAGGTAGATATTTCTGTGGTACGCAATCAAGGTAGATATTTCTGCTTTGCCTGAACCGAGCGTATATATTTGCCGGACTTGACTCAGGAGATATTTTTATTTAGATACAAGTGGAATTTTGTTAGTACTTGTCGTATGTAGATATTTTAATTTTGTTCGTATACCGTATGCTTGGGCGATTACGTCTATATATATATATATATATATATATATATATATATATATATATATATATATTATAATTATTTAAAAAATATGATTCCTTCGCTACATAAGAGTTCTCATGTTTCAAAAACGAGAGCCGAAAACCTCAATGTAATTATTAAAATTAAATTGAATTAAAGTATCAAGCCCTGTTTCATCCTCAAGCGAAAATTTAGGAATAACTAATCTTAAAATTTACGCATCTTTATAAGCATGATCATTCGCAAAATTAATTACTATGGAAACGACTGGGACGACCATTTTGATAATAATAATTTAAGTTCTACTTCTGTATGGAACAATGTTTTTTAAAAATAAAAAAACAAAATACTAAAGAACTCCGGGTTATTTACCTAACGTGTTCTTTTCTATTTTTCTAAATATCTGCAAACACACACACACACACACACACACACACACACACACACACACACACACACACACACACACACACACACACACACACACACACACACAGACACACACACACACATACACACTTCTTCTTTGTGCCGTGTCCATTCAGGACTTTGGCGATCAAGTCTCTCCATAATTTCCTGTCCCTTGGAGCTCTTAATAAATTTTGTCTTTTTGCCATCTCTTTCATTCTCTAATATCAGTATCCAGTCTTTGAATTTTATGCTCACGCTACTAATGAGCATGTCTGTTGCCACAGTTACATACTATTTTTACATCAGCAGACATGTATTTCGTTCGATACTGCCTGAAATGAGAATATATTTTTGCACCAGCTGACTCACATATATATTTCGATACTCCCTGATATATGTAGATATTTCAGCTAGTATATATACTGGCTGAACAGACTAAATATTTCTGCACTGCCTGACTCGTGAAGATATATATATATATATATATATATATATATATATATATATATATATATATATATATATATTAAGGCATTTCTATGTTTATACATTCTTTTTTTTATAGATACAAATATTTAAGTAAATGCTCTGTTTAAAATAAACAGTATTAACAACATTTACTTGCCCGAATCTCCGAGAAATTGTCATAGAAAATACGCGACAGGAATCGAACCTGTATCCTATACGGAGGGCACATATATATATATATATATATATATATATATATATATATATATATATATATATATATATATATATATATATATATATATATATATATAAGGTCTATCAAACGCAGATTTTAGAGGAGGGTTCTTCGCACCAAAAAAGGACAAAAGTCCATATAAGCATATATCCACAAATCCTTCGTTTTTCAGTTATTAAGTTTAAAGAAACTTTACGGTAAATAGTGCTGTGTTGCCCTAAATATTAGGTTCATTTGTCATTCGTGCATATTTGTGGCTAGTCTTTCTTCCACGTTTATCGTGTATAGTAGTGAGTTAGCTGAGAAGTGTCTCGTTTAACAATCGCAGGATAATCGTATCGTGAGCGGGCAGATATGATTTTTATGTACAGCCGCGCGAATGGTAATGGATGCGAGGCTGAACAGTTCTATCAGATTGCGTTTTCAGATCGAAGGAAGCTGAATCATCCGACCTTTGCCGCTGCTTACCGTCGAGTTGTGGAGGCAGGATACGTGGCACAACAAACTATGGATTGAGAAAGACTGACATTCGCTTGTACACCTGACCACGAAGAACGCATTCTACAGGCTGTCAGAGACGATCCAGCTATCAGCATACGTCAAATAGCTCTAGCATGTCGCACATCTCGTAGTACCACATGGCAGATACTTCTAGAGCAGCGTGTGTTGGGTTTTTTCACCCTCTGATCACTCAACACAGGATTTACTCAGCTAATAGTTTATTGCAGAAACTGCTGATCCGTTTTTGTTTTTTTTTGCTTCAGAGTTGTCTATGTATTGAGACAACATTAGGAAGAGATGGCATAACAAATTTACACAACCAACATTTGTGGGCGGCCCGGAGTCCCCATGGTACAATACAGGTTAGACACTAGCATCAATTTACAATTAATATGCAGGCTGAAATTGTAGTTGACTGGCTATTAGGTACAGATGTTCTAGCACGTTTTACAGGAGCTGTCTGTAGGGACTTTTTTTTTAGAAGACTTCCAGACCGGCTAGAGGATGTACTCCTGCTAATATGAAGATTCATGTGGTTCATACATAACGAAGAACAAACACATTTTACATTGTCACATTGTCACGTAAACTATGGATAGGTAGGACTCTACATGATCCAAGTTATGAATAAAACTGGGGTTTTTCTATAGATTTCACGTGTTTCAAGCAAATATTTCTATGTTGTTTGAGACGACACTGTGGTACAGACAACACTCGGCTTGTTGTAGACTGAAACTACACTGCCTGCATCTTTGTCGTTGTAGTTAACACCAATGCATCACACATGGAAAGAAAATCTTAAAATATGCTACTTACATGTGGTTATAACAATTTTAAACTGTGAGTGGGGTGTAGAAACAGATATCTATTGATCCTAAACATTACAATAATTAACCTAAACTTTAATTAACCTATCTATCGGCATAAAATATTACAATGATTGACCTAAACAATAATTAGCCTATCTATCGGTTTTAAATATTGCAATAATTAACCTAAACCATAATTAATTTATCTGTTGGTCTTAAATATTGCAATAATTAACATAAAGAACGATAATGAAATAAAATATAAATTGGATTTCCTGCTTTTTTCATACTTTTCACCCAATTCCAGGCTCGATAGCAACTCAAGGTAGAGTGATACTTAATTAGGTGTATGATAGGAATACAAGATCAGGTTCTATAAAGTGGATATTGTGAGGATGAGATGCATAAATAATTACTGAAACTAGACAAAGAAATTAAGGGTGCATCGTTCGAGGAAGCATCCTTGCGGAAGTTTGTTCCACAAAACATTTGTTCTTGGGACAAAGCTGCCTGATTAGAACCTCCTCTTTACAATTGGAATACAAATGTGAGTAGATAGACGTAGCATTTAGAAATATCATGGCATCACTTAGATAAAAAAAATGTCTGAATTGGTTTAGTTAAGGAATGGAGTTCAGCGGAACATTTACGATGAAAATAGCGATGAATTAACCATACGCTACGGATGTTGTGTCCTCGGGAAAGTTGCTGCAGAGAGGGGAATAAGTTTTCTTTCTCCATTTTTTGATCTCATCTGACACCTGACACCTGACAAGGCATGACAGAAGTAAAATTCCAGGTGTGGTAGAACAAGATGAACCATTTTCCAGAAAATTTAGCAATGGGTTTTTTGCATGAATACTAAAGTGATCTTTATGCTGAATGGATTTCAAAGCTATTCGTTGTGATTGGAGAAAACTCAGGATCTGATCAGTGATGGTGAAAAAATACTAGCTTGGGTTCTGGCATTGAAAGAAGTCACAAGATACAATTTGTTAGATTGAATGGAATTTGAGAACAGGGAGACGTTCAAAACATGTAGCATCATTGTGATTGGAAAAAAAATCAGGACCTGATCATTGATGGTGACGGGACGGGCAAGCAGTATTATATAATAATAATAATAATATAATAATAATAATAATAATAAACCCAGAAAAATGCCCCAAATGACTCATATGTGGAGTAACATAACTACTCCTCAAAACAGAAGAGACGCAGAACCCGAAAAACTATAGGCCCATCACCTGCCTACGAACATTGTACAAGATCCTTACTTCTATCGTAACGGAGTGGACATACAACTTCCTTGAGAAAAGCAATTTACTCCCAGATGAACAGAAGGGATGTAAAAGAGGAAAATACGGGTGCAAGGACCAACTAATTATCAATAAAACAATATTGAAAGAGGTGAGAACATGGAAAAGAATCTTATCGGTAGTATGGATCGACTACAAAAAGGCGTTCAACCGTCTACGACACTCATCGATAGAGAAGAGCCTAAAAGAGTATGCTCTACAATGGTCAAATTCATAACGGAAAGAATGAAAAACTAGAAGATTGCACTAAACCTAAACCATACAAGCGGGTCATTAACATTGAGACCAATCAGCATCAAAAGCAGCAACCTCCAAGGAAATTTATTGTCATCACTACTCTTCTGTTTTGCATTAGCGCCACTCAACTACCTACTGAACAAAAATAGCTACGGATCAAGTCAGAGAATGGCAAACTAAATCACCCATTCTATATTAATGATCTTAAAACGTTTATTAAGGATGACAACCAGCAAAAGAAGCTACTAATCATTGTGAAAACATTCGGCGAAGTCATTAGGATGGAGTCCGGAATCGACAAATGTTTCAAAGCCACATTCAAAGGTGGTGAACTAACAAAAATTCTAGATTTAGACCTTGATATCGAAAACAAGATTAAGGAACTAGACCAAGATGATACATACAAATACTTAGGGATTAATGAAGGAGACGGAATCCAACATTTAATTATAAAGAAAAAGATCCGAAAAAGAATATTTCGGAGACTGAGTTTGATACTAGAAAGCGAACAATGGGGACAATAAAATAAAGGCTATCAACACATTAGTTATACTTGTAATAACAAACAGCTTCAACATTATTAAATGGACGTTGAATGACATTAAAAGATTAGACTCCAAGACGAGAAAAATGTTTACATAAATGAGGATGCATCATCCGAAATCAGATGCTGATATTCTGTACGTACAAAGAATTTTAGGAAGCCGACGTCTAATCCAACTGGAACTAACTCTATAAACTAAACAGTCAGATTGGAATCATACCGCAGAAAAACCAATGACCATCTCCTACAAATAGTAAAACACCAAATACACTTCATCCACAAAGAAGCTGCACTCTTCAAGAGTTTAATATACGTGAAATCCTTTCATCAAAAAACGAAGCGAATACCATGTGTGCCAAAACAGAAAGAAACACAACTTGGCCAAATGAAATTTACAAAACAAAACAAAATGGGAGGACAAGGCGTTGCATGGAAAACACAAAAAGGACGAAAGGGGCAGATCTGGACAAACAGAAAACGAATCAGTAGCTGAGGATCACCGGTCTGAAAACTGAGACAGAATGTCCAATTGTTGCAGCTCAGGGCCAAAGCCTCGCAGGCAGATCCTATCACTGTCACAGACTCAAGGAGAGAACTAACCTGAAATTTAGAATCTGCGGAAAATATGATGAAACTGTCGACCATATTAGCTCAGGTTGTCCGGAACTGGCAAGAAATGAATATACACACAGACATAACTAGGTAGCGATATATGTGCACTGCAAAAAGCACAAAAGTCGAAACCACTGAAAGATGGTATGAGTGCCAACCAGGCACACACAAAATAATGATGTAACTATCCTCTGGCACATTCGAATTCAAACTGACATCGAAAGAAAAGCCAACAAACCTGATATTATTATAAAAGTCTAGAAATTTAGGAAGTCTATGCTTATTGACTTAACAATATCATCTGAGAGAAATACCACCATGGAAATTATCGAGAAATTGTCCAGCTACAAGAAAATCGAGTTTACCATGAGTTGGGGAATGATGACTGAGATTATAACAAAAGTAATCAGGGCTCTAGGCCTCGTGAGAAAAAGAACGGGCAGTTTTACGACAGTTTCCCAGGTAACATCAATGTACATGTTGCCCAGAATATCCTTGTATTAGGAACATCCCTAATACTCAGAAAAGTGCTATTAAATAACACTTCTCCTATAGGGCTTAAGGGCCATAGTTTAGACCCGGATCTACAGGGAGACAAAGTAGGAAACATAACATTACACAAATAATAATAATAATAACAATAATAAAAGCTAATCGCCCAGACAATGTAATCGAAAACCAGAAGAAGAAAATGTACTTTCTTACTGATATGGTCATCCCTGCAGATAGCAATGTATCTTTGAAATTTAAAAAAAAAAAAGCATCAAAATACAAGGATCTTATTGTGGAAATCTCAACAAATGTGGCACATGAAAACATCAATAATTAATTGGAACGCTCGGATTGATTAGAAAATGTGCCAACGGACATATTGAAGGGATTCCTGGGAGCCCATGTGCCTTAAAGAAATACAAAACTTTGTACTCACAAATACAGCTCACACATTATGAAGGACTTTATCTATGGAAAATGTCATGTGATCTTAGTTTTTTTTTTTTTTTTAAAATCATTAATGGGAGATGTCATGTGATCTTAGTTTTTTTTTTTTTTTTTTTCAAAAATTAATCAGTGGAAGATGTCATGAAGACATTTCTGATTTTAAGTCTATGGTTTGGACCCGGAAGATAATCTGTGCACAGCAGAAACCCAATGAAATAGCAACAACAACAACAACAACAACAATAATAATAATAATAATAATAATAACAACAACAACAACAACAACAACAATAATAATAATAATAATAATAATAATAATAATAATAATAATCTATATATCATTATGATGAATCAAATCTTTGCAAACGAATTACAGATGAAAGAAATTCATTTTAAAACCGGTCATGTAGGTATGGACATGAATATGATTTTGAATTCATATGTACAAAACAAACAAAGCGTGTGGTATATTTGAACACATCAAGTAATTTATGCTGTTTACGTAGTGAATCGTTTCTAATTTCAAACCGTGCCTCCGAAACTCGTTTGATTCTCGTTGAATGCGTCTATTAATAGTGTTTTTGCATCGGTAGAATTTGGGATACGAGAAAGCAGTGTGCCTGACTCAGCAATGATAGGTCCTTACTTGTCGGCACGTTCAAAAGATTTGATTGTCTTATATGAACAGTCAAAGTTCAATCGATGATGAACGATCGATCGGCTGACCGTCACAACCTCGTTCGCTTTCAGTGAATTTGGAGAGGCTTGAATATTCAATTTATTCTTGAATAAGCAAATGGTTCTGATCAGATTATTAGTTTTAAAATGTCGAGAGGAAAAGTGTTGGATAGGATGCTGCACTGTAAACGTCTAATGAAGAATATTCAGAAAAATTACATTGTTTAACTTTCCTTCTTTGATCTTGTCGGTTCCACAGAATGGAAATTTGTCTGCAAACAGAAGACGCTGATAACAGATAATGGCACAAGTTAAATTGGTTGTTGTAGCTTTGATCATGGATTTTAGTAAAACACTGTGGTCACAAACAAAAGCGCCAAGTGGAGATTTGTGGTTCTTGTGAATCTTGATTGGTTTTTCTAGTTAGATTATATAACTTTATGAATGTCATTTGTAATTAAAACGAAGATTACTACAAAAGATTATTAATTTCTAATTGGAAAATATGGTTTTAGGTTTGAAACTCTGGTCATCAGCGAAGAGGAAAATCTTGAAATTAGCTTAAATTTGACATTTAACCCATTCAGTGTTATTGGAATTTTTCAGTGCCAAACAAAAATTCAGGGCAGTGACTTGCAGAGGTTTGGTGTATATAGGTGATGCCCGGGAGCCAACTCCTTAATTGTATGCCCCTAAGACTCAAGTAGGGTTGGGGGAATGTAGGGTCTAGTATAGTGTGAGAAAGAAAGACAGTTTACATAAACAGTTGAAAACATGAAATAAAGACTTTATTCAAATTAAATATAAACTAAATTTTTATTTTATTCTTTGATTAGATGCCCTCTCGATATGGATGCCCGGCACCATCGCAGCCTCTTCTCCATTTCTGTACGCTACTGATTCAGAATTTTCAAAAACCTGGGAATAGAGTTCAAGACCATTATTTTATTTTAAATATAAGGAAATGTATACGAAAAACTGATATTTGTTATTTGGTATGTGGTACCAAAAGCGGGTAATTATCAATTTAACGTAACTGATTATATTTTAAATATCTTTCTGATAAAAAAATTCTTACATTTTTCATATTTAAATTATCTGAATAAATGAGAACTTATGCTAATAAGGAAGAGAATTTGTCTCTGAAATTTTTGTTATTTCAAGTTTGGACAGAAATAAAATATTGGGAGCAATAGGTAAACAATTGTGACAATTTCACTGTGTTGCAGGTTTTCCAAATCCATTCAATAAAGGTTCTTTTCTAAAAAGAGTGCCATGTTAAACCTATCTGTTACATATAAAATTAATTTCAAGATTATTACAATGATTTTTTGTCTATATTTCTGAAATGAAGTATTATGTACACTATTTACATTATTCGGACTATTGTTCTCATCTTTGTTGCCATATTTATTACAACGTTTCGGCCGTTGTACGCTCCGGTCTTTCTTCAGGTGGCTGGAATGTCGAACTGAACCTTTTATTTCGTTTGCTGTAGTAGACTGTTCAAGTTCCACGTGCCGTGTTTAATGGATGTCAGTTAATTGAAGTCACACTCTTTGGGTCTTGTCACTGGATCTAACTAACACCTTTATCCAGTGTGCCATGTGTCCTTAAGGACATTTGTTTATGAATTACTGGGTATTATGAACCTAATGTCTTCAGCAACCATATTTTTACCAGTGTGAGTTCAATACTCGGTTAAGGCAGTGGAGAACTTTCAGAGGGAAATTAACAGGAGATAACTGATAACTGACATCCATTAATGTAAATAATGATTTTTTTTTAAGAAAAAGTGTAACAAACAACAATCCTGGATCTAAAAAATAATTAAACAGGCGCGAGTCATGAATGAATTCAAAGATTATAATTTGAAAAAGTTCAGACATTGACCAATTCTGAAATTCCACGACTCTTTCCTTTGAGGGTAAATATCGTACGCACATCCGGAGTAGGACGATAAACTATATCCGGGCACAAGGTCTCTGATTGGGGGAAGTTTTGAGGAGCGGGAAACCACCTCTTAAATGTTTTTGTTCTCAGGTTTACACTGACCCAGATTGGTAGAATCTGTTAGGGTCCAAATTATAGACAAATAGTAAACTCCCAAACTGGGGTCAAAACACGACGAACGTTATAAAAATATATTTTTAGAAGAAAAATACCAGCACTAGATTTTAATAGTAAATTTTTTTTACAGTACTAGATTTTAATAGTAAAAGAAAAAAAATCAAATTTACAGCAATAGATTTTCATAATAAAATAAAATTTCCAACAACAGATTTTAATAGTAAAAAAAAATCAGTCATACATTTTAATAGTAAAAAAAAAACAAATTTCTAGCAATAGATTTTCATAATACACTAAAATTTCCAACAACAGATTTTAATAGTAAAAAAAAAATAAAATCAGCAATAGATATTTTAATAGTTAAAAAATTACCAGCAATTATTTAAAAATTGTTTTAAAGATGTATATATCTAGGGATATGTTATCTACTTCTTATATCGTACTGTTCCGTTGGTTACCATATGTTTTACTTTATCTAGGTGTGTACTTAACCGGGCAGGGATTAAACTCACAATTACTAAATCACCGAATTCACGGACCAATACTTCCACTAGGCTATTTTCCTGTGGGATAATCTTGAATGTAAGAACTTACTGATGAGACTGCCACTGCTTGTTATAAGTGACTGCATTAAAAGTTCAGTCATTGTTTATAATATAAAAGGTTACAATTTTCGTTTATAGAATGACGACTTCGAAACAGCGATTACAATATGACCACTGTGAACCCTATGATTTTACACATTGAGCCTTACAGTCGTCAGTTTAGTTTTATGGCTTACGATCTAATAAATTCTCTCATATCTTTGCTACAACCATTCGTCTATGGATAGAATACTCTTGTCATATATGGCCTTGTTCCCCCGCTGTTCATCTCGAGGTTCTCGACAAAATCCAAAGATGGATATGCGACATGCAATGTGATCGATCCTGAGTTGGGGTCTGGACTTCAGTCACTTTCTCACAGTTGTGATATGGCTTCCCTCTGTCTTTTTTCTAGATATTTTCAGGCCATCTGCTCTGACGAGCTGTATTCACTGGTCCTCCCGCCTGCATAAATTTAAGCGTGCTATTAGTTTGGCTTATTAATTCCATCATTTTACTGTCGAAACAGTTAGATGTAACCCCCTCTTCTACTCCAACAGCTTTTTCTCTCGTACCTCCCGACAGTGGAACTCCCTTCCTCTTACTTGCTTCCATGATAACTATAATCTTCAAAAATTTAAATGTAATGTCAATCGACAGCTTTTGTTGCCTTGATCCCCGTTCTTTATTTTATCCTTTCCAATCCCCCTCCCCGCCAAATACTCGGTCTTTTCCCTTATTTACATTCCCTGTAGCCCCTTTCGCATTAGTGACACTTCCGCCTTGCTTGGGGTGAAATGTTTTAAAAATCTCTGTCAGAAATATGTCTATGGTTTATATTCATTTTTACGCCTTATGTCCTTCGGTTATAAACGGTTAAACTCTCCAGAAAGATTTTCCCATATTGCACCTGCTGCTCCAAATGGAACTTTATGTGAATTAATATTGATTAGATACGCCAGCTGTGTTTGCATCCATTAACATCTATGCCTATTAAATAGAAGGTAAATGTTTTTTTATTGATATTTGTGGCGCTTATCTATCTATCTATCTATCTATCTATCTATCTATCTATCTATCTATCTATCTATCTCAGTCTGTTCGTATCTATCTATCTATCTATCTATCTATCTATCTATCTCAGTCTGTTCGTATCTATCTATCTATCTATCTATCTATCTATCTATCTATCTATCTATCTCAGTCTGTTCGTATCTATCTATCTATCTATCTATCTATCTATCTATCTATCTATCTCAGTCTGTTCGTATCTATCTATCTATCTATCTATCTCAGTCTGTTCGTATCTATCTATCTATCTATCTATCTATCTATCTATCTATCTATCTATCTATCTATCTATCTATCTCAGTCTGTTCGTATCTATCTATCTATCTATCTATCTATCTATCTATCTATCTATCTATCTTTTATCGTATCATCATCATCATCATCATCATTTTTTGGTTAAGATCTACCACTAAATCTCAGTCCAGAGAGAGTAGTATGCACAATAAAAAATAGATATACAATAAAGATAGAATATTAATTACCCCATCTTCCCCGAAAAGAAAATAGTGAAAAGCTTATGTATAAATCGAATAAGGCCTTTTTGAGAATGGATTGGTATTTTAGAATTTCTGAAAGTTTTGAAAAGAGTGAGATACCATAAATGGTAATCAGGACAAAAACAGAATGACCGTTCCGAGTTCAAATTTCACTTGAGTAATCTGACAATAATTTCATATTGAATAGATCATGGCAAATGGTGTCTATACATGGGAAAGTTAAATCCTCTAGTTGATATTTTCTCGGCAGGTCAATAACTTTGAGCCGAACTTATGCATTCAATAATTTATTAACTTTCGTAACATTCTCGACATAAGACATGTTTGCCTTTTTATCTGGCGATGGTAAAAACCACAAGTAAGAAGTAATTGATGCCTTCCTCCTCTGCAAAAAACAAACCAACAGTAAAAAGAAAAAAATGGTGTTAAGTGGATATAATCAGCCAGAATTGGAATTCAGTTTTTTGGGGGCTTATATCTTATCGCACTCTTAATTCCATACTTTCAAACCAAAGTCTTTGGGGAAGATATAAACCAGGATTCCCCAAAATGATCGATACCGACCTGTAGTGGTCGATGGTATTATCCAGGGGGTCGATAAATGCCTGGGCTGATAAAAGGGGGGTCGATAAGCAACACAACAATTTCCTATCAAGTATCAATGTCCTTACTACTGCTCATCAAACACTTCCTTTCCATTAATGATATCAACCTAAAAATGTAGATATATATATTTCTAATATATTTATTATTACCAATAATATTTATGAAATGAAATTTATTATTATTATTATTATTGTTGTTGTTGTTACTATTTCCCTGGATTTCTGCAGTGCACACATTATCTTCTGGGTCCAAACCATAGACTTAAAGTCAGAAATGGCTTCATGGCATCTTCCACTGATGACAACAACTAAGATCACACACATTTTACACAGATAAAGTCCATCGTAATGTGTGAGTTGTATTTGTGAGTACAAAGTTTTGCATTTCTATAAGGCATGGGCTACCAGAAATCCCTTCAATATGTCTATCGGCACCTTTACTAATCAATCCGAGCGCTCCAATTAATTATTGATGTTTTCATGTACCACATTGTTGAGATTTCCACAATAAGATCCTTGTATTTTGATAATTTTTTTTTGAAAATCTTCAGATACATTGCTATCTGCAGGGATTACCATAGTAAGAAAGCACATTTTCTTCTTCTGGTTTTCGATTACATTGTCTGGGCGATTAGCTTTTATTATTATTATTATTATTATTATTATTATTATTATTATTATTTCTGTATGTCATGTTTCCTACTTTGTATCCTGTAGAGCCGGGTTCAAACTCTGGTCCTTAGGCCCTATAGGAGAATTGTCATATAATTGATAGCACTTTTCTTAGTATATGGGATGTTCCTAATAGGTTGATCTTCTGGGCAATTTGTGCATTGCTGTTACTGGGAAACTGTTAGTAAAAACTGTCTATTCTTTTTCTCGCAAGTTTCCAAAGCTCCGGTTACTTTTGTAACAATTTCAGTCTTCATTCCCCACATCCTGTTAATGTCGATATCCATGTTCTTGTATTTGAACAAATTCTCGATAATTTTCATGTAGTTGTTTTCCTCTGATGTCAATAAGCATATACTTCCCGAATTTCCCGTATTTATGATAATATCAGATCTGTTGGCTTTTATTCCAATGTCAGTTTGAATTGGCATGTCCCAGAGGATAGTTACATCGTTATTTTGCATAACTGTGTCTGATTCGCGCTCATACCATCTCTCAGTGGTTTCGATTTTGTGTTTTTGGCATATCTTCCAGTGCACACATGTCGCTATCTAGTTATGTCTGTGGGTATATTCATTTTTTGCTAGTTTGTTTTAAAGGTTAATTCGATCTTTGATTATGTAACAGTGATAGGATCTGGTTGCGTGGCTTTATTTCTGAGCTGCAATAATTAGGCCTTCTGTCTCAACTTTCAACCCGGTGCGCCTATTATTACTATTATTATATTTCGATTCCTGCTATGGTCACACTACCTGCCGAGTCTGCGTGAAGACCTAAGGCAGATAGTGGTGTGTTGTTATGACTACATTTCATGATTTGTTTTTCTCACTCCCATAACATCACTAGCGTTACATGGATAAAGGTCTTAATACATGAGCTGTAATTATCAAGACATTTTTAGTATTTCTCTTAATCTGTAATTTCTAGGTATTTTTTCAATGTGTTGTTGTGTTCCTTTTTTATCATTCCAAGCGCACCTACTATGGCTGATATTATTATTTTCTAAAACCTTTTCTCAGTGCTTATCTCATAACATACATCTAAAACCTAATTATGACACCACTATATCATCATGATCCCTATTATATTTTGATTTCTGCCATAATCACGCTACCTACCAAGTCTGCGAGAAGACCTAATGCAGGTAGTGGTGTGTTTTTATGTTCCTCTTATTGTGTAGGCTGTACTTATCAAACGCAATTTCTTTGTATTTCTCTCACTTTGGGATTTCCAGGGATTTTTTTCATTGTGTTGTTGTGTTCCTTTTTTTGTCATTCCAATTTGATAATAGCATCTTTTACATTACGTTTTCCAATGAAGAAACATTGACTCTATTTCTTTGATTGATTGATTTGTTTTTTACGGCTTATCGACCTTTTGCAGGTTAGATTGCAACGATTGTTGACATTAATAATGATATACTGATACAAGTCTTATTAATTAAACAATAGCTAGGGGAGGGGAGAGAATAGGTGGCTTCATATATTTCCCAAGGGTATTTGAACGTAAGTGAATATAACGACCCGACTAGAATTAGAACCCGGCTCTCCGACCTCCAATTCTGAACCATTATCAATTACACCAACCGTAGATCTAAACTTACAGCACCTGGTATTTCAAAGCGATTACCCATCAAGGTACTGATCTGGATCGACATTGCTTAACTTTGGTGATCATACGAAAACTGTTGTTTCAACGTGAGATGGCTGAAAACTTGAACGTATTGCAGACATTTTTATATCTAAGTATCATGGGTTTCTAACTCAGGGAAATACAAGCTTAACTCTCTTAAACAGTCGTTAGTAGTTCCTTTAATTTTTTAGAAAAAGTTAAAGGAGTTCACTGGAATAAACATTATTAATGTGCAGAATATTTCATTAACATGGATGAAATATCCTTAACTTTTACGATCTGGAAACAGAATTCTGTTTTTTCATTTTATACAAGTTACACATTAATAATCTGGGCACTGAAACTCGAAAAAACAATATGTTGCAACAATGTGATGTAATTACACAATACTTGATTTAACAAATCTGTTGAACGCAAACTGTAAATAATATTACTCTAATAGCAACATAATTCTAATGACAATATAAAATATATACTTTGCGTTTTGAAACTAATTTAAGAAGTCATTTATCTATTGTTTTTGTAACGTGTAATTCTTAATATGAAGCAGTAACATCACCCAGAACAGCATTTCATTGAACATTTGAACTGGTAAATTGTCAATCTTTCTCTTTGTTGGGGCGCACCCACCTTCTAACTAGTAATGGACTGGTCCCTCTTATATAACTCAGCTCTGGAGAGAGAGTGACAGAGCGGCAGAGAGAGCGTCAGCAGTCCAGATAAGCTTACCCGGTACATACCATTGGACTATAGACTTTGGATATTGTTTCGTACTAACCAACCTTCGTTCTACTAATCACTCTATTGTTAATTGCTTTTACGAATATACCAGTATTTTCCTCTACAACTGTGTTTGTCTTGATTCATACACCGACACGCGGGAAACTCACAACATCTCAACACTCTTCAGAAGGTAAGCTATTTTATTTTTCATATGAAACAGACTACACAGTATTTTCCTAAGCTTCATATTTTCTGGTAAATTGCCACCCATCTATGTAAACTGTCCTCTTAAAAATGCCCCACACTTCAGTCGGGTTAAATCCGGCCACTGCATCAAACGAGAATCTTTAAAACCTATTTTATTCCATTTGTTTTCTTCACTGAATATGGTGGCGTAATGTCGTGCATAAAGCCATCTTTCTCAAGGTGTTTGGCTTATTCATAAAGCATAGCTTCACGTATGCCATCATTTGGAACTCGCCATTGACTCACCGCTTCACAATTTCTAATCCCACCTTAAAATATTCCTTTTGCATTGATAACGGTAAATAAAAGTTGGATAAGCGATCTTCAGGTAGTGTCATTTTTATTACGTTCAGTTTTTTTTGTGGATGACTTTTAAAAAAAATGCTTGTCATTGTTATAACATTTGATTTATGGCCTGACGTCTTGTGCTTTTCGACAAATTTTCATTGTCACAACGACTTAAAATTTCGCCTTCCTGGTTAAGACGATAAACTGCATCCGCGTAAGACGATAAACTGCATCCGCGTTCTGTGTAAGACGATAAACTACGTCCAACAGCAAGGCCTCTGATCAAGAGGTTTTAAGGAATGTGGAGCCATCATTTAATTGGTGGTGTTTCCAGATCCACCCTGACCCGCGGTGGTAGCATCTGTTAGGGTTCCAGCTATGGGGGTCAAACACTATGAAAGTCTAAAAATAGGTTTTAATACCAGCAATAAATTTTTTGAGGAAAATCATCACCAGCAATACGTTTTTATAAATAATTATTATCAGTAATACATTATTACCAGCAATACATTTTTGAAGAAAAAATATTACCACCAATACATTTTTGGAAAAAATATTTTCAGCAATCTTGAGGTTGATATGCCGTAAAATAAAACAAACCAAATTTTAAAATTTCGTAGTTTGAAACTGTCTTGTTTGTTGAAACTAAAGTTAAAAGGGTGACATATAAATTTCAATTCGCCCGTATCCGACCTGTATTTAGAAGCTTTAAAGAACTTATTACCATTTTTGGCAATTTTCAACGTTATTAAACTTTACCCTGTATCTGTTAAATGAGCTTTGTGAGTGATTTTAAAACTTGAAATTCGTAACATGACTATTACTATGACTATTTAAATTGGAACATTGGATACAAATGGCTCTTGTTTGGATATATCTGCGCAAAACAAATTGTTTATCATTCTAACTGCGCAGATAGATGTTTTCATCATGTAGAAAATAAACATTGAGCTTCTAATAATATTTATTTTATATATTGATAAAACATGAAGTGGCTTATAATAAGAGACCTAGTATTTCTCTACGCGTTTGTGTGTTTGTGTTATTCAGTAAAGAGTGAATAGCCATTTGGGAATGCCAGTGAGAGGCGTGTTGTAATCGCTAGTATTTTAAGTTAGGTAAACTGGCATTCTTGCCGACGGCAAGATCAGAAGCAGTGATTGTCGTCCATAATTTGGATCAACGATTGTCGAGTCTTGATACACTTTTCCGATGGTGGGTCGACGGTGACACTTGAGCTAATTTAAACAAAACTGAAGATCAAATTGCTTTGAAACTCGTAGGCAATTCAAGATGACAAAGGAAAACAAAAGTAACGTCGCGGGTGGCAGAAAACAAAAGAAAACAGTAATTCTTGCGAGAGGTTGAAAGCCTTAGAAACATATCTCTTTCTTTTTTTTCGTAATCCTTTCACTCCAAGCAAGAGTGTAAAGCCAATAAGACACAAGAGGTAACTGCGTGTGAAGGAATATGAGAAAAAAAATTAAACACACACTTTTAAGGAGAGAGAACAATAAAAGAACAAGAATTAAGAAGACAGAAGATAACGATTAACATTTTTAAATGCAATGTCAATCGTTATCTTTTGAAGATCAAAGTTGACTGGGAAGCAAAAATCCTAAAGTGAGTTCCACAAGCGAATAGAAGAGAGGTTAGCATAGAACTTACGGTTACATCTAATCATTTCAACTTTAAAATGATGAGACCTTGACGCCAATCTAGTGCTGTGTTTAAATTCGTAATGTCTAGATACCATAAAGGAAAGTAGTATTTATTTTGAAAATACAAAAACGTGGCACAAGGCCAAAAGAAGTGATAGGGGAAGGCTGGTCTTCAATCAATTCTTATCTTAAACTTTGCTAGCCAAAATTACTGACCCAAACATACCACAATATTCCTTACACCAAAAAACACATTTTTTTTTACTTACCATTCTTACTACAACTACCGTAATACCTCAAAAACTTTAACTAGTTCTAATATTTGTTTTTGAGGTGGGCAATAAAAAAACAAACAAACAATTTTTCCATAGACTAAAGTTTATTAGAATAATTACCATGAAAGTGTGTATAGAAAGGTCATACATTACAGAAGTGGGGAAATGACTGAAGCCAGATCAGGACTGATGTCATTGCAGATTCTGCTTAGTATTTTATCGATAATCTTTAAATATATAGCGGAAACATCAGACAATGTGGGCAGCAATGTCTATAGTAAGGACGTATTTCCGTTTATTTTATTTTATTTTTTTTTTTTTTACTTTTTGATTCACAGCTGGGTCTGGATTCAATCATTGTTTATCAGTCAGTGAGTTGTAAAAAGTATTTCAGTCACAACCATTTTCACCAATGTCCTTGTCGAGTTGAAAGCTAAAGTTCGTTATCTCCCGAAGGCGTCACCTGCAGAGATTCAAGTAAACTGGCCTTCGGTTTTACTCGAAGCAATGAAAAGTGCCAAGTTAACCAGCGTTTTACGAATCCTGAAATTTCACACAGCTCTCGAAGCGTCATAGCAATGAAGAATTAATTAGGTTGAATGAATTGATGCGAGTTATCTCCCCTAGTTTTTATATCGCAAAGTCAATAGTATACTTTTATAGATGAAATAAAGTGTTCCATTCGAAATTCAAACAACGTTATTAATTTACTTGAAGATTCTAGTGTGCACCGGCTCAAACGTTTTGACTTTAGTATTATAGCGGAATAAGTTTTACATTCAGTTTCAGACCAAACTTTCAAGTAAGCCAGGTACATGTTTTACATGAGATTACTCCCAGCCGCCGAATGGCGAAGCCCATGGCTTCACACCCATCTTTGTAAGCGCGGGAAAAGTTTCTAATAAACACGTTTATATAAACAACTGCTCAAGAGAGGAATGGTGAAGTCTCTTCAAGATCATAAGTAAACTTAAGAACGATGATCGGCTGCAGACTCTACGAGACCACACTTCAGAGACTGGCTAAGTGATACTGACGGAGTACTGGAGTGCAATGAAATGTAAAATTACATACGAACGATTCAAGTCACATTTTATCCATTGGTCTGTTTGTGGTTTCCATAAACGGTTCATACATTTCAATACATGACCATACCACCAAGAGAAGTCACCTGTTTTAAGAAATCAGTTTATAATAATGGCTGTTCTTCATCTCAGAGACGTACATTATGAGTAACTACCGTATAGTACCTGGTCAAGGAATATATAAAAACAAGATGAGATAATAGATAGAATTGACTTGTTGATTTTGGTTCGACCACGTACAGATATCACTGAAAACAAAACAAAACAAAAAGAAAAACTCCTCGCCATGGCCTTAAATCCTCAATCTCATATAGGGCACAATATGTAGAAGTAGTAAAGTGTCTAGTGTAATGTAGTGTGACGGGGCGCATTTTTTTCAGGCTGATTTTGAATTACGAGTTTTCCTTCTCTCAGATTGGTTGTCACTCAAAACTTGATAAACCTGTCTGCTATTTGACCCATACCTGGAGGAAGATGGAGTCCTGTCTTTTCGCAAGGGCATTAGCGCGAAGTGAACGAAACTGAATTGACCGGAACTTGAACTCGGATCTCCGATTTTATCTATCGACGCTAATATCGTTACACAAGCCATGCACCCGGGAATAAAAAAAAAAAAAGATGCAGAAATACTACGCTGTTCATCCAAGAAGACCGGGTTTGTTAGACCTGAACCAAGAAAAGAGAGAAATTTACGATAGAAACAGCAAATTAAACATGAAAACAAAACAAAAAAACCAAAAAACAAAACCCAATTTCATATGAGGCACGACATGTAGAAGTAGTAGAGTGTCTAGTGTAATGTAGTATGACGGGGCGCATTTTTTCAGGCTGATTTTGAATTACGAGTTTTCCTTCTCCTAGATTGGTTGTCAGTCAAAACTAGAGAAATCTGGGACGGAGACAGCAGATTAAGTGATAAAGATGAAAGATACAGAAAAATAGGATTAAGATCTGTTCGAGGATTGAAGAATTAGTTGCCATTAACAATCATCCCAGAACTCACCGGTTAAGGAAAGTACTGAGGAAGGTGCTGGTGATGACCTACTGTTACTCAACGATAATCCATAGACATCTGGCCTGAATATGCTAACAGGTGAATAATAATAATAATAATAATAATAATAATAATAATAATGATAATAATAATACTGTATTATATAGTATTATTATTATTATATAGTATTATTATATTATATAGTATTATTATATTATACAGTATTATTATCATATAGTATTATTATGTAGTATAATTATGCTACTGTATTATATAGAATTATTATTATATAGTATTATTATATTATGTAGTATTATTATTATATAGTATTATTATATATGCTAACAGGTGAATAATAATAATAATAATAATAATAATAATAATAATAATTACACTACTGTATTATATAGTAGTAGTATTATTATTATATAGTATAATTATGCTACTATTTTATATAGTATTATGTAATACTGATAAGAAAGTAGGTTCACAAAATGGTTCTAGACAATTGTTTCTTTCGTCCTGAGTATGACAATAAACTACTAGTCTGGAACCACCTTTTAATTGTTGTTGTTCTCAGGTTCATCCTGATCTAGGGTAGTAGCACCTGTTAGGGGGGGGGTCCCAATTATGGACAAATAATGAACACCCAAATTAGGGAAAACATGAAAATATAAAAATAAATTAAAAAAAAATATCAGTATATATTTTCATGGTAAAAAAAGAAAGAAAAAGTATTACCAGTAATACATTTTTTTTGAAAAAAAAGGAAACAAACAAATATGAAAGCTCACAAGAAAATGAAAAAAAAATTGTCATTAAATGACCCACAAAGAACTGATATACCATTGAACAAATTAAACCAAACAATTCTTCTCACCAAAAGCTATATTCTACCATTTGTCGTTGCATTGAATATTGCTGCCATATCTGGTCAGCTCCTTCTGCTATATATTTAGAGAGTTTTAATAGAATACAAAACAGAATCAGCAAATGTTATTGGTTATGGCCTGATATCTTGTCCTTATTTTCAGTCACGTTCCCGCATTCGTAATGAAGCCTCCATGTGACTTTTCTATGAATATTTTTATGCTAATTGTTCTGATAAACTTTCCTCTATGGTACACAGACTTTATTAATTTAACTGCAGTACTAGATTGGCAGCAATGTCGTATTAATGTTACAATTTAAATGGCTAGATGTAACTGTAAATCCTCTGTTAACAGTTTCTTCTCTACCTTTTCTAACTTGTAAAACTCTGTTCCGGCTTCTTGCCTCCAAGTCAATTTCTATCTTTAAAGATTTAAATGCGATGTCAATCGTTATCTTCTGTCTTAATTCTTGTTCTTTTATTGTTCTCTAAACTTAATAATGTTTTTATTTTTCTCGTGTTCTCACACAATCAGTATCCCCTTGCGTCTTAGTGACTTTATAGCCTTGTTTACATAAGGTTAAAATGGTCTGGAGTAAAATAAGATCTAGAAGAATGATAATTTATTTTCAGGAAGAACCACTCGGTACTTTTGCTATGAAATTTCAAGTAATAATAATGATGATGAGAGGGGAGATTTCGATAGAAGCTGATGTGGAAATTCACACCATGCCTCTAGCAAACCTTTTAGAAAGGAGTGGACGTAATGAAGTGTGTTGGACCGGAGAAAAACGCCTGGCGAAGTGCACCCACTAATCAGGGGTTCGTATGAGGAGAAACCATTAAGGGGTCAACCGTGTTCTTCCTTGCAATAAAATCGATTGCACGGTGTCAGCTTGGTTGAACGACTACTTAATGAGGCTTAAACGATTGATTCACGCGCCCAGACAGGAGACTTTGCAACACACGAAATCGGCACGTTGATTTCATAGAATATCCTGATTAAGATCCGTCTCTTGATTGTTTTTATCGTTATATTTCACTCAACACACTCTCTCACTTACTCCGCGTCGCATGAAGTAAAACAGGGAATTATAATTATTATTATTATTATTATTATTATTTCATGACCTAATCATACGAGTGTTGCCATCTTTACTATCTGTCTATATTTCTGAGATGAGGTATTATGTACACTATTTACATTATTCGGACTATTGTCATCATATTTATCACAACGTTTCGGCCGTTGTACGCTCCGGCCTTCTTCAGGTGGTTGGAAAGTCGAACTGAACCCGATATTTCGCTCGATGGGGTAGACTGTTCTAGTTCCACGTGTCATGTCAATGGATGTCAATTATCAGTTATCTCTTGTTAATTCCCCTCTCCAAGTTTCTTTTCTACAGCTAACTCCATAGTGACCATAGAAATGTTGGTAGACCTTGGCTCAGGTATAAAGATAATCTGAAGAGAAATTCCATTCCATTCAAGAACTTTGACGATGTAGCTATGAAGAGATCAGAGTATCATTCCTGTTGCCATGCAGGAATGAAGGACCCACAAGCAGTAAGCATCATTCAACTGCGTGGAACACGAAAGCGAAACAAAACAGCTAAACAGTATTCCTGCTGCCCTTGTATACAACACATTCTCCAGTACTGTTTGTGGTCTTTTGTGTAATTCTCGAGCCGGCTTCAAAAGTCATGCTCGTCATAAGCATGCAAATATATATATATATTTATTAAAGATATTTTTATGTTTAACGTTCTTTTTTTATAGATACAAGTATTTAAGTAAATGCTCTGTTTATAATAAACAGTATTAAATAACATTTACCGGCCTGAATGTCCGAGAAATTTTCATAGAGCAGTTATGAGATTAACGATGTTAAAGATGTTGATACAGATGTCAATGATGCTAAGATTGGTTAAAAAGATGTTATCGAAAAAAAATGTTAGTCACAGGTTATTGATTTATAATTGGAAATAGGAAGTTACACTCGATAATTGGAAATAGGAAGTTACGCTCGATACAAAAGAAACGAGAGAGGCAGACCAAAATTAAGGTTATTGAGAACGTTATTGGACGACTACTTTCATTTACATTTAATATTAGGATATTATGGGGTTATGATTCGTAGTTCTGTTAGCTTACAGAGTTTAGATACACATGAATCTAACAGATACATAGACCCTATTATCATTTAAGATGAAGTATAAGTAAAATATTTGTACATGAAATATAAGTAAAGATTCGCATCATCCAATTCAAACTCCTGCCCAGTATTTTGAACAGGAGTAGATGTTTATCTCTTCTTTCCTTTTTAGGATTGGGTTTCCGATTATTTATAAAGTCTTTTTTATTCTCGTTTACTCCCAGTAGCCTCTTGCGTCTTATTGGAATTATCGCTTTGCTTGGGGAGAATTGATTAAAAAATAGACGTTTAAATAAACGTTAGCCTATGTGCTACCCCAGCTTTGAATACAAACCTCTTTTTTATTCTCGTTTACTCCCAGTAGCCTCTTGCGTCTTATTGGAATTATCGCTTTGCTTGGGGAGAATTGATTAAAAAAATAGACGTTTAAGTAAACGTTAGCCTATGTGCTACCCCAGCTTTGAATACAACCCCCTTCTATTTACATTTAAATGTTGATAGTGGGGTGGGGCGGAAAAAACTGTAGGAACTCCTAGACAAGGTAGTAAAGAAAAGTGAGAAAAAAAGGACTAAATATCAACTGTAAGAAGACAATGTATGGTTGTAAAGTAAGAGAAACATCACAAGATGGCGATACCGATTCAATCAAGTACAAAAATGTAAATATCTGTGAAATATTGGATGAAACATGTGACAGCGAAATCGAAAGATGCATTCGAATACAAAAGAAACGCTAAGCAAGGTATTAACAAACATTAGAAACAAATAAAACCAGACTGAACTGCTACGCAAGAGAATACTATCAGCTGAACATTTGAATAACAAGATAAAATGGAAACAAAATGGTCGTTCATACTTAATGTTACAATGATTGATTGATGTTTGTTTAACGGTATATCAACACCTTATGGGTGATTTAATGCCAGCATTTATCGTATTTTCCGGCATACAAGACGCTGAGGCTTGGAATTCGTATCGTAATAATTTAAGAAAAAATGTCATTCTCATCCAACACATTCACTATGTGTCCCTCACATACTGGCGCCACGTATAGATTATATTAATCACCCGTACGGTTTTGTTTGTATATCAATGACATGCTAGTCAAGAGCAGAAATGGTCCCTCTGCTAGTAAACAGATCATATTTAAGCCTGGGGTTTGACTCTAGGAAAGTTTATAGTCTTGAAATACTTGTAACAGCTAAGTGTTGAGGTTACATCATACAAAAGGCTGAACTAGATTAATGATTTTCTAAGCGTAGCTTAAATGTGGCGCAATGTCAAAATTAGAGAGCATCCAGTGAGGATCGAACTCGTTACTCAGTCGTAATTGTTCTAGCGAGACAAGCTTGTTAAACATTACACCACCTCGAGATGCCCAAGGCTGAACTAGACAGCTAGCCAACATTATAGTGCAATAACTCAACATAAAAATAAACGTCCCAATTAGTCAAGCCAATTAGATGACCATCCAAGCTTACTTGAGTCTGAGCGTTGTCTTACATTCGTCTAGGAAGACGCACACGTATTTTTCAGGGTAATGTTAGGAAAAAAAGTACGTCATGTAAGCCGGAAAATACGGTAATTATTTTGAGAGCTTTGAAGTAATAAAAATATGATACGTGTTATTCTGTTTTCGCAATTGAATACATGGTAGATGATACTCAGATTTTGTGCATATACTTATTTGTGTGGAAATAATTAGTAGAGGCGCTGGTATGCGCATTTTATGTTGTAGTTTTGTTGAATTTATGTTTTAGAATACAGTTTTCTTTCTTTCAGAAACTGTTGGATATTATATGAACTAATGTCATGAAATAAAGCTTATATGTTTGATGTTTGGTTTTATTTGGTAGTATATCAACCTCTATGGGTTATCTCTAAATATTTTGTACTAACTTTATGCTTTCAACTATAGATATTTAGTACATAATTTTATACTATTCGTCCATAGTTGGGATCCTAACAGGTGTTACCAGCCCAGGTAAGGGTAGACCTGGGAACAACAGCAATTAAGAGATGGTTTCTCGCCTCTCAAAACCTCCAGCATCCCGATCAGTGGCATTACTGCCGGATGTAGTTTATCGTCATACCCAGGACGATTAGTACTAGAAAGAGATGAAATTTCTGGTACACATAATGAGGAAAACGGGCATTGAGTATTTGAAAGTTGCAGGACATTGAACGAAAGAGGAACAGTGTGAATCAGCGCGTAATAATCTCTAAAAAGAATACCCGCTCGGCCCGGTGGCTAGGATCAAAGTGTAGTATCTGTGCTTTGTGAGCTGCCGAGCCGGGTGTCTGTCGAACTCTCTGCTTGCAGAGAGGAACCCGGACGAGGCTCTGCCGAAGGGTAGGGTTTCGTTCGGGGAGGTTGACGGAACTAGCCCGCTTGGACGGGTTTAGATGGGTTTTATTTTTGGCTGGGCCTACGGGCTCGGACATACCCACATTAAAAAGGCCTTGTGCCACATTCAATTCCTGTGGGTGAATTGATAAATACCATCAGCGCGTAACAATAAAGTTGAGTAAATAGACGGCAAAACTTAGAGTGAAAAGGATGGATGAAAAAGAAAAAACTTATTCAGAGCTACAAAGGATAGAAGAAGAGGAAATCTACTGTCTGAAGAAAGCCGATGTTCCTGAAAGGAGTTAAAGACATAATGTCTGGAAATGTATCCATAATCTTGACACATCAATAGAACCCCTGGCTTGGTAACGGGAACAGTGAAATAAAAGAAATCTTATTAGAATGCGAACAAAGAAATGAAACAAGTACAGAACTGTAAATATCTGGGAAGTGTTTTAACAAAGCAGAGAAAATATAACAAACGTTCATTGGAAAAAAGATACCACCCAAAAGCTAAGTAAAATATTAAGAAACAGGAATATTTCGGTAGAAACAAACCAAAAAGAGTGCTGGCCTGCAATGTAATACCAGTACTCTTATACAGAGTGTCCATAAGGTTCGTGTGCACTTTAAAAAATTTATAACTTTATTTGTAATAGAAATAATCTGTAAAAAAAATGTTATGAAGTTTAATGTACCTAGTTTTAAGTATAGATAAAATAACTAATGTGATTTCAGGCATTACTGTAAATCAGTTGGCAAATGTTTTCCGTGAAGTGCAAAATCGTATTACCCTTTGTATTGCTAATGATTGGTGACATGTGGAAACTTAAATAAAATTTCAATGAAACCTTAAAAAAATATAGATTTACTTCTTTCTAATCCTTTTTAGAAATTATTTCTATCGCAAATATAAATAAAGTTATAAATTTTTTAAAGTGCACACGAACTTTATGGACATTCTGTATAATACCGTTTGCTAGGATATTAACTTAAAAAATGAAGAGAATATTTGGAGGTCAAATAAATGTGGTTCTGATGAAGAATGTTGACGTTAATTTAGACGGAGCGGGAAAGCAACGAGTAAGGAAGCAAAAATGACATCGAAATCGGGATGAGAAAGAAATTGATGAAATGCGTTAATCTTAGAAATTTTTCGTTCGAGAGTGCAGCTATTCATATAAACCTGAGGCCCGGATTTTTTCCAAATATCACCTTTCCTAAAAGAAATACTCTTTGCCCAAGCCAACGTACATGCCGATAAAAATGATAAAAAATTGAAAGAAATGGTTAATTTCAAAATCTATTATTTTAAATATATAATACAACAAATTAATCTCAAACTAAAATAATATATATTCTACTTGTATTATAAAAATCAACAACAATAAAAAGATTTACACACTTACGTTCATTAGACATTAAATTAAATTAGATCCCTTAACATCCTCCATAATTAGCCTTGGTTTTCAGTTAGCCTAAAATATGTTTATAAGATTTGCTAAAATTTTAAAATTCTGAAAGGCTAATGATATTTTTACCTCTGTATAAAGACTTGTTGCAAATTAAAATCTTTACATTCGCCTTGATAAAGTCCATCAGGAGATAAAACGTATCGGTTATGATAGGTTTTCATTTTATCTTTATACATATTGTTTTTTTACATATATATTTTTAGTTATTATCTATATACATACATACAAACATACATACACACACACACACACACACACACACACACACACACATATATATATATATATATATATATATATATATATTGATGTTGATATTGATATTTTTATTTAAAAATATTTTACATTGTGACACGAACATTTCTATGTTTCGAGACTTAATTTTTTTTCCCATCATTAGGTAATTTTCTGTAACTTTTAGAAAAAAATTAAATCATTTTCATCAAAGGTTACCGAACATTACCTGATTTATGGATAATATATATATATATATATATATATATATAGGTCCCGAAACATAGAAATTTCAGTGTCGTAATGTAAAATATTTTTAATGAAAATAGCAAAAAAAAAGGTATTATGCTCTACGTTGTTTGAACATTTATTTTTTAAAAGTAAATGCTAAAGAATTGAGGATTCTAAATCTGTTTGTTCCTTCTCTTCATATTATATATATATATATATATATATATATATATATATATATATATATATATATATATATATATATATATATATATATATATATATATATATATATATATATAATCTATGCATGTGTAGTAATTATAGAAGAAATAGATTTCTTAATTACTTTTTTATGTATTTATTTTGATATTCCTGATTATTTTCCTGATTTCCGATTCATATGTGAAATTAGAAATTTTATATATTTATTCCAATCTTATATTCCGAAAATAAATATGAATATCGACGGAATAACTTAAAAAAGAATTAACAAGAAACTTTCGTTGCCGTTGTCATTACTGAGAATATACACCCAATATATATATATATATATATATATATATATATATGAAATTTGTGTATTTGGACAGCAATCCCTGTTTTATATATGTTTCATTAAAAATGATTCAGAAGGCACTGCAATTAATCTTTTCATTTAATCTTTCTTCTGTCTGTACAAGTGTTTACTTTTCTCGACACTGTTTAAAAATTGTCCAAAAGTTTTGTTTTTTTATATACACAAGCCCTTTCGGCTATTCTTTTAGCCGTTATGAAGGGCAATTTTTATTTTAATTTTTAACTGAATCTGTGAGCGTTTATATATAGGTTTGAAGTCGTAGGAATGTTTTATTTTCCAAACACTGTTAGCACATTGCGGCCGTTTTCGTACTTAATGTTATTGATCGTTTGTTGGGCAGTTTTTTCATACTTTGTTTCCAGTCAAGAAAACATTTGTATGAACACAGGAAAAATTATATAAAAAATCTGTGTGTGTGTGTTTGGGGGGGGGGGTGAAGTCTCCTGTTGTCTTCAACGAGGCTCCAACACTTCAATTCTAGAACTGAAGTTCCTACCTGTAGATATGATTTGATTATAGCTGTGATTGTTTGTGCAGAACCAACAACACCTTCCTGAAGAACAGAAGACAATGAACTAAGGCACATCGGGTGCCATGGGGTTCTCAAACAGTTCTTTTCAACTTTTGAATTCATAGTTGTTCATCTCCAAGATCAGTTTCCAACTAAGTGTCTAGAGCCGAATCTACCAAAGTATTTAACCCATTCGGAAATTTAACTTTAAACAGAAGTTTGACACCACAGTACATTTGAAAAGGCAGGGAAGAATTCTTCTTTAAGGATCATTTTCAATCAACAATTCGCCAGAAAACTTCATTGGTAAATATTAAATTGACAGAATAACAATTGTGAATTTATATTCTGTCAATTTAATATTTACCAACGTATTCTGTTAGAAAGAAGCACGATATATATTATAGTAAAAAAGAAAGAACAGCAAGATATATAATCAGGTGTTCTTATTGATATTTTTATTTTTACAAAACAGTGCTGAATGTAAATTTACAGAGCATAAATGATTGGATTCCTCTGTAACATTGGAAACAAAAAATTATGAATTATATGTGCGTTTAAAACTCAGTAAATTTAAAAAAATTATTCCAAAATTCGCTTGAAGATGAAACAGAACTAATGCTTTTAATTTTAATTATATAATTAAATTTGAAGTTTTTAGCTCCGGTTTTTGAAACATGGTAATTCCTGTGTAGCGAAGGAATAATATTTTTAAACCAGTTAATTATAATTATATATATATATATATATATATATATATATATATATAGCTACTTATTGTTACGTCAAACAGGTTGTAGTTTTGTTTCTTTGCCCATGGTTCATTGTCGCAAATCCCTGCTCTTCCACAACAATGAACCATGGGCAAAGAAACAAAACTACAACCTGTTTGACGTAACAATGGGTAGCTACGATGGCCAGATCCTGCTGGAGAAAAAGAACACAGGATTATACAGAGATGACGGTCTTATCTTAATAAGGGAATCCAATGACCCCAAAGTAGACAAATTCAGGAAGAAAATAGTGAACGCCCTAAAAAATATTGGATTCAAAATAGAGATAAATACAGGCACAACAATAGTAAACTTCCTTTACGTCACTCTTAACCTGATCAACAACACATATGAACCATACAAAAAAGAAAATAACACCCCAACTTACGTACACACATCCTCCAGCCATCCACCTTCTATCATTAAACAAATACCAAAATCAATCAGCCGCAGACTATCTGAAAACTCATTTAACATACACATTTTCAATAGCAAAAAAGCACCATACAATGAAGCACTAAAAGCAAGTGGTTACACACAACAACTACAATATATGCCTCCACAGCCAAAACGCAGAAACAGAAAGAGAAACATTATCTGGTTTAATCTACCATATAACAAAACCGTTAAAACGAACATAGGTAAAATATTCCTAAACTTAATAGAAAAACACTTCACTGAAGACAAAAATGACGTAAAGATCAGTTACAGCTGTACAAAAAACATAACAGAAATAATCAAAAGCCACAACAAAAAATGACAACCTACAAAAATGAAACCAAGGATCCAATATGCAACTGCAGAAACAGAACAACATGTCCACTCCAGGGAAATTGTCAACTTACGAACACAATATACAAGGCCAAGGTAAGTACAAACAACAACACTATGCACTACATCGGTGCCCCCGAAGGTCCATTCAAGATGAGGAATAACAATCACAACATTTCATTCAACAACAGGAAATATTCGAACAGCACAACACTTTCTACATACATATGGCAGCAAAAAGACAAAAATATCACACCAACAATAAGTTGGGAAATATTGAAAAAAGCCCCTGCTTACAACATTACAAAAAAATGCCTACTTTGCCTACACGAAAAAGTAGCAATAATATCACACAAACCGCAAAAGAATTTACTAAACAAAAAATCAGAGATAATCTCCAAATGTAGGCATGAGAACAAGTACCTACTATCCGAATTCATACCAAAGGAATAAAACAAACCACCAAAAATCACAATTTAATGTCAAGATTCCATCAAAATAATTGCATCTATTATTATTATCATTGCACCACCATTAGTAATCACTTTTACCACTTCACAATAACTATTAACTAATAATATTATCATTACCACCAACACTCAACACCATCACTTACACATCACACCTACTATTAATATATAAATCCACTACAATCTTTAACGCATATTACTCTCCCAGCATATTTAATACCTTAAAACAATATGATCAGATATAATTTCCATATGTAACCATGAGAATAAACACCTATTACCAGGATTCATAATAAATAAAAACAAACTAATAAATATAGAAAATAAAATAAAATAAAACACCAACAACCACTCTTTAGTTCAAGCTAGCACCACAATAATTACATTTATAGGTTTTATTATTCTCCCACCAACATTACTAATCACTACTAACAATTTACAATAAATATTAACCACTTATATTATTATTGCCACCAACCCCCTCACATATTACTATCACACCATATCTACCATTACCATATAATCCTACCATGATCATTAACGTAAACTACCCCCTCTCCCAGCATATTTAATAACACCATAAAAATAACCAATAAGTCACATATACACAGTCACAAAAAATAATAATAAAAAAAACAAGGAAATAACCAGCTTTAATATAATAACAATAATAATTTTG